>SJOL01005876.1:209282-226874 GCA_004794785.1 Opisthorchis felineus | reverse complement strand
CAATGCAGTGAACTAAGACTCCACAATCCGGCCCTTAGCTTGCCGTGCGTAAATCAACAAATAATGCTCACAATTTAAGTCTGGTTACATCACCTCATGCCACGACACTGTTTTGACTCTAATCAGCATAGTTACCTAGCTGAGTTTGGCCCGAAATTCCGTGGCTTGAATTATATTGGTTTGTCCAAGATTGTTGTAACTAGTAGCAGGCAGTTTGCAGAAAGCTGAGGGTTATTATTTGTACGGGGCATGAAGCGACGCAATACGGAATCGACTTACGTTCTTTCAAACAACGTTTTACTTAAATAAAATGTTTACGTACAACGAGTTAGGACATATAATTAGTTACAAATACGGAGAATTAAGGTAATATTTCTAGTAAAATAAGCATGTTTATCACACAATCACCTTTGGATGAAACCCTACAGAATAATGTTTTACTAAGCAGTTCATTTAAATGAGCGCAGATGCAACGCGAAACTGATTTGGCAGCTTGTATTTCGGAAAAGTAATGTTAGGTTTCTCTACCAAATGGCCAGGAAAGCCATAATCATGTAGAATGATTGGTTTGCTCACGTGCCTCATTAAAATTAATTGGCTGTTTTGCAGAGTGAACTGGATGCGTTATGTAATGCACTGGAGCCGCATATAAAATGATCACGAAAACCCCACAGGTTTCGAAGTGATTTCTGTGTAAGTCGTCCAGAATGATTATTTTTTATTGTTGGTGGACACTATTTCGATTGGCCCAAGACTAAGTGGTGTATCCAAGACGCGGTATGCTGCTGCAATTACAGACAACCATTGCAATAAGAAATAGACTGGCTACGAATATCTACAGAACAAATTTTCGCGATATAGGTGATCGCTAAAAAACATGCAGTTGGATCACCAAAATACACCCAAATGCTACCTTAGCAAGTGACTTCTAAATTGAAACTCCATACCAACTAAGAATAGTGCAGGCACTGACCGGCATGCATTGCATATAATGCAATGGAAGAACACTGAGAATACAGTCACTGACGTTAGACGCTTCTGACAAAATGTGTATGAACGTTCAGTTGAACGGACAACACTTCCATTTTAGGACTTCGGCAATTAATATATTACTACAAAAGAATCGCTTTTTTACCAGAAGTATTGCTGCACGTGCTGGTTTTTGTTACAATAGCTCATCAGCAAAGCAAATATTTGGCGGTGCCAGGATTCGAGCCTTATCCACTGGCCTTGTGAGCCGAAGCGAGTGAGGCTTTTACCCTGCTTGTACCTCCGTAAACAAATAAAAATAGAGAATTTAATGTGCAGTTGAACAAAAAAGTCACACCGAGGACTTCACGTATATCACCACACAACAAACAACAAAGTTTTTTCTCTGCAATCGTCAAGTTCGCTTGCTCGTTTAAGGTTCTGTGCAAAAGTAGCAACCCAAATTGAAACCGGAGAAAGGAGTGCCATTTATTTGATTGAGGTTACTGCAAGGTCCTTTAGTAAACACAGATTCGCGTAAAATTAGCTAGCGTAGATTATCTATTTTCAGGCGAATTTGAACGACCCTGGGTTTGTTCACTAGACCAGGATGATTTCGATTATCACGCCTGTGGAAGTCAAATTACTCTGTGACAAACAGGAAAATCACCAGTCACTTGGCACGTGACCTAAGATTAGTATTACTAGGGAGTTACTCAGAAACCTGTACACTTAATTAAGTTAGACAGTAAACTATGAAAAACAATATCTGTTTCCTAACGGTGCAAAATACAACCCAATTTGCCCTCATCTCGAACTCAGAAGTTGTTATGCCCTAATGTGGAAATTAGTTTTCTTTCAAACTAGATGCTTTGCCTCAAACAATAAACAGTTATTTTTAAAACAAAAACAGTTCCTGATTTTATGGGCGCGCTGGGATCCAGAGGAAACACTGCTTATTTTTACCAGTCTTCAGCAAAACTGGTCCAGAATCATCTGTTTGGGTGGCTTTATATGTTCTGGTAATTTCAAAAAGTATCACATTTTTACGCACTGTTCTGCTCAAACTGGGCTAAACTTACTCAGCTCGATGTATTGAACGTAATCTGAAAAGAAAAAAATGCTGACCTGCGTTCTGTGTTTACCATCTACACACAAAATATGTAGCTAAATACTATTCTGCAAATTTTGCAGCTTGAAATCTTGTCAATGGATTCAAGTGACCGGTTACTAGTGTGTCGCCTTTGTAGCAGACAATAACGTCCTGAAAATAAATAAGTATTATCTAGTAGCTAGTAATTAAATAAATATTCCGCGGAGTGTGATACACTGGCGGCAACATTTAGCTAGATGTTGTTATCATAAGGCAAGCCGACATTTTGGCAATGCTTGTAATGCTTGCTTAGGAATGTAAATGCCATGCACGATTTATCTCTCTCATCAATGAGGTCAGCAAGCAATCCAAGTTATTCTGTCAGCTATAAAACTCACCTTCGTTCCACTCTATTTGACAAAATTAGAATGCAGGAACATATGTTTAACCACTGCGTGCAAAATATTTCAGCGTAAGTATTGGGGGGCATCTGTCTATTAAACGGGCTCACTTGCGACATTGTTTCTATCAAAAACTGCGGTCCAAGTAAAATGAAAATTTATTTTGAAAAGCCATCACCAGGTGGAGTATTGTGAATGCTATTTATTGAATGTACTGTCTGTGGCAAACTGTGGGCAGATTGCGAGTTCTATTAAAAATAATAATTTTGTTGCTTTGAGATGGGGCACATATTACGGTTAGGATATAAAACAGCAGGACGGATATCTCGGTTAATCACTGCTGCAGGTCGAAATATTGATTACCACAGAACTGCTGAACTGGTTCAGAATATTTCACAAAGAAATTGAACAGAATGTTGAGGTTGATCAGCTGTCGAGCAACATACACGCGTACTTAATTGAACAAGCCGTTGAGCCTTACCTAAACATCATGCATTTTGTGAACTTTATCTTTTCAGATTCTCTCATTTTCGTAAGCTTGCCAAAATTTAACGGTTTTGTGATATCATTAGCAAGAACTGTTTTCTTGATTTTCTCTAACACCAAAGAACTGTTGAATGCTATGTAAACGTTCAGGATTTTACTTCAATAAGCTGCTGTCGCACGGGACTTAGCTGAAGATATCTGTTACTGTTTCTGAGATATTCCAGCCTATTGATAATAGCGGATATGCACTTAAAGGTCTCTAGAAGTCACAATTGTCACCCTAGCAAGCATCTGTCTCCCCCTACAAAACTCCGTATAATCTAAACCCTGATGCCAGAACGTGCATTCTTTTTCAAATAAACTGCTTTAAAACTCGTATGAAGGAAGCCGGTTTGCGTAAAGGCTCTTTTCTTATCTGATATTATATTATATGTATACATATATACATATATGTTTAATGGAAAATTCAATTACTCAAAACTGTCATATGTGCACCTGCGTTTTTGGGACAGGTAGAAGGAAACATCAGAGTGAGACGAAACACACCATTTGCGCTTGTTGTGGCTGTGGGAGTCCAAAAATTGTGAAAATTGTCAAGCCATGCAACTGTTGATTTGTTGCAATGAAGATAACGAGTTCACGGGAATCCTCCTAAAATATGCAGGTTATGAATCGCAGACTACTTACAGAACAAAAACTCATATGGCAGTTATTCCATTTAGATTCCAATCTAATGGAGTCAAAATTTGGTAGCTAAGTCAACAAAATAAGCATGTTTGCATAGTCATGCTTGTTGAAGCAAGAGTGGTGGCATCCCAAAACAATAATAGTGGTAATAGTGGTGATAGAAAGTGAACCCCTTCTGTGTGCACATCTATATTTCTCGAACCATGTTCTCTCAGTTTAGTGGCCCTTTTCGTTTGCCATTTTGTCGGAAAATAACGATTTATTCTTTGGATCATGTTTTGCAGGTAGGGATCCTATTTGCATCTTGGGTGATGAACGGTTAGGTGTCACATTAATTGATGTGCTTTCTTCTCCCGTAGAAAAGAATCTAATTTATTTTCAGTTCACCTAACAAACCGCCCAAACATGTTCCAAGATGACTGTTTGCAAGTGATTCAGTAACTTCGTGGGCTACCTAATAAGAAGTGGCTTGTTACAGTGTCACAAACTGCATTGAAGTGAATACGGGGCCAATACTTGTCTGTAAAACGTGCAGGCCACGGCCATTTTTAACTCTCTATTTCCCAAACCTTTCTAGTTCCACACGCCAGAACATAAGCGAACATTGCCTACGGGGTTGAAAGGAAATTATCCTGGATAAATGATATTGTCGACGGTAGACGTAGGTACGACAACATCCTTGATTATTTGCGGTAAGCAGACAGCGATTTGTTTTGTATAGTGCGCCAGCACCATAATTAATAGAAGCAGTGAAATGGCGGTCTCAAGCCGTCTTATATGTTCAAATTTTTTTGGAGGGAAAACCGTTTTCAATGTCATTGCACAAATTCAAACCGTCGTCTAGGCAACAAAAAGGTTGCTTGCATGCAACCACACGAAAAGTGCTGGATATTAAGGTTGTACATTTCTGCATACCACCTGTTATATTTCCGTTTAATTTACCATGTAAAGACTTAAAAGAATTCAGCTCGTAAAATAGGCACGCTGGGTAAACTAAAGATTATGTGACCATACTTGGACCAAACTGGGAGACTAAATATTACGAAAGATCTTGCAGCCTAATGAGTTTTTTTATAATAGTTTAATCTGGTTAAGAAAATTCGCAGGTTGGTCTGCGACCCCTTCCAGCTTTGGCTTTCATGATAATGTCAGTACATTAATGATAAAAAAGACCGTACAAACTTCATATGATCCACGTTGGGTTTCACGTGTTTTCTTGCACATATAACTTTTCTGTTGAGCCACGCAAATGAAATCACGCGGTATTAACTTGCATCGAATACAAAACAGTTTTATTTGGGTCCAAAAACCAACATAAATGCTCACTATACATTGTTGGACGCCTGGATTAATTAGCAGACTTGATTCTTGCCGGTCAAAAGTAGGTCCACTAACATGTACGTCAGCAAAAGACCGTAAACATAAATTAACGGCGAACCTTAAGCTTGGATGTGTAAACGCGAGACTGCGAAACAGTTTTGGGCTGCCGAGGTATCGCAGTCACCGGCATCCAATTTCTTGGGGCAGATGAAGCAAATATGCCTTAATGAATAAATTATGCAAACCCAGCCCTAACTGATTACAAGGTAACCGCCACACAGTGGTAAATAATCGCAATTTTTTACGTGTAAGAGAAGGAGCTATTTAAAAATATTGACGAGCTCTGGAATGGTTCACGTAAGCTGTATTTTTGGCTTGTTTAGGCACTGGATCTCTGTTGTCAGTGTTACCGCATAAAATGCTCATGTACGATCTGCGTCAACTATCGGCTAAATGCACTTTCAATGCTGCATGGTAAAGCATCATTCAACTTCGCAAAATTGCCTTTGCAAACCCTTAAAATAAGTAATGTATGAACATTTAAAAAAATGTTTTGTAGCCTCAACCAGGAAAATTACTAGGGTGACCCAAATTAATGCACGATACACACTCAGCTGATGCTCCGTCTAAACACACATCAATTTTTAACTAAATCGACAGCGGATGGAGACGCAATGTGTCTGTATTGTTTGACACCATTCTGGAAAAGAAACACAGATCTAACGCATGATGCGTCATTTTTAGTGCAAACGTAGCCGATCAAACGCCACTGAAGAAAATAATTCTTCAGGATAGATTTGTAATGTACTTAATTCATAATATGACTCGTCCATCAAATACTGTTCAATTGGTGCTCACTCGTTCTGCAAGCCACTCTTGTCTGCGTTTTCGTTTAACAGCAAATATTAGGGTTGTATATATTCTCAAACAAAAGTTTATTTCGGGGGGTTTCGAAGGCATGCACTTTTAAAGCCGCTAGATTTGAAAGTAAAACGCAGAGGCGGAGCAAAATGAAGTCACACGTGTCTAACTCTCCTGATAGCAATCACACAGCTGATAATTTGTTTGCATTTTTAAGGGCGTATTCACGTCTTCGTAAAATATTTAGCGGCGAGATGCATAGGATTTTCGTTTTGGGAACTGTGAGATTCAATCGTCACAGACAATTTTTGTGTCGACTACCGGTTAGAATATGTCAATGACAACCACCATAACAATTAGATTAATTATTGATTAATTAAATTGATTAATTATTATTAATAATTAATAATGATAAGTTGCTGATATTGAAATCTGACAAGAATCAAGTCTTCAACTTCAGCTTGTCACTGACAGCTGAATAGGTAATGTCAACAATTACTCCAAATGTTCATCCTTTATGTTGGTATCGAGGATAACTTTGTAACCAACAAAGCACCGTAAACATGAGATTACTCGGTTGCTCCTGATAAACAATTATGCATCCACAAAGATGATCTACAATCGCGACATGCTGATGCCACCGCTAATAAATATGTGAAAACTTTAAACCACGAAGTTTCAGCCAGCTTGATTCCCAGGATATCAGAAACAAGCTACAGTATTCATGTGTTCCGCTGCTGTGAGTTGAAGTTCAAAAAATTGCTTAGACTTAATGCAACTATTTAGCACCCGGTCGTAGAACTCATAGTTGACTGTAAAAGAACTTACGTATTTTCACGATATCCGCTTTGCCTATGTCATGCAACGACAGAGAATGAGTGGATCCTCATTAGATCGGTTTCTTACATCTCCCATAGGAAACAATTCAAACATAGACACCAAAAAAAAGCAGCTTTTGTATAGCCGTCGATATGAAAAATTAGCTTCTAGCCACTTGTTTTTGGCATATACGTAAAACAATGAATTTCCAGTCCCGAGAAAAAGTTGGCTTAAGCAAATATCTGGTGTTTACTGGTACGTTCATGACCCGGACGAAAGAAAATAACTGCTAATTTTCTTATTCCGAATTATTAATCCGCAAAATAGCAATACCTTGGCATGCAAACAACTGAACAGACACTCAACCATTTTCTGAAAGCGTCGCTCGATCAGTCTGTGCCAAGAGATACATTCAAGGGTGCTCTTGTAGTCTAGCTAAACAGTTGCATTTATTTAGCTTTGGATTGTTGAAATATCCTTGATTTTTGGTGTTTACTAGGCAGACCAGTTACTATGTCGTCGTTCATGAGGGCAGCAATTAAGTTATCAAGTTAGCCGTATTCGGTAATGTGTTCATAATGTGCACCCGGTCAACAACCATTAAAGTATATGGCATTTCTCAAAATTAAGGACTGTAGCCTATTTTAGGCTATTTCTGCAAGTGAACAAGTCTCAGCTCCTTTGAAGAATTATACACTCTTTATTTCAATTTCAATAATTCGACGTAAAATATAAACATTGACACCAAGTTTAGTGAACAAAAGTGTGTTACCTTTGTCCACCGAGGGTTTAATTCATCAGGATGGCGTTACAGTGAAACCACACCGCGCATTCACCGCAGGCATGTGCAAACATTCAAGTCGCTGGTCGTCGACTATCGCAGCAGGACTGAATAATTTCTGACGGATTAAAGTTGCTTTTGCATACGCATTTATATGTACCAGTCATTTCGCTTGGTGCCCAGTCACACATCTGAACTATGTATTTATAATTCATCGTTCTTCATTTTCCAAAACGAAGGTGGACAAATTATAGAAGAATGATGTTTGCCAACGTTTGCAAGCCGTGCTCTTCTTGCAAGCATTTGTTCAAAGGCCAATTTGGTAGGTCTTAAAATGGTCTAAAACTAATCATTAGCGTATAAACTGCTTTGTTATGCTTGTAGTAGAATAGCGTTCGGAAATGGTTTATTTTTGGGAGTAATCCCATCTCAAACTTGACTGAAACAGTTGACGCAATATTACTTGAATCTTATGATTAGTCACCTTGTGCAACCACATGTAAAAGTACTTCGAATAATTGAACGATGCGTTCCTGGTATGTGCAACGACATATGCTCAATATGTATGTTGACTAACTGCAAATTGATAGCTATTCTCTGAAAAGCAACTCAAACCTACCACAGTTATTGAATTATATTCAAAATGTAACTAAAACAAGCGCGTTGATTCCCCTGTATTTAGAACCAAACGTTTACTAGTTACCATAGAGTAAGCGTAAAATATTGCCCATACAGTGGAAGGCAAAGTGCTTATCAGTGGTCAAAACTCAGTTATGGAAGCAAACGTACTTAGGTAAACCAGTCGCTTATGCTCTGAAAAACAAGTTATTTTATGTTTTAAAACTTTAAACCGATGTCGGTGCTACCCATTTAGATTATACAACCATCAGTTTAATTGGAGATGACAGTCATTGTTAATGACATTGAACCACAAGGTTGCCCTAAATAAAAGGCAAACAAAATTCAAAACTATGCTGTTTATCTACATTTTGTCAACGTTGTTCACAAAACGGCCTATACATTGGTAAGCTATGCTTTAGTATTTTTTCTACGAGATTGCAACCTATCGGACTAAGAGATTACATGGCATACTTGCGTTGTAAGTAATCCTAAATACACATGACAGTAACAACAAAAAACAGCCTGTAATTCAGGTCGATATGCACGTCCTCTGCGATTCCGCATTTAGCTGCCTTGCAGCTAGAAAACGTGTATTTGGTGCCTTCGCATCTGCAGTCAATTAGTATGTAATCAAACGTGATATCCAGGCAGCAATCAACTTCTTGTTTGTGAGACTACTTTACAGACGTTGCCACACGGTTTGCACACAGGTGATTATCAGCAGGTATCTAGATAAGTGAGGATGCTTCCACTGGGTGATTTGGAGGTTTCCGATACCTACACATCCCGCAGCAATGACCCCTTGGGTCGCCACTGGTGTGCAGCCGTAAGTGGGCAAAAAACGATGGGTAGTTAGCCCAACCAGCATAGTCGAAGATGTCGCGGCTAAAACCGATACCAGACCCACAAGGAGAATATTACCAACAAAGTGTTCTGGGAATAAAGGAGGCGCCTGTAGTAGCTGGTTTTAGTTTACCCTCCATGGTATATACAGCAAGTAAACCAACTCAACTCGTGATATCACGCGACGATCGATGTGGCATGATGTCAATTTAAGCTGGGAAAATCGTGGTTCTCCGTGCACTGGGAGAAAAGCAGGGCATCCAGGCTTGAACAGGAGGGCTATTAAGGTCCCCGGCAAAAGCGGTTGGCTCAGAAGACTGACCACAGGACAGTGGTGCTTGCCATGAAATGCCAGTGCATTATCACTTTTACACAATAAGTCGCCACATTTGTCTAACCTGCAGCCTGAAAAAGCAGTACATTGCGTTGGACTGACCTCTAACGATTGTTCAACCTGGCACGAGAAAATGCGAGTGTCTCACGACATAGGACACTTGAGTGGGTCACAGAGGCACACAAACCATCACCCCATTGTAAGATCCAGTTTGATTGTTACATAAATCACTAGTGAATAAAATTGCTTCCCCCTGTGCTTTCTGTTGCAATGAGTAGTACATTGAAATTTAGCAAAGGTAATCATATTTTCCACCCTGCGCGTGAACGATAGACTCGTGTGCGTGGTTTTCAGATCTGGCGTCCAATCCTATCCGCTTGTTCTTCTTCACTTGTATCTTTGGTTACAGTTACCAGCCCATCTAGAATATTAACTTATTTCCCCAGATTTATTTCATCTTAGCTTTCAACGATAATATTTCAGATAGAATATGCTTGGTTGTTATCAAAGAAAACCATTCTTGTGCAATGGGTCATTCTAAAATTGTTTAAAAACGTCATGGGCAAATTAAGCGTGAATGTGTCCTGTTTGGCTTTTCAACATTTACTTATGAGGCTGGCTGAAAAATTGCATACAATTATCCCCCGGAATAAAACGGTCGCTAGTCGTCTTTTAAATCCGCTTCATTCACTAGGTTGTTGTTGTGTCACAGCATGCAGTTGGTCCTATATAATGTGAAAACTGAATATGCGCTGTTCATAAAACGAAACTAACCGGGCGCTGGCGGCAAAACAGAAGCAAAAAACACTTAAAGCACAAGCAGCTACGAAAAATTACGTTTGACTCTGAAAAGTTAGCCCGAAAAAGCAAAATCATACAAATTATTCTGCACAAACTGCCACGGAAAATGTTCATGTTGTACAAGGTGCCGGTTTTCAGGGCTTTTATTTCCCCTAAGCGTTTGTAATGGACACGTGTCTTGAGCTAGGATTTCTGTGAGAAAATTACTTATATACTGCATGGCAAGAGGAGTAAACATGTGCACTTTGGCAAAATAAACCACATATTTTGGGTGGGTATTCTGATCCTTCTCGAACGGCCTATTATTCATATCTACCAGCCTATTTGTTTGCCAAATAGCGCATCAAATAATGCAAAGCTAGGCGGTGCAAAGTAGGAAGGGGCAAAATTAATAGCAAGCTAATCCATATCGAATTCTACTGCCGTATTCGAAATAATTAGGATCGAAATCAAAATTTCTTCAATTTACTACTTACTTAAACTGTCATAAACTGTGTGTTAAAAGAAAACGTAGGTCAAACACTTTGTCAGGCTTAGTGTGCAAATTCAGTCGAAAAATTGCTTGAGCAGAAAATTTCGCTCACTCTCTAAACCTAATAAGCAAGAAGCCTTTGTTCATAAACCCATCCTCCGTAATAAAACTGTGGGTAAACGCTAAAATGACACCTACTCCTGCACCATCTACAATTTCAACCTTAACGTTCGACCTACTTAGGCAACACGTTGTAGTACGATGTGAAGCTCGACATAATGTCTAAAAATATGGCTTAAATATTTTGTAAATGGGCCTCCACAGCAGGAGCAATAAGCTATGTCGTCCGACTGTATGGTAGCTTCGGGATACAACAGTGAAGCCAAAGACCGTAACCTCCTCGGAACAAGGTGTTCGTATACCGTTTGTCATAAGCCAGAAAAATTAGATTGGAGAATCTTGAAGGCAAAACTTTTTGCAATATGTCAGAAGTGGACACCACTCGGAGAACCTGAATTTCTACCACTAGGATAGTGAAGGGCCACTTGTTTCATGCCTTTATAAAATATGTTTTAAACTGACGCCCAAACTAATAATCGCAGAACAAAACCTGGTGCAGCGTTGTGCATTTAGCTGTGTAAAGCACTAAAACTTTGCAATCATACACATCAGGTTTTTAAGAGTTTAATATAATCACTTACGGTTCGCCAGGGTGGTTATGACTTGAAAGGTGCCTAGAATAGCAACGGGTAACGCTGTTTTGACTCCCATGTTTATCAAACTAGCTGTATTACAAGCCGAATTACCCCACTTGTATTTATCGTCTGATCAAGGAGGCCGTTAGAAAATGCAGCCATTGGATTGGCTTACTGGCATTTTGATGACACGTCTATAGCTCAACCTAAAAATCTTGAAAGGGGAACAAATCGCATACGTGAAAGTCACCTCATTTAGTTACCTAATGGGGTTTATTCGCAAAATCCTTTTGGAGGATACGCGTGAGCTGCATAATTGCAGCCTTACGGGGTCGGTTATTTGGAGTACAACTTTTGAAAAGGTATTCCAATTAAATTTAGTTCTAGTTTTCAAATGCGGCTGGAATGAAGTAAGGTAACCTTAGTAAGCTAGTTGACTTTGATCATCTAAATAGTGTGCCGCGATGTGATGCAGGACAGTTATCAGTATTTAGCTCCATTACTGATACAATTTATTGCTTTCCTTATGAATATTTGTCTCTTTAGAAACCAGTTTTCTTTATTCAAAGCAACTACCTTCAAAGAATCGTTCAAAATCAAACAATTATCGGACCCAGATCGCCCAATGTAGTTGTCCATTGTATGCTGTTTGTTTGCATCTATTGCATTAGAAAGTTAAACAACCTTAGAACAGCTGACAGTTTCGCTCATTATAATCAAGAAACTTCTCACGTAGCGGCAAATAGTATACTACGTAGTCCTTTCCTAATCGCAGGAGACACAACAATCAGGACACATCGGGAAGCGTAGTCGCATATCACAAAAGTAGAAGACGCTCTTGCTGGGGCATCAAAATCGTATTCCACTGGGAAGTTCCGAATGTTTCCCACTCTGAACGCGCTTAAATCGGGAAATGCTTACATATTTGTTGCAGCAATTGGCTCCTCAAATTTCGTCGAAAACCTACAATGCGTGGAACTTGGTTGTATTAGGGCTACATAGTTTGACGTCTTTCTTTTGAAAGCAGGAATCTGTTTGCGGTAGTTCCAACGGATTATTACATGCAAACATCTCTCCTAATCTTAAACAAAATTTGAAAATAGCTTGAAATACAATTTATTATCTAAAGATAGGTGTTTTCTCTCACAGTTCTGGTGCAGTGAAAACTCTCTCTACGCTAAATGTGGTTGGGCAGTCACCTAGACCTGTATGCAAAACCCTAAGTGCTACTAGACACAATTCCAAATAGATTCAATTTCGCCTTCTCGGTTGAAGCTGGACTAACTGCTTGACTGTTACTAACCCCTGCTCTTTGTTTTTACCGTTTCATATCACTTTTGACCAAAGCTCCACGATATCTCTGTCCTCCATACAAACTCTGTATGCCCGCACATTATGTCTATTGAAGCTCTTGGGCTCTGGATTGTTTAAAAAGATTTTAGCACTTGAAACGTCACCTAACAACCAGACTACATCTACGTTATTCGCAAACACAAGTAATGGAGAAGCTAGTCTGACATTTAGATTGTTGTCGTGCAACATAATATACGACGAGCCTGGTAATATGTCCTGAGTTCATTCTAATATCTTTAGGCTCTCAATCATCCTCTCATCATTCTAAAATATTGACTATCCAGAACCGGACGTTACCTGTACTACCGGAATGTGTATTTGGTTTCAAAAAATACAACAAACGAAACAGAACTGTCCTATATATCTCCCGCTTTTCACCCAAAGTACCTCTCCATCTAGATATTGTTGCCATTAGTTGGAAAAAATAACTCTAGTTTGCGAATCCATTTTGTCTCAAGTTGAGCACATGAAACCAGGGACAAGCTTTTAGGTACAGATTCCGCTGAAAAAGAACGCGCTATGATATCCCGGTAAACCAAAGGTATTTTTGCATCCACTAACCTTAGTCCAAATAGTGATCAGTAACGTTTGAACGGCACTGTGACTGTTCTCAATGAACGCGGTCTCATCACAGAGGCAATATCCTGAACATAAGGTGCTTTTCCGTAAATTAGTTCTTATCCGAGTATGAAAATTTATGCTTTCCGGCAGGACACTTGGAACAGCACTATAACCAATTCCACTACCGTAGTCGCGTTAATATAGACCCTAGCGCCCAAATAGACGACTGAAAAACTGAATCCAAGAGACTAGTATCAGCGTTGTAGATTGTACAAATATTGGAAACCAATTAACAGACAGAAAGTTCGAATAAGAAGGATGCCAAAAACTTGGTTCACTGTCGTTGTGCATCTTACACGATCGTTTTACCTAGAGCGGGGTGTAGAACAATGGCCTACCACAAGGTGAATAAATGGTGTCCGGTCGAAGTACTTGGAGCTCATAGTGGGCAGGATGCAGGTAACACTGTACCTGGTAAACAGAGAGGAGACCGCTGCAGCTTGTGTTCGCTAGGAACGTGTGACCATGATATCACGCAGTGTGTAAGTTCTTACATTGTAGACGCTACTGGGATGGGTACTATTTCCTGCCGATCAGAATAAATAATACGTCAGTAAACCCAGAATTGCGTTGTGCGATCAATAATTTGAAAAATTGTGGGAAATGTTTCATCCCGTAGGGACACACCAAAATATTCCCACATGCAGAATTAGCGGTGTTCCTTAGAGCAAAATAAAATAAACGATCCAAAAATGTAGCGTTTTGTCAAATGGAGACAAAAATGCTTTGCAAACCAAACTACTGCCGTGGATGCCTAATTCTCCAGCAGACTGGTCCTTGAGTTGGAAAGTGAAACCTGTAAGCTGACCGGCAATACACAACCACTGGATTCGAAGAAGTAGATGCCTTGTATCCAGGTGTTTGCGTCAGGATCTATACTATGGTTTACGTGGTGAGCGGGAGGTAATAAATGCTATGTCTGACGAACATGCGAGGCTCTTGCCACATAATTAGTGACTGACAAACGACAACCAAGAGACACCACTATGTGGAACATGCGGGGTGACAGGTCTACCTCTAGGCAAATGTATGTCAATGCAATACGATGTACTAGGCACTGTAAATGAAATTTCGTGGCCAAGTTCTGTGGGAGCTTTGATTGTCTACTATACATCCATTCGAAAACGGACTTGGTATTCTGAATCTAGTCGCAATAATACAGGCGATTACACTACTCCTTGCTGAATTAAACATCTAAAGCAATTTTCGACTTAATCAGGCGTTTGTACGGTTCACTTCACTCGCTAGACGCTGACTCATATGGATTACTCTCCACAGCCCCCTCATTTTGGCCTGTGAATGAAGGCTCACTGGGCGATAAAACAAGAATTATATGAAACAACTTTTGAAGGGACTAAACCAAAACAGAATTTCCGAACTAACACTGCAACGTCGTTGACAGCCTTGGGTGAAAACAAGACATTTTTGCCTAATGAATACAATAGTGCTGAATTTAATCTAGCTAGCTGTCTCCGAGAACCATTCGTTTGAGTTTTGATTTCAATTTGGGACCTTAAAACTGAACCTTTGAAAAGCAAGGCGCCAATCTATGAAAAGCGTTCCCGTAGGACAACGCTCAAGTCGACGCAACAAAACAAGGCTCACTAGCTACCATGTCAGTAAACGGCTGTGCAAATTCACTGGAAACGGTTACTTTTTTTGCGGGCGATGAATTTTCCTTCGACTAAGTAGACAAGCTTTTACTTTCTGCTGTCCTGCTGCCATAATAAACTCAACAAACATTTTGTTTTGCTGTCAGAAAGTTGGGTCAGAGGAAATCGTGCATTCCAAGCATTCCATTTCAAAACGGAATTAACCTATAGCTATTTTGGTGCAAAGCGCAGCGATGTTTTGGGAGATATCATATGCGTTCTTTTGGGGAATCTAGGAAATTGTGCATCATCATTGCCAATGAAGCAAAGGCACAACTGAGGCCAGCAAATCCGAGAATTTGTAGGGAGTTAGGAAGAGCAACTTTATAAAGCAAAGTTTCAACCCTTAAGAAGTTACCGGGTAGTTAGGCACCTCCAACTAGTTGCAAATGCAGTCCGAGTTCAAAGGTTAGTTGCGTTGTCCTACTGGAGCAGCCACGTCAACAATCACTGCAAATTCGCAAACTATCTATCCCTCGATCGATTGATGCAAGTTATCCGATAAGGGACCGTACGGAAAATACAACGGCCGCTTGTCCCCTCTCTATTTCGGAGATTTCAGCCATTGTTAATTTGAATTTCTATAAAGGCCCGAGGTGGAAAGTGTAGTTGAAGAACGTTTTTCCACCCGTGCTGGCTATTCCAAGTAAAAATCTGAACTAGAACACCTGGTATCCACTACATTTGAGATCTATCAAATATTTCACTCAAGAGGTCGTAGTAAACACTGAAAAGTGCCGAAGCTTTCGTATTTGCCAACGAGTTCAGTCAAAAATTTAGTTAGACGCTTAAAACAAGTAACACTTAGTGTCTGGTTCGTTTGTTTTTTAGAGTACCTTCTAAGACGTCTGCCATTCATGAAGTGCTTGTTCGGCTGTTATGCTTATTCCTGCACTTTTTGCTATACGGCTTTATTGTACCGTTGGCCCAAATGCTACCGTTAACTCGCTGCCTCTTATGTGCTCCCATGCCACCTATCCCATTATTCCAGGAACTGGAATCTCCGGTGACTGTTACCCCATTTACCTATAATTCTCAGTTTACTCCATTCTCTTTTCTATTTTCGAAATTTGATAAATGTAACTGTCTACCGGCCCTCGGATAATAATAAAAAGCAAAATGACACAGTAGGTCACGAGACACAGTGCTTGTCCCAGGACATCTGGCAGCCTTGCGGAATGTGTATAGCCCGATTGCAAACGTTTCAACACCAATCGAGGTGACATCGTTAGTGCGCGTTTGAGTGGATAGATTATTCCTCATTTGACTGCGCATACATATTCTCTAAACAGTGTCAACTAGCTCCGAAGTGGTTCTCGCGGTCATCTATGAAATAAAGATACTTATTGTTCTCATGCTGTTGTAGCCGATTGCTTCGTTGGGCACCCTCAGTCCGACAGTTCTGTCCCTCGGTTGTGGTTAGACATTTTCCCTCTCGCTCTGTATTCTGAATTTGTTCGAATTGATTGGTTGATTCAACTTAGTAACTTTCTTTGGTCCTTTCTGTCCTTTGTCTATCACCACGTTTGGCGATTTCTCCTATGTTTTAGACTCCCTTGACTGTGTCGTTATTTGGTTCGTACCGGTTGATAGACTTGGTCTATGTCGATCTGCTTGCTGTTGACCAATTTTGGTGAAGAGTATCGCGCCCCACAAACTCTCGCTCCCATTTTTTCTTTTACAAGCAGGCATTTGAACATTATCTCCATTGAACTGATACCCTCCTGTCTTCGTGGATTAAAACAAGTAACATTGGATCATCTGTTCGTCTGGCAAGCTTCTGTTCGTGTATTCTGGTGAAAAGATATCTTTCAGTCTGGCTAACACAGTATTCATCGCAGTGGTTACACTGAAAATAATACAAACTCGATAGAACTTTTCAAAGTATACTTCCAGGCTTTTCAACTTCAATTTAGATTTGATTATTGGTTTATTTGTTTTTATTTTTTTCATCGGTATAATCGGCCTTGAGTCCGTCCTAAACAAGCTCTTCAAATATCGAAATACTTATCCATGTGGTCACGTTTCCTTGTTCAAAATAAATGCACTTGTCTGCGTATTCAACGGACGCCGCACTCGTTTGTTAAAAAGGTCGCAAAACTATCAGGTTACAACGCCTAATAACCGAACTGGTCCCACGGTTGAATTTGTATCCCAAGTGAAAAATACTTAAAGGGATTTATAATGATGGAAAATACAACCTGTCAAAAACCGTCCTAAGGTTCTCGCAAGATGACAAATTGTTCAACATGGTAACATACTGTCATATGTTAAAATGTTCAGCGCCAATACGGTCCTTTGTACAGGACGTTTTGATGGCAAATTGTCCGCTTTCTTGGATTTAGGAGCCCTGAAAACCTCCAAAGAGTCACAGACGATTGACTTAAGACAACAGGTTAGACGCCTCTTAAATCGATCATCCCTTGATACCACAAGCTCATGTTCATTTATCCGCCGCACATAGCTTGATAGATGGAAGGACACCTGCATCTCAAATTCATTCAGACACACCGCCTGAATCATCTCGCACTGCACTCACGGATCAATCCTCCGTATGACTGCCACTGTACAAAATATTATTAGTGATAAGAATGCTACTACTTGAATTTCTGCACGAATATCATTGTACGGCTGGCCGTAAAATTGAAATACCGGGCAGGGTGTATTCAAGCCACTAAAATGTTCATATATTACGAATAGTTTATCTCTCCGTTGGCAGCCAACTTTCCAGTATACATGCTTGAATTCTTGAGTGTTTTGCCTATCCAGTTCTTTTCGGGTCA
>SJOL01005876.1:175895-205605 GCA_004794785.1 Opisthorchis felineus | reverse complement strand
GGTTACACTGAAAATAATACAAACTCGATAGAACTTTTCAAAGTATACTTCCAGGCTTTTCAACTTCAATTTAGATTTGATTATTGGTTTATTTGTTTTTATTTTTTTCATCGGTATAATCGGCCTTGAGTCCGTCCTAAACAAGCTCTTCAAATATCGGAATACTTATCCATGTGGTCACGTTTCCTTGTTCAAAATAAATGCACTTGTCTGCGTATTCAACGGACGCCGCACTCGGTTGTTAAAAAGGTCGCAAAAATATCAGGTTACAACGCCTAATAACCGAACTGGTCCCACGGTTGAATTTGTATCCCAAGTGAAAAATACTTAAAGGGATTTATAATGATGGAAAATACAACCTGTCAAAAACCGTCCTAAGGTTCTCGCAAGATGACAAATTGTTCAACATGGTAACATACTGTCATATGTTAAAGTGTTCAGCGCCAATACGGTCCTTTCTACAGGACGTTTTGATGGCAAATTGTCCGCTTTCTTGGATTTAGGAGCCCTGAAAACCTCCAAAGAGTCACAAACGATTGACTTAAGACAACACGTTAGACTCCTCTTAAATCGATCATCCCTTGATACAACAAGCTCATGTTCATTTATCCGCCGCACACAGCGCGATAGGTGGAAGGACCCCTGCATCTCAAATTCATTCAGACACACCGCCTGAATCATCTCGCACTGTATTCACGGATCAATCCTCCGTATGACTGCCACTGTACAAAAAACTTTTAGTGATAAGAATGCTACTACCTGAATTTCTGCACGAATATCATCGTACGACTGGCCGTAAATTTGAAAGGCTGAGCAGGGTGCATTCAAGCCACTAAAATGTTCATATATTACGAATAGTTTATCTCTCCGTTGGCAGCCAACTTTCCAGTATACATGCTTGAATTCTTGAGTGTTTTGCCTATCCAGTTCTTTTCGGGTCACCGCAAGGAAAGATCAGTTTTCCCGCAGGTTTAAAACTCGTTCAGTCACACTCCTGATCAGCCGCCAGTCACCAAATGGTTAGCTATTCCGCTGTGCGGCAGTTCAACTCACAAACAAAGTGAAGCACTATGGATGGCATTTTGATCCACAAATAAATTTTAAAACAGCGGATTATCGTGCGTTCAAAATAGAAGACCCCATAATAATGTACTGGGGCGTCGGAGTACACCAGGTTTGCAACAACGCTTGAAGTGGTCGAGTAACAATTCACACACAACCCTCAGGTTATCTTACGAGCGTGTCTGACGCTGATGTAAAGGACTGGTTTCTTCAGTTCCCATGTTTGTCCCCACGAACACAGCAATCCGACCGAGCGTGAGGTCCGTCAGCAAAAATTGTACTGTTACAATCGCACCAAATTACTTATACTAGATATTTTATTTGGGCTTTGGTTTCGGTGAGCCCAGGAAAGCACAGCTAGATTATTTCCTACGTAAAGCATTCGTTAAAAGCCAAACAGCCCATTTTCGGTGTTATTCTCAAATGTCAACAAATTTTGGATGAATAAAGTAATAACGGAATCGTTAGCTGCGTTCAGGTTGTGATTACGCGTTAGGTTGACGGCTGCTTCATTGGGAAAACACTTTTGCTCCACCCTCGGAAGCGACTTTTCCTGGATGACGTTTTGTGGGATTTGTTAAGATAGGCCTAGCTCAGTCTTTTGGGTGAACCATAAGCTGCTAAAAATCGGCGACATTTCCCTGCATGACACAAACAGCTTGAGGACGTTTCGAAACGAACAATGCAAACGGGCCAGCAACCAAAAAACGATGATTGGACCCAAAAACAGCTCTAATAAAAGGCATTGCAAAGTGATTAGAAAATAGGAGTGAGCGAAAAAAATTAAACATCGGAAAACGTGGCTACACATTTGTAGAATGGCGGTAGAATGTAGCTCAAATTATTAGTGGTAACCGTCTGAAGAAAAATTGTTCATTGTTAATAATAATACTCTTCTAAATAGGGCTCTGAGATCTAAAGTGTTCTTGTGCAAATTTAATTTGTCTAATTTACGTATCGTTGGAACGCATTTAAATCATGAATGCCAATTTTCAGACGTATTAGTTAATATTCAAAGTGAGCAACTCAAAATTTGCACTTTTGGGAAGATTGAACTTCGACAGCAACATCCTCAATCAAACAAATACCTAGACATCCGTCTTCTTCCTTCGAATGACTTATGTCACTCTCCTGTCGATATCAATGTCAACTGGCCGCATGTCAGCTGCTAGTGAATATTACGTTCAACTTTATTAACATTTTGTTATATAAGCATAAATATTATCATTCTATGGTTTATTCTATTACGTAATATTAAAGTACGACGTATTAGAGAAATAGGGGTATTACATCACACAAGGCTTTGTGGACCTCCTTTACATCAATATTCTTTTCTCCATTTGCAGTGGTTCCACCCGCGAAATCCTTTGCTGAGCGGGCCGCCAGTCAAACACAAATTCCACTGCACACAATCTTACATATTCAGCGACCTGGAAAACAGTGTTTACAGAGATGGACGTATCCTGAAGACTTTGTGGCAGATGATATCTGCTAGCATCAGTCAATTGTCCTACACAACTAGCTCGTACCCCGTCTTTCCAAAGGTTAACATAGCTTCGTTCATGCTCATGCCTACCGTAACCGTCTAGGTCATGGGATCTTAAATAAAACTGCCATATGCTTGATGTTTGTCTTTGTTCATCAGCTCACACACACTTCTATGAATGTTCATACAAGTGAGTGTACCAAGGGATCGTAGGTGCATAGGAGACAAGAGATTTGGGTGGCATATATCCTAATCGACACCCACTCAGGAGCATCGGACGATAAATCGGATGGCGCAGTATCCAATGTTGCAGTTCAGCACAGTTGGCTCTCGAGTGGCTTGTTTCATAGAGATGGAAGATAACATTCAAAGAGTAAGCGAGTAGCACAAATGCGTAAGTCGATGGTTTGCCAGGTGACAACGTAATGAAAGAATGAGTAGGTGTCCCCACGAATTTTATTAGCATATTCACTTTCATACGCTCATTTCTCGATGGAACACATGTAGTATTTTACAGTATGCAATTTCTTCATATTCCTCCAAGGCAGAAATTAAAATAAAATTTCATTTTTTCGGAGGCGCAGATTTACACACACAACTTTATTTTCAGCTACTGAGGTGTGAGCGATTCAGGCACAGGGCCGAAATAATGAAAGCGAACTCGTTAAAAGTTGACTTTGAAACAATGTTCCATCATTCGGGCAGAAATATTAATTTCATTGATATCATTTTGTGATAACTTTTCTCTAGCAGTTGGATGGTATTTTGATCGGTCAGTCAACGTTAAATCTGCCGAATACTACAAGCCGCCGTCTCCTAACTGAGCCATTTAGACGGCGTCAGTGACTGAATAATCCATGGTACATTTCCAAATCAGGCTGAGTAACTACATTTTAGTTTGCTGAAGCGATGTGCCAACTTTATACTCAGGTCATGCATTAATATATCTTGTTATATGATGGGTAAACACCCTCCCGAACTCAAGCATTCAATGCGCTAGGTGAGGCCGCTACCTTCCTCATATAGAGCATCTTTCAAGACGTCCAGCCTAGTGGTGCCATTAACGCTACTGTCTCTCAGACGCTCGCAAAAATTGCCTGCATTATAGGTACGAAAGCTATGGTTTTTTGACCTAAAACAAGCCCAAAACCAATGTCTTCATCCTGTCGTTTTGGTTAACGTAGCAGGGAGGTCAGCTCCACTAATTCGGTTTAAACCCATTGGCTGCTTCCGGAAATACACATAATATACACATAACATAGAAAAAAATGGTTGACGGAGCCAATCAATCAATGGAAAAACAGGTGGATGATTGTCCATCTAAGGCAGGTTAACGGGCGTTTGCATGCATAAGCTTGGTAATAATGGTTGGTCGGCAGTACTTCACTGAAGACTGGTAGGTTCACATCAAAACTGAGGTCAGTCCAGTACTTCTCTCTTCATAATTAGTGAAACCACAATTCCAGCTTGCGCTTGCCCTGCTGCAATCGACTGATCCACAGGAATCCTCAAGCATCCTATAAAATTAATCCTAGCATGCACATTTAGCCCACAGATTTCCCAACACCTGCACGCTCATGGGACTGTTGATTCAGCCAGGGTTATTTTGGGTGATTTTGAGGACAAACACACCTCCTGATTAGCATTGTCTAGAAGAAAGATGTTTTGTGTCTCTAGCTTTCAGTACTAAGGAGTTAGATTTCCTTGCACCTGAATTTATTAAGAATACTCTTATTGCAGAAAAGTGATTATTCTGGGCTCTTCATTCTGCACGCTACAGGTCTTCCGGGTTGTGTTTTGAGTTTTGTTGTGAGTCGTTTGCTTTCCATTTCCAGTAAGCAAGTTTACAAATTTGTTGATTTAACTTCGCGACTAGGTGGATTTGTGATTCAGCAGTTAGAGGTCATCGCGTAGGGTCGCGTTTAATCAATAAGAATAACATGCACACAAAACAATTTGGTGACGCTTAACTCTCGATAGAAAAGCACCGTAAATCAGTACGTAACCTGGGACAATAACAACTGCATGCGAACGGAGGTCCAAAAGTTTAGCTAACATCAAAATGCCACAACAGTTCAAATGCAGCCAATCAACTTATTTTTCAATCACTTTGGTGCTCCACTACATAATATTTCACTTGCACTCTCGCATGGTGGATTTTGTGTTTCTAATACATCGTTTCATATTAATGTCAGGGATTTAATGACTCCCATAGGGTGAAGTGGGAAAAATATTGCTAGATGGTTCAACTTCTGGACTAATCCGTGCGCTCTTCCATACATGTTGTCATCACCTGCAGGTATTTCACGTCTAGTATTTGTGATTTTTCATTGCACCCTCAATTTGCTTAAGAAGGCAGGCAGTAATCATATTCCGCTGTGATTTGGAAGAATGAATGGCAGAATACTACCCAGAGCCCAGTATTCAGTCCTTTAAAATGGAAACAGAAAGAAACTAGAGACAATTGATCCAACCAAATTATTGAATTATTCATTGCCGCTTACACTGATGAAATGAATCTCGGGCAAGATGATCACTGATTTATATGATGTGTGGTCGACAGCATGATGTAAGCTGAATGATGACATTTGTTGTAAGCAGCCAAGGAATTTTGGCGATATTGCCGGGTTTACTTAAAATCAGTTGTTCTTAGTCAAAGGCGATTTTGCTATTCCATATAAATTACCATATGAGTGACATGTATAAAATTGGAGGTAACAGCGTAATCAACTCCAATGTTATCCGATAGCGTACGCCTATCGACAATTAGAAGAAGCTAACAACTCAGGTTTTAGTGAATTTAAAATTGAAACAAAAAACCACGAGAATTAGAGAGCCCTTTTTCAAATGACCAAGCGTAACATGCAAAACTACGCAATTGCTTCCAGAAATATATGATTCCTGCGTGCATGTGAGCTGCCAGTGTGTGCAGGTCCCACTAGAACCACGTGAGCTTAACATTTGCAGATGCTACGTTTATGTACCGATCATATGCATTATTGATAGTTCCTGCTAATTTGAGCCCATTTATTATTGAAATCGAATTCTGCTGGCCGGTTCTATCGGTTTCGTGATTTGGCGATTCACATTCTCATCGAACAAACACTGGCAGTGTCTCTCTGTCATCTCAGGAAATCCGTTTGGAGAAAGTTGGATAATGATGGCCTACTGATCTCAACGAATTTATGTTAGTCCTTCCTTAAATATTTTAGTTTGGTAATACTTCCGGATATCACCACTATCTGACAAATTAATTGCCTCACCACATAAAATCAACTGTGATCCGCGTGGTTCCTTCTGGCACCAAGAATTATTCATGTGTATGTAAACAAACGAAGTGTTTACCATGTTTGCGTCCCGCCATATGGAAAGTGTCAATTATCGGAACCAAAATATATTAATTAGGTGATAATGGGCGGAAAGATGTAATACATTCGGGCATAGTTCCGTGAATGTTGGGCGAATATTAATTGACTATGTTTTTATTAGACTGTGTTCATTTTTGTACTGCATTATTATGCAGCATTAGGCCCGAATAAATGTTCACCAGGGTATAGTTCCGCCACAACTGGATGATGCGCGCTAGAACTGGTCCGAGTGCGTCGACCTGATTCCTCTCATTTGACTTATGTGCCACAAATCTGGAAGCCCTGGCAATAAACACTTGATTATTTCAGTTTGCTGTAACGGAGAGATCATAACAGAGATCTGTAAAAAGCATACGATGACATTTCGACTTGCAATCGCAATTGCGAAACAAATCACTTATGGAAGTCACTGGTCACTGCGAAAATGCCGTAAATATACGTCTAGTGTCCGAAAATGCTTCTTAACAGACTTGGAGACTGTAGTGTTATATCGCGTTTACTATTATCGCTTATTTTTGAAGAGCATGTTCACAGACATAAAAAGTAAATGCAAGCGATGAATGTGGAAAGGTTACAGGAGGATATGAGATAAAAGAGAGAAACGTCTCTTCCGAAGTCATGCCATCAACAGTTCCGGTCAGATAAGATGAATCCAAACGTATGTAAGAATTTTGGTGTAGCCACTGATGCCTCTGGAACATCATGCAACGATTCAGCTCTCTCTAAAGAACGTCAAGCATTTATCGCACGAACAGCGTTTCTTCCTTCCACAATAGGTCCACTTGTATGGAATTCAAGGGGTAGTTTTGGCGCCGTACAGCAAACGTAAGCACAGAATATTTGACTGGGCTGCGGCAAACTACTGAGCCGGCAGATCCCTATAAGTTCACCCAACCTGAAAGGCAACACAGGTTAATGATAAAAAATACTTAACACATAGAGGGTGTGTGTCTGCACAGTGAACTGAGGATAACGAGTTACTGTTTAAGACTCTCAAGATCCATATTGTACGATCCATATTGTACACACCATTTGGTCTGTACTCCCACAAAATAATTTTCCATTCACAGTGATGTTTGCTGTGTTGGGCGCAAATTTTGGAACGTTGGATGTGGTTCCGCTTTTGTATGGACGCATGGTCAGATAGATAAAGCCACCTCCAATGTGATTATATAAATAACCAAAAGATGGATACTAGGGCTGCATGGAATTCCCTATAATGACAGATCGGAAAAGCCAGTTGTAAGTCGCTGCAACTTTTCACCCTAGTGAATGAATTATTGTAGTTTTGCGGAACAATTATAATGAATGGATAGAGAAAAAACCTTTCAGATTATGCGACAAGACCGATTGGAAAAACGGCGTGGACAGGAGGTCTGCACGGAGCTGCATATGTGGAATAGCTGACACGATGGATAGATTTCCTAGGGAAATCACTGATGCTTTATCGCTTGGTTCATTATAAACAAGCTAAACGAGGTGCTCGCAGATCCGACAAAGGTTGCCTTAGGCGACAAATGAGGTTGATCCAAGCCCTAACGATTTGGGGGATCTCGTGTGATAGGATACGATGCAGTTGGCATGTTAACGTTCGCGCAAAAATAAGCCATTTGAAACAACCTACAGATAAAAATACAGTCACGAAGATGCTGGAACTTAGCGTGGGTTTACGGTTTGTGCGCATGCGTGATCCATTGAAGTATACTGCGGGATGTCGGTGCAACACTAACGGAGTCTCTCATTGCAGTGTGGTCAGTGGTTAGAGATCGGACCAAAAATATCTCGACATCTTGGATTCAACCCTTGATAACCAGTCCCTCTGACTACATTTTAATGTTTGCACACTCGTTCCACAGCCAATCAATATCGCTGCACACTGATGTCGATAACAGCGATGTTGGCAGATGAATAACATCAAGGGTGTTCAGTCAACGTGATGACGGGCGTCAGAGAAAGAAATGATGAACTATTGGTTGTGTGAAGTGATGTCGTAAATTTCAGTAGGAATTTCTTCGTGTCATTGAAGTTAATATGGGCCAAAAATCCCAGAAGCACTGCATACGGTTTCATCCCTGTTGGGATTCATCATCATTGCGCATCTCACAAAACTCAGAGTTTCGGTCAGGTGATCCGCGTTGGCGATGCTTGTACCTCTAATTAGACTTTGTTCAGCACTAGGCCACAGAGAATACGTTGAAATGTGAAATGTGTTCATCAGCCCAGTCCTAAACATAACTGTAAACTGTCTCCTGGATACACGATACAGTATAACTGAATCGATTTGACGAGCTTCCGGAAAATCGAATTTATACTATCAAGCACTTGTTGGAAGTTTTAAGGATATCCATTTGCCAAAGCCTGCTTAGCCATCAATATAGCCAGCATCAACAGTTGGATGTAACATTCTTGGATTGTGTTAAGCAGGGGTAAACATAACTACACGGGGATTGTTTACGCAGTTTTTGGTAAGCGCTCATCGTGAAACGCGAGTTCACTATATCTGGTCTTCCGAGAACAGAGAAGAAGCCTTCAGTGAGCGCGCACTGCGTGAAATCACCGGCGTCTTTGCATTGACCTATTTCTTATTTGCATGCGACTGAAGGGACGCCCCTACAACCAAGCAAATGACACGGTTTTACGAGAACGCTATTGACACTAGTGCGCACGCTTCATGTTTTGGGGAATAGCGGTAATTTTCACGCTGATTAGAGGCAGCGATAGACCCTAAATGCGCAGTTTGGCGGCACGAATGAATCTTTCACTTGTTCTACGTCCCTAGGTATGTTCCGAACCCGGTAACTGAGTAGCGATAGCAATCTGGATTAAGCTCGGTTTGTAGAACAAAAAATCGTCCCAGGACACTTTTCATCTATATTCCAACTGCTGGAGTCAGGATTCTGGCGACTACCATATGTTTTCACTTGGAGGAAAAAACGACATCCTCAAAAATCCCAGAAATGCCGTTGATTCTAGTAAGGATTTGTTATATTGCAGCAGCCAACTTATTTCGTTCTGGTTCAGTCAATCTGAGACGTCAAGTTCAAGGTACAACCAGGAAAATATACGCTGCCGGAATAAAAAGCGAGATTAAACCGTGGACGGCAAGCTTTGTCGGGGATTTTGATCACAGGTAAATTGGAAGACACGCTGGTCCGATGGTGCAGCTAAGTGGCTTGCATATTGGAAAGCGTTATCCGTGTAAACATCTGTAACTGGTTCATTGACAGCAAAGAGCATTATCCGAAACTTTTTAATCCTCTGATTGTGATGGAACAACGTATTGTTGAAACAACGGCGTTTATACCTCTACGTTTCGCTTATCGCTGTTGGCATTCTACTCCTAAGAAAGCTGGTCCGCGAGAGCCGAATCGTCCAGCAATACTATCTCCTGATATTTGGTCGACTGCGCACTATCCTTCTCCCTTTGTGGCCTGGATTTGTAGTGTATTCTCCTACTCCACAGGGTGCACAGTAAGGATTCTTGATATTGCGAACAAAGGATCACACAAAACTGTTCATCATATGGAGAAGGATTACTTTGAAATTCGCCGGAATCCCGAGCTATGGGAGGATTAAGGGAAAGGCTTCCTACGACCTGTGACTTCTTAGTGACGTTGTAAAGTCCTAGTGGGTGTAGTCGGAAAATTGGCTTCTGAATAAGAACACACTGTATGTAATCTGCTCACCAGGCGAAGTACTGCACAAGTCTCATGGACCTCATGGTGCACACACCGCCACCTGAAAGGCCGGCCAAATCCAGTTGACGACCCACTATCTATTTGCTCGAACGCTAGCCAAGCTTCTTTCTGTGCACGTGCAAGTTAATCACGTTGCTGATTGGCCACTGAAAAGAACACTCTTAGCTGGAGTTTTCTCGTTTGTAGCCAATCGGTTTGCTGCGATGCGAATTAGGTTGTGAAAGTTTCAGCACCAACTCGGGTGATATCGTTCGCGAGAGGATGCATCGTGGCACAAAGACGCACTGGCCGTGTCACCTCGGTCGAAGACATCGGCCCACTCTGATTGCCCAGTGCACGAAAACACTGAAAAATAACTGTCTATTACCTAAACGCCGTCGACTAATGCAAGGTCACGCTGGTAACAAGGTCTTGAGTTTCGGTCCCTCATAGAACGTCCCGAGTTGAGTACCGCCGATGAATGCCAACTAGGACGACGCGGTCGGTCTATCGACCGGTAGGTGGACAATAAGACATAGGCCAAAAACCTAAGTTTCAAGACTTACTTTGTCCAAAATAGCCGGAAATCAACGTTCCGATCACACTTCATCCATTCGTCCATCATATAGGAATATATGTTGCACATTCTTTTACATATTTTTGGAAGCTACTTGCGAACAGTTTTTTTCAATTTCTTTGATTTCGTGTTCCCTCACTGACAAGGACTAGAGGACATCGTAGATCAGCAATCCGGAGAAACGGAACCGCGTGCCAAACCGGCAGGTATAACCTCTGTGGAGCCGCAACAAATTAACGCAATTTCTTAGAAAGGGAACGCCTGACGTCCACTATTATGCGCCGTCTCTCAACGCGTCATGCTCGCAGTGTGATGTGCACCCAGTTTGATCCAATTAGTTTAAACTTAAATGATTAGGGGTAAACAGGATTACTCCTGTTAACCGTCAGTCTGAATAATCTTCATGCCTTGTTATACTCCGGGAATTGGAACGCCATTTTAGCTGAAAAACTAGGAATACATTGGGCAGGAATATCAGACTGGCCGCCGAGCTTACCTTTTGGAACATAATTATTGAGAGGGAATTCAAGGTTTCCACTACAGTTCAAGTGGGCACAAAAGTACGGAATATTAATCCACATCCAAAAAGGTGGTAACAAAACATAATATCCGAGGAGAATGCCGGAATTCCTTTACGACAAAATGTCTTCTTGTGGCATCTTTGACCTTGTTGGCCTGTCGCAATAATTGTTTCGTTTTACAGATATTTGGAATGAATAAAACTTAATGGCAAAACCGCTTTCATTAAGAGAAAAGGGCACAGCTTTCTGTTCATCTGTGCTTAATTTCATCAGATGACACGTTTCTACACAGTTGTGACAACGGATTAAACTTGACCATCATTTTGGTTGCCCACCTAATTAGCCATTAGTTTTCTCCACCTCCTATTTGCGTTGAAGAGAATCAAGTACCTGAAAAAGTAATGGCCATCAAAATTTGCTCTGATTTTATCAATGACTGTCAACTTAACCCAGAATGCACCCAAATTGTGGATGGTTGTAAAGCACGATTGGCATCGACCCTCTTAAGGTCACACATGAACATATCAGTGGTTATTCGTTCCAGGATATACAGCGAAGCTTCAAATAAACACCATACGTCAAAGTGGAGAGAACCAGGTTTCGTGGCTTGATAGACCTTAGTTAACAAGGGAGTGAGTCTGTTTCCAAAAAGGGTTAATCGAACTACCCCGTGGATTCCCGTCTTAAGCCTAGCTGTATACAATGAAAAAAGATAATGGTGACTTCAATTTTTTTCATGTGATGAAATTTTCCTCATAGGCCTGGGCTGAAACATCTCTGAGTTTCTAACTACTTGCTCCAAATCCAGTAACATTTGAAGTCTCACTATATTTTCGTTCCTGAATGTGATGGATTCATCGAGAGGGACATTGGCGGATTACGAAAGTTAAGAAACATGCGCCGATAAAACAATGGCATTGGATAAGGCCAAGAGACACACGGATAACAGACGGTAACTATTCCTTGAGGGTCCCAGTGTTTTAGTCTACTTTCAAGAACGTTAACCGACTCTTTGAGCATTTCTCTATTTAGGATGCAATTTTCAATAAATTCATCGAAAGGCTGGAGGAATTATTGTCCTTTATTATGACACTAGTGATGAGAGTGGCCCTGGCTGCTGGCTATTCCCTCCAAATCCTTTTTCAGCGTGCAGACTTAAACATGTTGAAATTCAAGACTGAAGCAGTTTTAAGGGATGTATGGGACACGGTTGCTGGAATGTCCTTCTGGTTCGTGGTTTGGGTTATTTCATGTCAGCAAGTCGGAAATATCCACTGATTCGTGTACAAAGATGGTTCTATGTCGAATGTAGTGTACGATACACTTCGGCGAATTTCAATGCATCCATTATCCAATGCCCATGCGTTAGAATGGTGGTATCCGGTTTTTCGAAATCGAACGTAACCAAATTCCGAATATCTGAAGGGTGTTCCAAAATGAGTCAGTCTGACTATAGATGATTGGCTTGGGATATCAGTGTTGAGTAGTGAGCAGAAGACGATTGTGTTCATTCGTGAATCTGATATCTGATAAACTGTAGCATGTCTGTCCTATCCTGCGGCTAAGTTAGCCCCATTTATTTTATGATTTTCGCTGGTTTCTGATTAAAACAATTCTGGTCATTCTTCTTTTCAAAGGGGAACTTTCAGAAGAAAAAAGCCTGAAGGCTTTGGTAGGCACGGGTGCTGGCAAGAAGAACCCCAATACAACTGTAATCGATTGCACAACCGCATATACTTCAAAATACACGCACTTAGAAATGCATACAGAATTATAGACTCGCCTTCGTTTCGCGGTTGGCCCTTTGCAGACTTGCTATGACAAAGTTTATTTGCGAGAAATCGTCTCTTGTTCAATCCTGATTATAACGCAGAGCTCTGTAAAAAGAACAGGCGCCTTTGGATTCAAACGACTGCGGGTTTCACGTGAATTGTACACTGTAGTGAACAAGCTGCGTGCGCTATTCTCTGAGGTTATTTCAAGTTTAGAATGAGGAAATTTGATGCAACGACGTTGCGCAAAACTGTTCCTAACTTATTTGTGGTGGGCAAACACATCATTAGGTTTTAATTAATTTTAAGCAGTTATGGGACAGGTCATTCAGATTATCAATCCTTCGGTTATTAAGTTTACACCCTCCTAGCTGACTCTATGTGAACGATAAATTAACCCAATCAGAAGGTTCATGGGTAATTCATTTTGGCTCGGACAACCACACAGCATCCAGGTTACGCCTACACTGGTTTGTGTGAATGAGTCTGGTTACATTCTGCATGAGTCTGGTTACATTCTGCGAGGTTGATCACTTTTCTCCTTTCAGTTCTGACTGCGAAAAAAGGGCTACCAGGCTTATGCAAACATGAAGTCTCCGTTAGTTTAATTACAGTGACACTGTTAAGAATACATAGTCGTTCACCAAAATGAACATCCTACATGAACTTTCCAGTCATTCATAAAAATATTGATTGCAACTTTGCAGCTAATTAATTGTGCAAATTTCGATCACAACACGGGGGGAGCCTCCTCGAACCCAGTTGATGAATATCCAGTAATATACCTAGCCATCGTCAACTGCGATCAAGCCAGTCTTAATGAAAAACAAAATTGGTATGTAAGGAAGGTTTTTCTGTAAAGAATCAGGCAACTGATAAGTTGCATTTGCTGAGTAATTCGAGTCCAAATGCTTTGCTTCAATTGTTCGCAGGTGAAGCGTTAGCGCCGACTGACGTAATGAGTCTTTCGTCCATGAAGTTATCGTTGCTAGAATGTATCCGGTTTATTTGATACATGACATGATTTACGTAAGCGTCTTCGCAGCCTTAAAAACTCCGCAGCAGTCATGAGTGATTCACCGATTTCGAGCGCTTTTAGTTGCCTGTCTGAGTCAGAAATTCACCAGATATTCTCTGACGCTTGTAGTCCGTAGATGACTGAACTGAATTATAACTGGATGTTATTCAACAAAATGGTAATACAGAATAACATGGATGCTCACATATATATGCTAAAGGTGACAAAATTATAGTTAACTGCCTAGAGGTTCGTATTTTGAGGACCTATCACATTCATCTTTCCTCAAATTTTTAGCCTTTATAGTTGGTCAAACAAACATTTCACGACCGAATATTTTGAGCCAAAAATTCGTAAGTTGTGTGAACACTTGGTTCAAACCGCCGACATAGGGGATGAAGTTGTTGCCAGTGTATGCCTACAATTCGAAAACCAACAAAGAGAGATGTTGTCAGAGTGTGAAGTGTGCACATAAATTATATTCGCACACATAGCAGGTGCTCACGATGGCGCCAATCGTTTCAAGGATTGGCTAGCAAATCGACCTTCCGGACAGTATGCCTCAATTAATGCTATTCAAAATTTTACCGTGTGACAATCCCACACGAATTGTGAAAGCTTATCGCCTGAGTTCAAAATTAGCGTTGCCTTTGATTGTCTACCAGAGCTTGCTAGCCAGCATTGTTTGAGGCCATTCATAACGGACTATATTATTGTTATATTTACATAGTGGCTTATACATAGAACGATCAGGTGAATACGATTATCCTGGATTTCCATTCACTTAACCTGACACAAAGTAGGCTGAAGCTACAAACTCGCTGTGATCAAAACCATACTGTGTGCACAAAAATTTAGCTTGCACAAAAGTTCACAGTTGGTCAACAACAAGTCTTTTAATGTCAAGGTTAACTATCACTGGTAAACGCGGGTATTCCAGAGCCGGATAATAAGGCGATATCTGGAAGAAACAGCTACCTGCAGTCAGTCAATTAATCAATAATTTTATCAACCATGAACGATGTGCCATAGGCACAATGGTCCCAGCCGCTACGGATTCAATCACCGGGAGGTGAGAGATTCTGGGACATATAGCCAAGCCCTGGAGACTATAGCATAATTGATTAGTTCGGGAAAAGGGTACCATAGCATTGAAGGCGGTAGCTTTGATGCGCGAGCGCCACTGACCACGTGATTGGTCTATTTCTGCCAGTGTCATTAGTGAGTTGAGTCCCGTGATCCTATCCAGGAAGGCGGCACTTGTCGCCCTCACTCATTTTACTGGTTAGTGTTTCCTTCATTGACAGGTCATATACTGTCCACCTCTCGGTCGATTTCACACAGGACAGGGCTTGGCAAAAGTAGGCAGAGTATTTCTGGCATTCGGAGTACATGTCCTAACAAGCGTTAACTGTGAGGCGTGGATAATTCATCTATCGTGGAAGAGTTCCTTTTCCCTAGGACCACCTGGCTTACCTCAAGGTTACTAAACCAATGTTCCCAAAAAACCCGACCAATGCTTCGGATGCACAGATGGCCCCTGCGCGTAGAGGCCATGCCTCTGGTCCTCAAAGCAGTACGTATCGCACTGCCGTAGTGTAAGCTCCGGCCTTGACAGACAAGCTGTTGTGATGTCGGAGCCATAGCCGTCGGAGTTTGCCAAAGGCTGGCTATCACGAGCCAAAAAGTAATCCCGCGTCCAGGCCGCACTTCGGAACTTATACAACTGCCTGGGTAAACAAATTTATCTACCACGTTAATTTGATTGTCTGAAAGCTTGAGGATTTAATTTGGTCCCACTCAGGCAGCCTGTTTAAAATGTTTGCCCCGAATCCTTATGAAGGCAGCTTAATATATGAGCTAGCTTCAGTTAAATAATTGGATAAACCACTCAGTAATTATACGGCAAATATTGAGAAGAAAATGTTTTTCCACATAACTCTGAATCTGATCGAAACATTACTAGGTTTGGCGGGTTTCTTTGTTGTCTTGGAGTGACGGCCGAGACTCAGGAGTGAAATTTTCATAGTACCGGCAGGAAATTTGGGTGAACTCAAAACAATCGAAAATAATAAAATGTATACTGGAAATGGCATTAGATTTCAAAAATAGGACCATTGTGGTAGGGCTCTGCTTTCGCAATCTGTAAAGATCTAGAGAGACCCCGCTCAATAACTGTGCATTTCTAGTCACCTAATTGGGATTTTTTTCCAGTTAGGATGCTTACGAGTGAACAAAAGTAGAAGGCGTTCGTTTTTAAACTAATCTCTCAGTCGGACAACCGTTAGCGCACGGAATGCTACAACAGGAAGTGAGCGTTTTATGCGGATGGATAATAAGTGTCGTTATGCAGTTTCTCAAAGCGAAGAAAGTTCTACCTACCACTGTTCTTTTCTAAAAGGTTGTGTTTAAGCTGTTCTTCTCGTACTTCTAACTACACACGGTCAACTCGTAAAGCTACCATGATTTCGAACGTCGAATGCGGTTCTTTTAAATGTCCTGGAGACGTGAATTGCCACTGTGAATGCTGTTCTGGATATGACTTTAAATACCTTTTAATTTATCTAATTTTATTCCAGATTGATCTTGTGTTTCGACCCATTATGCAAAATTGCCCACTTAATGAATGGGGCAGAAATGAAAGCTGTATCCCCGCAGTTGAAATTCAAGATCAACCAAGATAGGCTGATCGTTTTCAGATCCGAGCGCGGTTTGAAAACTATGATTACTATGTTGATCAACATGTCGTCTCATCGTCAGGAGTAAAACTTAGATGAAGGCGAAGCTTGTCGGCACCTCATCTTGTAATTTCACCGTAACAAATTGGTCACAAGTGTTGCCTTAGGGAAGAAAATTGTGATAACCCCCAAAAGTTCCTAAAGTTATGATTAACCTTATGATTCTTCAGCCAGACAAGGGTCAAATAGCTCAATAAACTACAAGCTGTACTTCCAGATGAATACAAATCCAAAATTGTTGGTGATCAAAATGGTAACAGGAAAAATTGGTTGGGAGAGTTATATGCCATAAATGCATGGCTTTAATCTTAGCGCACGTTACAACCGAAGGAAGCCGGTGGGCAGTCAAAACGTACACCCCTGTGGAACTGCAACGACATACGGAAGAAATATCCACCAAGACCGATTCTTCACATGTGTGTCTCCGCACCCTACAAAGTAGCCTGTTAATTTTCGGATATTCTACAGCTCGTCCGTTTATTGTTTATTACTTTCGTGCTAACTACTCCTCCCAGGTTTCCCAAATCCTTGGTCACATATCGGTGATGATACAAAGTATCTCTGTGAAGTTAATTTTCACAAATCTCACCCTCAGTCAGCGAACTATCTCTGCGATATTCTCATTGTCACCAAATACTCGTGTGGAATACGCCCAAATTTTTTATCAATTTTCTACCAACACTACCAGCTTTGTGTTCCAATGCGACGCTTATGGGCAAATTAATGGCGCAGCTACAGGTAGCCTGCGTTGACATATTTTTTAGGTATAACTTAAGAGAAATTACCGAACGATATTCCCTTTGCAAATCCTCTCTGACAATATATTGTTCTGCAAAGACACCAAGCATTTCTGGCAAATTTATGATTGAAGGAAAATACTAACTCGAATTCGCTTGTATCTTTTGAGTTTCGAGATGATAGTAGCCCTGCGCTTGTGGATATATTTATCAAATAACGAGATGACAGCACTCTTAAGCGTACGCTTCACCGTACGCTATTGTGGACTAGTACCATCTACAGCACTTCATTTGAAATGCAGTATTTTCACAAGGAGTTCTGGTTCACTCATTGTGCGAGCGTGCCAGACGATTGCGCACCCCCGAGGCCCTTGTGTACACGTGCTTCGCCTTCCAAGGCAGCCTACTTAACAACTCACCACAATCCACCACCGGGCAGTAGACAGTTTTCATTGATTGCACGTATTACCAAGGCCACTAATCAAACGCCTAACTCAAAAACTTCACTGACAGTAAAATTATATGCAAAACCCTTTCGACCAACCGGAATTTTGGCGGGATCCTCAGGTCGATTCAATGAAACCAGTACTTTCAACCAATTTGTATTATATTTCTTGGCAGCGCACATTATCAGATCAGCTAGTGCTCCCGATCCGCCTCCATATCAGCTAGCATTGAGGATCCGAACGAGGACCACGGACAGACCATATTCCACAAGCGCGTGAAGTTAGCACCTAAAGGCGGTGAAAATGATACGTGTTAAGCTGACCTCGATGTCCAGATAAAATCGCTTCGGAAACCTATCAACCTTCTGAATCCCGAGAATTGATTCGTCAAACAAGAATATTCGAAGGATTGAAACAAAATGTAATACAGACAGGGGAGGGAACCTAGGTTTTTGGATCACTTCTGGTTAAACGCGCCTGCGTTGATTATTGCAGCCTGATTGGAGATTTCGAGGCTTCTGAACACAACTTTGTGTTCCTCTTTTGCTCACAAGCCGCCAAAGTAACGTGTAAAGATTAGCACATTTACCAAGAAATTCACCGTGAACTGTTCAGTTGATGAATCCACACCACATTGTGGAGTGGCACGAGAAATTTGAAATTATTCTGTCTTTTACTCAAGGATAAGACGTTCTCTGGGTTATGAAGGCGGGCAATTTTTACATCTTACTGAACTACTTTTTCAAAGCGTTTTGAATCATAAAATGACGCAGAGCATGTTTTCCCTAACTTCTCCTCAAGCATGTACACAGCAAACTTCTGCCAACTAGTCATAGACATAACTGCAAAAATGCGCACGTAATGTTATCGATAACTGGTGGGTGGTGCTTTGTGCACCAACCAACCAAAGTCCACTTGAACTACCATAGCCACGACCTTGAATAATTTACCTTGGTGGTTACATTTTCAACTAGTGTTCCACTGACACCAGTCAAATCATAGAAATAATTTCAAAGATTAGTAGTGAATAATAAATTATCATCTTGGGTTATATAAACGAATTGAAGCAGGCTGATGTAGTTCGGATGGTAATCGAACAAGAGCCGTTTTCTTTTGGTTGTCCTTTACCTGGGAGCGTATAATTATGTTGGTTCAACTGAGAACAACACACCGTGAAAGCAGGAGGATATGGCGTCAGATGAAGTTCAAGAACTGATTGTCAGAGTCCAGATGTCATGCAACAACGGGTTACTTCACAACAAATGGTTCGGACTGAATGGTGAGGTCAATGGAACCAAGGAGGTTGGTTGAATATTGCTTTCCCAGTAATGACTGCCATTAATCAGCCTACTTTCTTCGTAAGATATGAGCTGTATCTCCCCTTAATTGAGACGGAGTGCATTAAATCCACTGTTATCGATACTGGCAGCAACACGGATTGCCCAATTAATCTATCTGGGGTGAGCTATCTTTTTCGTTCCAGCTGTATGAGTGTGGGTTGCGTAGACTGTGAACTTTTTATCCTGTAATCTCGCAAAAATCCCAATAATCACGCAAGTATTACACACAACGTTTTGTTCACATTAACCAAGCGTTAGGTACTGCACTGTCTTGCTGCTCCCCAGTACACACGAAGACTCATAATAGAAATTCAGAAATTTCACAAAAATATATCAACTCAGTCGCACTTCAGACAATGCCCCCCATCCGTTTTCACTGTGCATTTCCACTCAGTAAGCATCACCGAGACACTTGACGATCCTGTAACTATTCATGGAGCCCACAAATCCCAAATAAAACACTTTTTATCCAACAGGAGTATGCTTTCTCAGTAAACACATCCACCAGTTGAAAACGCTTCAGAACTATATTTTCAAGCCCGGGTTATCGATTTCTATTACTCATTTCCTACTACTGAGTGTCGAAAATTTTCATTGATTGTCCGGCCATAAGCAAATGTGTGCTATTATCCTGGTTGATTTTGCTCCTTCAGTTGATCAAATGACACAATCTAGGCCAAAGTTTTCAACTGGAAATTTTCTTTTTTATTTCTATTCTTTTATTTGTACAAGCCAAGGCTGTCTGCCGTTTTGTGTTGGATAATAAGCCCGGGACTGGTGATGTGCTTACCAAGGTTAATTTAACCCCTGGGTGATGCTGTGTTGGGACTGGATGGAGAACGATTATGCCAGGATGTAAACAAGCTGTGATGATATTTACAGTTTGATTTGGCCAATATTAACAAATGTGTTTGTGGCCAAACATCGGATTATCATCCTGAACACAAAGTCAATCGTGATTCATACCAAGTTGTATCCCATTATCATGATTGCTAATAAATTTATCAACCTTTGGGTGTTGTCTGTACGTTGTCTAATAAGGCATCTTGAATATACGCACCATGCGCCTACTATCGACTAACCGCACCGAATGATGTTTCCGTGAAAACGAATCCCAGGTCTGCACAATAAAACTAGACAATGCAGTCTGGATACATTTTTAAATGTCCTTCCGAGCCTCCCGAGTTCACTGCCTAATTTTGAAACTGTTACTGAAAATCGTTTAGGGTTGGCAGCGTTATAGTGTATAGTTACTCTATTGGAATACGTCTTTCCAATCAATTTGTATAGCCTGTGAGCTCTGACATGATATTTTACCAAACAGTGAGGATGATCAAATTTGGGCTTCTGTTTAATGCTTCCGGCGAACTTTTCCGTAGTATAGACATAACCGTGCTATCCACTTGTTTCCCCTACTGGAAGACTTGATTGCAACAATAATGTTTAAAAGCGGCTTGAACAAAACTCTTAGTTTATTGCTCCTTTTGGTCACTTTAATTTAATCATACTCGGTGTGTTATGATGACGACCTCCGGTCATAATAACCCTGCTTCATTTTTTTCGTGAATTACAGTGATATTATACATTGTCGTTGACTACTTAGTTGCGACTGCGCCCACTGTGACGGATATCCCACATTTCACTTCGGCAAAACACATGTTAGAAGCAAGTCATTTTCAGTTTCGACTGCCCTTCGCTTGTGCTGGTTGTGTTTCTCGTCAGCTCCATGGGATGATGCTATTCTGATTGTTAAGTCAATCCATCTTGATAAACCACTCCTTCTATGTTTAGGGTTGCGGGTGGAAAAATAAAATAATCCAAACCGGTGTTTCTATGGAAAGTATTGAAAATTCTGAACAGCGCACGAACCTCTAATCTTTAGGAGTGTCTGTTACACGAACGAATGAGAAGCAGACCAAATGGTATGAAATATAACAGCCGTGCATTACTGGTTCTCCATGTCTTCTAGTTACCAGCCCGCCAGCCGTGTGACGAAGTAGCCATAAAACACCTAGGGGAATGATGCAGGCTAACCTACTTTTAAGAGAACCTACCATGTATATATATCAAAGAACAAGACGTGGCTGTTCGTTAATTATTGATTCCTCAACAAAATTTGCCGTCCATAACCGAGTAGAATTTCTATTCCACCATCATATTTTTCCCAATACCACATAAAACGTCTAGTCTTCTAGACCAGGGGTTTCTGAATGATACGGGCTCCCGGTACTAAAAGTTAACAATTTTTGTAACGGCATCAAATATTGTGGCTGCGCTCATTAGACATCCGGGTTTTTTTGTCATTCATCCAAAGGTTAGGGACAAATATTTGATTTGCCATACACAGAAATGATCAAAAACAACTGTGACTTATAATCCAGATAGCATGGCCCAAGTAGCGTCACTTCGCATCAGAACAAAACTTCCGAACTGTGAATACCTCCCACATGCGGCTGCAGCACTCAAATCGTATTGGTTATCATATTACTAGGAAGTTGTGGCTTTATGTAGTACTTTACTCCAGTTAAGAAAGCGAATTTTTAATTACGCATTTTCTTGTTGTCATATTGCTTGATTCCCCATTCACGTCGTCAGTAAATCGTAGGGACGACCCAAAATTCGATGTTTACATTTTTTTCGCTGTTCCATTTTCCTTTGATCTCGTTTGATGAAACCAATGTGATCAAAACCGCGCGATACACACCAAGATCCCAGAAATCGGTGATCCGTTGTTACAAATTTACTCGTGGAAAAATTCGTTTGATCTAGCGTGCTGTATCTCCGTTTCCTTTCACCTGGGCAATATATTCAAGCGTTTATGCGAATCAGAGTCATGGTGTTATATGTTTCATTTGGTGACGGATCCGGATTTCATTAATCTATGCCCCATTAAATCACCGTTCGCAGTAACGCTAGCTTTATACTTAATTCCAGCTTTTTTCAAAAATATCGTGAAAATCTGGATTTCCACTACCGGGTTGAGCCCCTTGATCGTCCTAAGCCATTCGCGGGGAATGAAATTAACGTCAAGACAAGGTGAATGAAATGCCAGCGCACGTGGCCACCACGCTCAAGCTAAATGCTCAAACGTATTGCTAAAATATGCTAATTAACCTGGGATATAAAGGATGGTCAATATTACTCCCACTCTATTAGTGCGTATGGTATCGCCAAATTAGTTTCCAGTGTAAAAGTACCTCACAAATCATCTGCGGATGCGAGAAAGATAACGTGAGTTTATTGCGCATTTGTCATTAGTCAAGCCAAAATAGGGAACATCGGTAAAATGGTTGGCGCTGTCTGCGAAACACAAAAATTTAATTCAGAACACGTATATACAACGAATGTACGCAAAAGTGTCACCTAATCTGTGTTTGCTCTTACTGGAATACTTCACTAGGAGCATCCAACTCATGGCAGACCTTCCTCCTCAGACCTTCCTCAATTTCTCCACCGAGAATAGATTGAGAATGAACAAAAGTTTACTGGGTGCTACACTCTAGCTTGCATGATACGCGCCACAAACCTCTCAGCCCGCTGAGTCATACTTGCCGCTGTAATGGTCGTTTCTCATTCGCAGGTGGTTTCGCACGCAGAAGTTTGTTGCCCATACGCAACAGCGAGCTAACGCCTATTATGCTGCGAGCGCACCAATGGCAAAATATCTGAAAACTTTCCAGAATTTCATATCAGGAGCACTGAGTTTGATAGTCATTAGGTAACCTTAAGGTTGCATTGTATACACATCATTTCATTGTCAGTGAAACACGTTTGGGATGCGAGCACTAATGGAAATTCGCAAATGTTGGTCGACATTTACCAGTGTGATTTGGCTTCATCCACCAAGCCTGATGCATCAATCAAGAAATATCTGCCTATCGTAAAACGTATTTTTTTCTATTTGAGGTCCTACCTAATGATTTTGGGAACATTGAAACTCTTGGGATGCAAGACGTCCAAACGAATGAGGGAGACTTTCCTGCATTCTAAATGAGAGAATGCGGACTGGCGATTGCCGCATAGAACACGTCTATCAAAATATATTTAGGTAATTTTTTAATCCATATTTATCTGGTTTCTCGGTGAGTAATTTATGAGGGTATCTCACAGATGATTTAAAATTAACCAAGAAAACATCAAACCTTCAGGCTTAACACTCGTTTATTTCATAGCTGCCATGTCCATAGGGTTCAAAGAATTCCGAGTTGCCAAGCCTAGGCGGCAGTCGAGACAGTTTTGTCCAGTTCGAACCAAGGATCCTTAGGAAAGGACCTTTATGAAAAGTATGTGCAAGGTACTATTCCAGTTTTCCAAGGGTTTAATTTATTTGAAACTGATTTCAAACCAACCATCAGGTAACCCATTTTTATTTCGAAATTACCAGGCGGTGATTTGAACACGTCTGAACATGAGATGAGTGGCGCAGCCTCGGTGAACAGGTCGAAAAATCATCATAGTGATTTGCACATGTCTGAACAAGTCTGTGGCTCTCCACTAAACTTTGTTCGATAACACGCGCCAATGACTTCATTTACCGTCGCATTGGCATACTGAGCTGTTCTTGCTCAACTGCGTCGTAGCAAGAGCCGTAAGATGGGAGAAGCAATACAGTCTGATTAACGTATCTACGGATATTGGTTAGTAAAGTCTGAGTTATATTTTATTTAAAGCCATATTGCAAATAGTGGTATTTGATGAGAGCAGCAAAACTGACTTGAGAAAAGAGGGATGTGGAACAGATGTAGATCTGAACGAGAGGTGTGAGATGAAAGAAACGCATGCGTGTTTTAGATACAATCAGGCTAGGCGTGAATATATGGGAGTTCCACACTCGTCTATCAACTTTGTGTAAAATTATGTCGGTGTGAATGTCTTTGAAGTAAACACTTTTGGATTGAAACGCTTCAAGAGCATTACGTCTTAACAGCCTCCTCAGAATCCACCAGAATTTGGTGAATATTTCTGGCGGGAACATCATAGTCCTTGCTCTATAAAACTATTGTTACAAAAACTGGTAAACCATAAAATCACTTGAACCGGTTTTTATTAAAAAATAGTGAGGATTTCGCGTGCCTGCCGCAAGCGATGCTGACGAAATGCTGATAATGAAAATTATTCAGAACTATGTTACCGTATAATGTTCGTGGACACTCGCGTACTCTATTGATACTGACGGTGGAAGTGGGGTGCTAATGAGACCGAGAGATCTAGATCCATGTTGAAATCTGGCATATCAATTCTAGTTTGGTCTTAAATCAAATTTCGTATAGGGATCTATACTTATCCCAAGATGCTTGATAGTTGAACCAGGTAGTGTGTGTATGTATTACAAACATATTGGGAGATAAGGATTCAATTTGTGGGGGTCACACAGATTTGTCACTTGGTGTTGCACTTGGTTAACGATTGATGAAGAGTGAAAATTATTTACGATGGAATAAGACAAACTGAGTCCGGTTCAGCCCTTTTACGCATCCTCGAGTTTTCTGACCGATTTTCATCTAATAAGCATGCACCACTGAAATCTTGTCAATCGATCGGCACAACCAAGGTATGTTAGTTGGTCGTCGTTCGAGTTGTCGGGCGTTCCGCTCACATCAGTCAAGTGGGAACATGTTCACCTGTTCAGACGTAAAAATCCGGATCAGTCCAGCCTGCCCTGGTGGCGTAGTGGTACCACGCTCGCCTCGCATGTCAGATGTGCGGAGTTCAAACCCTGACACAGTCATTGGATATGCACTGCTGATGAGCAAAACTCAAGTCCAGTGTGGACTCACCAGGACGATTGCGCAAGGGCAGCACGATTGTTCAAAAGAGAGTCATGTGAGTGCGGGTTCTACAAAATCCCACAACCACCAAAACCTAAAACTGAATGCCTCCTTAAATCATGTGGTTCGACAGGAACGTGACTGCCTGTTGAGTAATTGATATATTTTTGAAACCATCGGACTACCAGCCCAATTGATTGTCCGATGTTATCCTCTTCCGAATAAAATGACAGTTAACCTGTCGTGGTTTCCAGTGGAAAATCGACATATGTAGATATACTATGCAGTGATTAAACAGAACGAGACCAAGGTTTCCTATAGATTATGGAGCAGGTTGACGATTTAACTACACAGTTAGTTTACTTCCCGAAGCTGAGTTATATTTGAAATTTGGACTATCATTATGCACGTTTCGGCGTTCGTTTATCACGCAATTGATTCGTATACGAACAACAGACAACAAACTACACATAAACAACATTTATCTTATTGCCATCTGACATGAAACCGTATGATTTAATGAGAAGCAGGCAAAAAATGAACTTCTCTTGATGGATTACCACCAACCACTGGGCAAAACTGTTGTTCTTCAGTAAGTTTTTGGTTCAGTGTGCCTGACTACACACTATGGATGATGCATTTTCGGGATATTTATCCGTTCACTTACAGAAACACAGAACCAGCGAGTCTTCCATGAAATAAGCTACCTTGAAAATTTCCTCAGGGTTCCTCCGTGTTAGGTACCCCAATGGTCGTCATCATCTTGGCAGCCCAGTGTGCCATAAAAGCGATTGTTTTAACAATGAACAACTTCCCACAAGCTCTCCAATGTCAAGGCAAGACTGCCCGTTATATGCACACACTCTGTCACTTCGTTGACCTCCCACTAGCATAACAAAAACAATTTGCTGATGATAGTTTCTCTAGAATTGTAATTTTGGCATGAGTCGGAATGGGTGAAGAGTGTCTGCGACTTTTTCACGGAGAGATGTAAATAATCAGCAAAATATTTAGACGTCATGCGGGTAAATATTTGGGTCGCCATTCAAGATCTCTGAGATCACGTTTTCTTCACAAATATAAGAGAAAAGAGAAAAAGGATGTCATTGAACTAAAGCAGCCATTTTGCACATATATAGAATTCGATTGCAGCCACACATACCGAAATAATTTTCGACCAGCACGCACCAGCGAATATTTGTGAATATACACCGGCTGACTTCCAATACAACTTAGTCCGGCAAAAACGTTCAATCACTGAAAAGCTACGCTAATTTGAGGCGAAACAAACACTTCACGATGCTATAGGTTTGAGATAGAAACTGTCTGCTCAATAGTAAAACCGAAATTCCAATGGATGTGTAGACATGTGGTCGCTTTTTATTCGTCAGTAGCCATACTAATGGTTAGTTAGAGATAACGAATTTAACATGCTATCATGATTTCCGCAATTTCCCCGGGCTTGAATTGGAATTCATTTGGGGGATCTAGGATTATTCTTATGGTGGCGTGCATAAAAAGAGGCAGACTAACAATGCTCCCACGGGCTGTATGAAATATACAACTTATCGGAACATTTATATAAATATTGCCGTCATTTTCATAGATTTTGAGATGCCATTCAGTAGCTTCCTGTGAGTATACTCATGCACAATCAGTGGAATATTTACAAGGTATCTGATATTGTTGAAATCCTCAAGAATCGCTTATTGGAGGGACGAATTTCTCTGAGTAGCTTAAGACCCAAAAATTTGTACGGATTTTATAGATCCATTCAGAACGTTTAAAATTCCACTCGAGTGTGGAGTATTCAGGACGCGAGACCCAATTACTCTAGAGAAAAACTAGTCAATACGAAAATGTGCATGCTGAAATGAAATTGTCAATAACAACTATGTAGCGCTCTCACCGTATTTAGATAGACCTACACTCGAAATATATCGGTGATTCTACGTTTCTAGCAAGAGGATAAGAAAATGATTGTGTACGCGTCACTGGAGGATTGAGTAGATACCGACATAGCTTACGCAATCCCTGAATTTTGTTGAGTGAAAAAACCAGCCATGTGTAGTTTGAAATTTTTCATAAGCCATTTTTGCCTGTGATGAATCCCCATTGATTCCGGGAAGAAAGAGTTTTGCTAATTTTTTGTCTGAATCCGAAACATGCGCCGGAAAGTTCGTTCGGTATGAAGACAAATAGGATATTTCTCGAGATTCCACTGCAACCTCAGAGCGTTCGTGCACTCCTCAGACGGTTTAAGGAGAGTTTTAATGATATGATATCCAACACATGCATCGGGTAGGCAGCACATGAAACATGTCGTCGGATAAAAGAGGTAAAGTGCAAAAATAGTCCTGCAGGTGGAACTCTGAAAAACAAATATGTGCTCTAATCTGGAGCTAATGATACAAAGTTCACACTAGTTGTGTTTTTCCTACCAATCAGCAAACAAACTGGCGCAATACAAGGATCATGTCAATGAAGTTTTGGATTCAGAAATCCGGGATAAGACAAATGGACAATTTTGTGTAAATATTTGCCATGTCGGACGTTTTCCTGGAATGACTTGATTGCTTTGAAGTGTACCGCATTATTATGCTCAAAGATGTAATATATCCGTTCGTTTTTGGTGTTTTCGTGTGTGTATCTGGACCAACCAAATTCCCCACCGTAAGTTAGTTTTTTGTTTATAGCTTATATTCTGGTAATATCCGTGTTTCCTCACAGAGGCTGGTAGTCGTCTATTTGATCAGAGCGTCCGCCCATGATGTTTACGTCCGTCGCCAGTAGCCTCTTCCAGGCGAATGCTTCGTGATCTATCATATCTGGACGGGAACATAACAAAACTATCGCCTTTTTAGCCCGGAAATCATCAGGTTGAGGCAATCTTACAAGGGCCAACATACTGCATCCCACCCGAAAACGTCTGTCCAATGGAAGCCCAAGAACAGCTTGGATAGTTTTTCCATTAGCCGTCCAGTTTGCAACTCAGCATCGATGACGTTGGGTCATAAGTGAAAGCGAGGCTCGTTGACTTGGAACATCAAAACGGATGTATTCCCTCCAAACAGAGACTTCTTTTGACTTATGAGAAGTGTATAAATAAAAATTGGACAGCCAGCTCGTCTCAGTAAAGACACAAAAGGATCCGTTTTTATTTTCATGGTTAAAAGTAGTTATATTCGTAAAATTGGAAATGGTTTTGATATTCAACTAAGAAGACATGGTTAAGCTGGTAGAGCAGCCTTTAACAGTTCTTAAAGCAGCTTACTACGATGCCAAACCTGTAGGTACCTACAGCTAAGCACCATCTCGACTACTGCGTTCAGAATTACACTAACTTAGTAGGCTACCTCCAATCAGGTAGACCGTACTCGGGAGGATCTCGCCTGCGATAATCTGAAGGGCAACTTTGAACGAGACAGTCGGAACACATTCCGCTTGGGATGCAGGACGCTGTGAAACACTCCACCTCACCACGTCGGATTACAAAGTCGACTCTTGCAATACTGATGCTGGATTCATCGATAGCCTGATTTTTACTCAAAAGCGGGCGTTGTGTCCATCAGGCAGCTACGTTTCATATGGTACCACGGACTTTAAAGTGCCACAGGTTACTGAACCCAGTGCCACCAGATGACGAATAAAAACAAACCTATGTACGCAGAAGGAATCGATCCTATGGTTGGAACTTATTTGGTGACTGACTTCCCTGCAACCTCCCGACAGTAGAAGTTTTTTCTGTTTTATTTTCATAATTGGCATTGTTGCGTAGGACACACCTTAACAGATACAACGGAAAACAAACAATACGTAGTACAACGGCCCACTTCGCTGTGGCCACGTCTAAAACTCCTACGGATACTGAGTAATTTATCCCGTCGAAACAACTCGGATCTGTTCCTTGCGTTCTTGTAGGCTTGAAGGTTTTCTATGCTCTGAAAATGTTACCGTGATGCTGTTTGCCTCAGTGCGGCTGAATGCATTCGAGTGCATCCCGATGTGACTGGACCGTATTTGAGTGTGACGGTTTATGCACCGCCTCTACCAACTGAGTAATATTGTGAGTGGACGTGTGACGCTCACACAGCCGCACATTCCAGGTTGGGCAGGGGTCTGGCCAGTACAGTCTTCTGGTCCTCCAGGTCGGCAGTTGAAAAATGTGTGGCGACGGTGCTAAAAAATGTAGCCTGGTTTGACGGTTTCACGCCAGACACCTTGGCTACCATGGCCACAGACATTTCGATATCATTCGCGTGTGAAGATATGGGAGAAGCCAGAAAATATTGGAGTTTGCGTAACTGCTAACAGCTGGTGCGCACACCGGCCAGCTGAGCGCAAAGGCCAGCAGCATCAAGGGCTCCCCTCTCTCCAAGTAAACAAAGGCGCCTGAATCCTTGAGTTGAACGCTTCCACCCGCAATCCAACTGGCCACCTACATTTGCTTAGCCGGATTTTAGACACGCAACGCAGCCCTGAACAGTGAAGTTGGGGCCCCGATAGTTTTAGGAAAAGGCGAATAACTTTTGGTACTCAAGTGTCACTGAGTTGCTGCTCTTCCTGAAGAATTTCCAAACGACTTGTTCAAAGATGGCAATGAAGTTCACAGTTGCTGCTTGTCTAATCTATTTCTCTATTCACGAGGAAGAGACCGTCTCAAGAACCTGGGGTGAGTCGATCGTGGTGCCCATTTTCAAAAAGTGCGCATGCAGTTAGTGTGGCAGTTACGGAGGACTAGCCTAACTCATTTTATATCTTTTAACGAAGGCGCATGAAGACGGCTCCAAGAATAAAAATGATGAATCCGGCCGTGAAGGCGCGTGGACCTCCTCGTCACACTACATCCAATGGTAGAGCGGTGACATCTATAACCGCCCTATAGTCTTGGTATAACTTGGCACTAAGAATGTGTTCGATACTGCTGACCGGCTGGTTCTTTTCAACAAGCCTGGAAAAAACAACGTGCTTTTAATGTTTTTGAATATTTCGCGTTGTTTCTACTTGTACACTTGTGGTCCGGTGAGTATGTCTGGAGCTCAACAATAAGAGGATACCTCCTTCAGAGAATGCATCCGCTACTGCAAGTTAAATTGGTTGGATCATGTGTTAATCATGCCGAGTTACCGATTTCTGAGATGACACCTGTTATTCTTGTCCAGTCCACCTGAAACTTGGGGGTGGAAGGAGTATGACATGG
>SJOL01005876.1:160163-170796 GCA_004794785.1 Opisthorchis felineus | reverse complement strand
AATCTCCTGTAGATTTCTTTTGAATATTCATCCCGAGATGCCTCGGAGTTTGAATCAAACTATATTCATGGCCTTGAGGCTGTTTTGTTTATTGGGAAATCTGCTCTTTGGAAAGCAGTCTTTTGCTATCGCTTGTTTGGTTATTTTACCGAGTACTTACGTTTTGTAGGTCATTTTGCACCTAGACGTAGCTCATATAACTTACCTGTCTCTACTCGGTCAAGAGAAAGTCAGTACCGGCCGGCTCTCCACAGCAATGTTTACCTTCTGGTTGAAGAAAGGCTAACAACCATGGTTGGTAGTCCAATTCGAATAGAGTGAAAATAACTGACCATACCAAACCATACCTAATGGGTGAATGTCTTTCTACCAAGATGTCGTTTTCCACAACCAATGGCCAGTTTACCCACGTTTTTAGAGAACCCAAAACATTTACGACTGAGTCTTACCATATAGCGACCCGGTACAACATCACAAACAACAAATCCACTCAGTGAACCACCATATCAAAGTTCCAAAACGGGGCAATGCTTCAGGATCTTAGAGGCACCAAGGACTAGGCATAATTCTTAGGTTACAAACATCGCGGTGACAGCAACTGGCCTCGGTTTCAGAGCCGCATTAGTGCGTGAATTCCCATTTCTCCGGTATGAATTCCACATTTCTCTGGCTTACTCAAATCAACGATTATTAACCAACATTTTGCTGTGTACTGTGTACTGAATACTCATGGTCTTCTGCTTAGAGTGGACTCGCCTGGGTGCTATTCACATTTTCCAAACTGAAGCTCAGAAGTGGAGCGTTTGTCATGGGAAGACCATTAGAGCTCCCATTATAACTGCTTGTAGGACGTACCATCACATCACCCTGCTTATCCTGTTTTGCCACCGGTCTTGGTGACGATATGAATTGAAACACTTGGCAGTTGTCTGGTACACTGAAAGGAGGAGAAATTTCCGTGCTGTTAATGTCCCCCTGACCATTGCAAGCAAGATCGAAGACCACGTTCATTTGGTGCTCAAAGTATGCAGTAAAAAACATGGACACTAAATCTGAATGTCGAGCCTCAAAAAGGACGAAACGGGTATTGGTAGTTTGTGTCCCGGATGTAAAGCCAAATTATGCTGAAAGCAAGAAAGCACAGCGCAAGTGTTTCATCCTGATTGGAAATCATCAGTGTACATCGCACAAAACTCAAGAAATCAGAATGAAATGGCTGTTGACTGCTTCTGGTATTTTAAGCACAGGCTGGCCTCAATTACAGACCGAAATCTCCAGACAAATTGACATCTTTCCCCACATCTAGAGGGCGAGCGAACCCGAACCGTATTATTCTTAAGAGTAAAATATTTAGTCTTTCGCGTGACTTATTGGCCGACATTTGTAACGTAAATAACATTTCATTCTGATTAACAAAAATTGTCTAGGTCGAACGTCTGACAAAACAATTATTTGACAAAAACTCGTGGCCAATTAGGTGCCGAAGGATAACATTCTTGTTACCAACGAGGGTGTCCTAATTAAGGGAACGTATAAAAGACAACTTGGTGCATCTTGGAGGAATACCCTCACATGAATGAAGATCGTCGCCTTTGTGTTGCTGTTAGAATGTTTTGAAACGTTGGTGCTTTCGCAACATCGCCGTGAGTTCTGTCAATATTTTAAAAGGATGCTTTGTGACATCCGACATATTATCGAAATAGTAACAGGAGGTAAAACCAATTTATTTTGCAAGCGGATACACTCCGTGAACTTCTCACAATTTCGGGTGTAGTGGAATATATGGATGGTGGATAGGGTATGCATCTGCCAGATGAGCCCCAAAAATGGCAAAATGGTCCATGGACTGTAAGGATATGAGTACTGCTCATTCAAGGGTTTACAATTGTACAAATCATAGAAGCATGCAAAGATAATTCCAGGAGCTAACTTTCAGGGAGGTCAGTATTACAACGTGGTCGTTGGAGAGTTTGATGTAAACCATGAATAAGCTTAGAATTATTTCAAGAAAAGGCTGCCTCTCAGGTGTGGCCGAAGCGCCCCGTAACCCACNGACGCAGTGCCACACTTATCAGAGCTGTTCGGTTAGGCACATCTATTGACTCGCATACTCGTTATGTGAACTCCAGTGAGGAGTTATGTGCTTGGACACAGTCCAGAGTAAATCACTGGTGTTCCGTTTGCTATGCTTGACAGCTTGGTTAATTAATCCCACTAGCCAGCAGACAGGACCGATCATCCCATCTGCCAAGCACAGACGAAGGTCACCCCCAGCTAACAGGACGTGTACAAGCAGGAAAATATGGTTGCTCGAACTCCCTTATTACAGAGCACCACTAAATGCCAGCGAGAGGCTGATTTGGTACAGGACACTGAGGCCACCCTTATTGGTGATGAATCATTCGAATTCAATTTGCCAATCTCAGCGAACATCCATTATCCGACATTTACATTGTTCAGGTCTTCAAGCACAACATTCTACTGAAAGCGAACTTGGGAATCGTTCATCTCAACAGTAATACTCAGCTGTGGTAGTTAACAACGTAGCGTAAACCTGTCTGTGACACCCAACAGACGATCGATTCCCGGGAGCATAGTGTTAGTCGTCTACAAGACGACAGATAACTACTTTTGTGTGATTACATGATGGAAATGACCTTTGTACTAACAGGGCTGCAGAGACAAGCCTTAACCACCCACACTGTATACATGTAACACGCTGCTCATATGGTTGATGAGGACTCTTCGGCGGACCGCGAGCGCCTAACCATTCTTGGGGTTCATCAGGAAGGTGGATTCGGGTGAGTCTTCAGTCCAATTCAAAACGGTATGCAAATTACTGTACGTTCCGAATTAATTACTCATATCTGCCTGTCGCAGTCACTTGACCTCCATCTTCTGCACAATTTGATGGTTGTCTCACATGAATCTGATTAGTTTATCTTCGCCATCGCCGACTCAATCGAGCAATCATTTGTTCCAGTCACTTGGTCATACTCGCAAGTTATAATCCAGGCATATCTTCCTAACTGGTCAGTCACATAAACCCCCCATTCACCCAACGATATTTTGCATAACCACAACACTAAAAGCATGAAGTTGTGGTTGTTCTCAAGTTAACGACAGTAAAACACACGCAGATGGTAGCTATGTCAGATGCCTTGTTACACGGTTCGAAGTAGGCCTAGATTACTGGCGTTTTCCAGGCTCCACTAAACAAGGAATTTTGGTAGACTGCGCTAAGCTATCAGGTAATTGTTACTCACTTACAAATCCCAACGTCGCAGAGAAACTGAGCTTGTCGGCTGGAATAGTATAACGATGTCTAAAGTTATCTCATTTTTGTATATTACGTGCTGTGCGCAACTGACGAGAATAGAAATGAGATACTTTTTCATTCATGTATCTAATCGAACAGGTACTCGTTATCAACACCTGGCCGTGGAGTGCAGCCGACTGAATACTTGCATAAAGCATACGTCGGCGGTCGAAATGCCTTGGAAGTTTCACGCACTCTAGGAAGATCTATAGAGCCAGAACAAAATGTGCATACTGTTTTCTATAATACAGTGATGTATACTTGCTTTAGCAGCGTGTGACCTGGAGCAAATAGAAAACCCGGACGCTTAGCTCAATTTTGAGAACTCAACAATCCATATGCGGTACTTCAGCGCAGTCGTATTCATCTTCGCATCTAGGTAACTCAATTTTGTGCCAGTCCCACGGATTATGGTGACAATAAGCTGTCTCGTCATGACTGCACACGAAGGCCGCCATTATCTTTTCAATTATTCTGTTGGCAAGCTTGTATCCGTTTCTCCAACATGGTCTGTCATTATGCACTGATGGTAAACTCAACATTGTGATTTTTCAATACCACTTCCGTCACGAAGAGACTGGACCTTACCGTAGTGTGACGGGTTGCGCACCTCAGCGACCCATTGAGCTATACTGGGGGTGTCCCCGCGACACCCACAGAGTCTCTCATACACGGTTGCTCAATGGCTAAAGGTCAGATGAACGTAGTCTCCNACTTGTTATGTGAACTCCAGTGAGGAGTTATGTGCTTGGACACAGTCCAGAGTAAATCACTGGTGTTCCGTTTGCTATGCTTGACAGCTTGGTTAATTAATCCCACTAGCCAGCAGACAGAACCGATCATCCCATCTGCCAAGCACAGACAAAGGTAACCCCCAGCTAACAGGACGTGTACAAGCAGGAAAATATGGTTGCTCGAACTACCCTATTACAGAGCACCGCTAAATGCCAGCGGGAGGCTGATTTGGTACAGGACACTGATGCCACCCTTATTGGTGATTAATCATTCGAATTCAATTCGCCAATCTCAGCGAACATCCATTATCAGACATTTACATTGTTCAGGTCTTCAAGCACAACATTCTACTGAAAGCGAACTTGGGAATCGTTCATCCCAACAGTAATACTCAGCTGTGTTAGTTAACAGCGTAGCGTAAACCTGTCTGTGACACCCAACAGACGATCGATTCCCGGGAGCATAGTGCTAGTCCTCTCCAAGACGACAGATAACTACTTTTGTGTGATTACATGATGAAAATGACGTTTGTAGTAACAGGGCTGCAGAGACAAGCCTTAACCACCCACACTGTATACATGCAACACGTTGCTCATATGGTTGATGAGGACTCTTCAAAGGACCGCGAGCGCCTCGCCATTCTTGGGGCTCATCAGGAATGTGGATTCAGGTGAGTCTTCAGTCCAATTCAAAATGGTATGCAAATTACTGTATGTTTCGAATTAATTACTCATATCTGCCTGTCGCAGTCACCTGACCTCCATCTTCTGCATCATTTGATGGTTGTCTCACATGGATCTGATTAGTTTATGTTCGCCATCGCCGACTCAATCGAGCAATCATTTGTTCCAGTCACTTGGTTACACTCGGAAGTTATAATCCAGACATATCTTCCCAACTGGTCAGTCACATAAACCACCCATTCACCCAACGATATTTTGTATAACCACAACACCAAAAGCATGAAGCTGTGGTTGTTCTCAAGTTAACGACAGTAAAATACATGTAGATGGTAGTTATGTCAGATGCCTTGTTACACGGTTCGAAGTAGGCGTAGGTTACTGGCGTTTTCCAGGCTCCCCTAAACAAGGAATTTTGGTAGACTGCGCTAAGATATCAGGTAACTGTTGCTCACTTCCAAATCCCAACGTCGCAGAGAAACTGAGCTTGTCGGCTCGAATAGTATAAAGATGTCTAAAGTTATCTCATCTTTGTACATTACGTGCTGTGCGTAACTGACGGGAATAGGACTGAGATACTTTTTCATTCATTTATCCTAATCAAACAGATACTCGTTATCAACACCTGGCCGTGGAATGCAGCCGACTGAATACTTGCATAGGGCATACGTCGGCAGTCGAAATGCCTAGGAATTTTCACGCACTCTAGGAAGATCTTTAGAGCCACAACACAATGTGCATACTGTTGTCTATAATACAGTGATGTATACTTGGTTTAGCAGCGTGTGAACTGGAGCAAATCGAAAGCCCGCACACTTAGCTCGATTTTGAGAACTCAACAATCCCCATGCGGCACTTCAGCGCAGACGTACTCATCTACGCATCTAGGTAACTCACTTTTGTGCCAGTCCCACGGATTATGGTGACATTACGCTGCCTCGTCATGAATGCACAAGAAGACCACCAACATCTTTTCAATTATTCTGTTGGCAAGCTTGTATCCGTTTCCCCAACATGGCTTGTCATTGTGCACTGATGGTAAACTCAACATTGTGATTTTTCACTCTAAATAAGTCTGCCTATACCACTTCCGTCATGAAGAGACTGGACCCTATCGTAGTGCGACGGGTTGCGCACCTCAGCGACCCATTGAGCTATACTGGGGGTGTCCCTGCGACACACACATAGTCTCTCATACCAGGTTGCTCAATGGCTAGAGGTCTGACGAACACAGTCTCCTTGTCGTCCAGGTTGGGGGTTGGAACATGTGGCGACTTGTTCCGTAGAAATGGTAATACACTTGCATTTCCCGCCAAACACCGCTGCCTTGTGGTTAGGCTTTTGAGACAAAGGCTTTGGTTGAGAAACCTAGTAGTCCTCCTGCCTAGGTGTGGGTGCCCTGACAGTATCCCAGTCCAAGTACAACCATGACACCCACGTCTACCAATAAACTCATGCCACATCGGCCGTCGCGTTGTGCCATCAGCTGAGTCGCCTTAATTGCTGCATACAGCAGGGCAGGTAAGCGAAAACAGGTTTCCGCTGACGCCTCCCTTCTTTCTCTTTCATACACTTTTTCTTCTCCCTCTTACCACCCCTGTGGGCCCAGCACTTCGGACTGATGATTCCGTTCGTCCTGCATCGGCTTTGCCAGCAGCATGTGCTCGTCACGCAGTCTCTCTGGCAGCCTTCAATGTCCGCACACTGAATCAAGCAGGACCATAAGCTGCCCTTTCTCTCACACTGGACTCGCTTGGCATTGATGTGTGCTGTGTCTCAGAAGCAGGAATTCAAGACGCGAGCACAGTGATTAAGCTAACTGTCCCATCGCTCTCCACTCGCTTCCCGCTACGCACCTCTGGTGATCCAGATGCTGCTGCGGCGGGATGTGCAGGGGTTGGTATCGTCCTGAGTCACGGGCAGATATATCCTTGATTGACCGGATACCTGTTGATAGTCGCCTTGGTGCGGTTCGTCTGGCAACGTCTGTGAAGGAGTCTCACAAGCGAGAAGTTGAGAGATGTCTGTTTATCGTGTCTGCTTACGCCCCAACCGACTGAGGCTCCTACGCTGTCAAGACAGATTTTACGACGCCCTGAGTGCCCTGTTGCGGCAAGCTAAAAGCTCAGATATCGTGGCGGTTGCCGGAGATTTGAATGCACAAGTGGGCAGGCTTANGCGAGCGTGCAAGCCGACCGTGAAGTGTGGTGGACACAGAAATCGAAGGAAATGGAAGGGGCCCAGAAAGCTGGGGTTGCCCGAAGATTATTTCATTTGATCTGTGCGACCGGCCCCCGGAAACCACCTGTGAACTAAACCATCAAGGCAACGTAGAACCCTGGACGCTGAACGTGATCCACCTATGGCATCGGAGATTTATGATTGCATATGTTCTCTCAAGCTCCACCGAGCCTCTGGTGCGGATGACCTCCGACCCGCATTGCTCAAACATGGGGTGAAGCCTTCAGCCAGCGCTTGTCCGATCTGTTTGCTTGTATTTTGGAAAAGGAGTCTGTGCCCATTTTCAAAAAAGGAGCTCGTAGTGGGTGTGGCAACCACAGGGAGATCAGCTTGACCCCGGCCGTAAGGAGACTGTTGGCGTCACTCGTGCTTCGTCGCCTTACGGTGGCTCGGGAAACACTGACTCGAGAGCAGCGAGATTCCGGCCTGTTGGGGGTTGTGTTCACCAAGCCTTCACACTTCGTCAGGTGCCAGAACAATGCCATACGTATAAGCGACCCACAATTCTAGTATTCCTGGATGTTCAAGGCGCATTCGACTCGGTTGACCGGTCTGTTCTTCTTGTCACGCTTGCCCAACAAGGAATGCCCCTGAAGCTTGTGAACATAGTAAGCTCTTTGTATTCTCAGACCTCCGGACGTGTGAGAGTATACGGCGAGCTCTCCAAAAGCTTCCGTACACAAAGCGGTGTCCGTCAGGGATTCCCACGCCCAGGGAGGCAGAGGCGCAAGTTTTTTTGAATGAACTGACCAAAGTCATCCCGTCTTTTGGTATGCACTTTGCACCCACAAATTGTGAGGTCACGTTCATGGAGTCACGTTCATGCAGTCACTGAACACGCCACTTACAATCCAAGGAGAGGTACCGGAAGTTGTGGAGCGTTTTACCTATTTTTGAAGTTGCATAAGTTCTGATTGTCGTGTAACAGATGAGGTCAATGCACGAATCGACAAGGCTTGGGTCGCGCTTGGTAATTTGAGACACTATGTCGTCATAGTGGTGTATCCCTGAACCCCAAGGGACGTGTGTATCAAGCTACAGTGCGGGCTGGTTTGTTTATATAGCTGTGAGACTTGGCCTGTTCGAGCAGCGGAAGTGAGACGTTTTCAGGTGTTTGGCAATCGTTGTCTCACAACCATAGCTCATGTGGGTTGGTGTTGGCGAATCCGTAACGAAGCAATTAGAAAGCGAGTATTTGGTTGTGCAACAGGGACTTCCATTAAAGAATGTGTCCAGCACCAGAAGCTGCGTTGGTTGGGATACGTGTTGCGTATGCCTAACCATCTTTTGCCGAAGAGAATGCTGTTCTCCATGTCCAATTCAGAGTGGCGCAAGCAGAGAGGTGGCCAACCTTGACTTGGCAGAGGGGTACGAAAAAGATTACAAAGCGCTTGAATGCCGTCGGTTTTACTCGCCTTCCAGGATGTGGACCGCGTGATCCTCACTTCGCCTAGTTGGGGACGCTCTAAGATATGGCTGCCAACCTAGGTCAGTGGCGATCTCGTTGTCCGTTTCAATCCAGATTGTCTGAATGTTGGTCTGGGGGTATAAGCACCTCGGAATGATTGTAGAAAGCTGGAACTAAGTCCCTTCCCCGTCCACCTTTACTCTTTTCTTCACAATGAGGCTGTCAAATAAATCATAGTTGTATGGCAGCGAAGCATCGGTGTTGAACACTGATATCATGCTGTCGATGATTTTGACAGTGACGACTGCACCACTTTGTTGAGATGAATGAATGCAACGAGTACTCCGAGGTGCCTGACTCGTTGGCCCCGTGTAACATCCAGTGCTGGGGATAAGAAGGTTGTAAACAGGATCCAGACCGAATCCCATTTGCACGTTAAGATGTGTATTGGTTGATCGATAGCTGACCGGATTGGCCCGTGTTGCATGTGTGACGGGTGACGCCAGGTTGAACAGTGAATAATTCAGGCATGTACATTATACGTTGCACGTGTGGTGAGAGCTCTTGGTCACTGGGCCCAGTTTCAGAAGCTGGTCCTGTTATGGGAATCTGACCACTATCTTAATTCGGAAATGTATGGCAAAAAGTGTGATCTCGCATATTTTTCCACGTTGTACATGCAGTTTGAATGTTCTACCGGCAAGTGTGTGTAAACGGATTTTTAGAGATTTTTAGATTTTAACATTTGAGCAGCCGTCACGCTTAAACATTCGCTCAAACTGCTTGAAATAATTTATCGGATATAGTATGGCATTGCATGTTCCTCTGTCGCTATTTAAACCTAAAATTTTTCCCGCTCGTATTGGGGGAGTAAATTTCACCCTTTAATTGGATGCCAGACAATCAAACGTTCTGCTTGCTTGTCATGAAAATAGTATGCCCTAATTGCCATTATTTTCAGAAACAACATATACAAGCGATATCGAATCCGTAAATGTAGCCCAGGACGTTGAACAACTCCAGGATTTGGTGGAACGAACTAAGATGACAGAAAACTCATCATACCCGAAACAACTTGATAGCATCTACAAGTGTCCCATATGTGATGAATCATTTATTTACCTGTCCAAAGCGTTAGATCATCAAAAGTCACACTCAATCGATCGTGGGTTTCACTGCAATCTATGCTTGATTTCTTTCAAGCAGAAGACTAATCTTTATAAACACGCGAGGAAAAAGCATGCGAGTCAGGTTGATTATTTGCCCTTGAAGATAACAAGTAAACAAGTACAAGAATTGGAAGAAAGCGGTAATCCGTGTCACGAATGCAACAGGAAATTTTCAAGTTGGATTGCTCTTCAACGGCATAGAAAATCAATACACGGCCAAAGGGAGTGGCATATGTGTGATGAATGTGGAAAGCTTCTCAGTCATAAACGCCATCTTATACGACATGTCGAGGAAGTGCGCAGGAGAGGCCACCAGAAACGATGTGAGCAATGTGGTAACAATTTTAGTCGTCCTTATATGCTTAAACGACATATTGAATAAGTGCACAGTGCTGAACAAGGATAACATTGAAAATCGAACACTATCCTCACGGAAATTTTCAACTGACGTTTGTTTTGTACTCTACCGGACTGTCCATGTTATTTACAAGCTCTGCTTTAAATCTGAATGCAACTCCATGTGTGACGTCTTCATCCAATGACTAATTTCCTCTTTTTGGCCTGCTTTCTCCGGGCTAGATTTCTGCCCGTCGCCATTGTTCGCTGATTACGCACTCTGACCTAATGTGTCACAGGTTCACAAACCCCATCAACCGCTGTGTGCACATACTAGTACGACGCACACCACGCACACGCGCTACTCATGCACCTGCGCAGCTCACGCTCACCAAACCCACGCACGCAGGCAAGATCTCACACAGATGCATATGCACATGCGCATACTTACACATCCGCACGGCCAATCTGATGATATTTCTACGACTTGCTTCATTCCATTTCGTGTGCACGTTCTCTCCAGTAGATAGTTTCATTCCTAGTATTTTTAGCGTTTGGTGATGTGGTCATCTGAACCCGCATTCCCCTGCTTTTCAAATGGCCAAATCTCTTGTTTGGCGTGTCAGAAAAAATGATTTGAAATTTAAAATATCCAGCGTTTTCCACTTTACTCAATTGGAATTGCAGTTTCACTGCGTTACGCCTGTTTTCAGCGTCTTTTATTTCGTCATTCACGTTGCTCCTC
>SJOL01005876.1:112910-136671 GCA_004794785.1 Opisthorchis felineus | reverse complement strand
CATACGTTTTCCTGTCCCGTTTGTAAGAATCGTTTCAAAACGTCCTCAAGCTGCGTGCATCATGCGGGGCAATGTCGCCGATTTCTAGGAGTTTATGATACGCGCAAAAGACCGGACTACGTCTAGTTCAGCGAATTTTGCAAGACGTCATTCAGGAAAATCGTGTATTGCAGTCAAACAGTTGTGTCACCGATCAAGCCGCCAACCCAACGTTTACTCACAACTTGAACGCAGCTAATTATCCTGTACTTACTTCATTCATCCAGTAGTTGTGTTTACTTGAAAAGCTTCACCGAAATTTGGCTATTTGGGTTTCTCCGAATACTTTTCGTGGGAAGTAACTTTGATGCGTTTTCGTGGACTCACCGAAACCAAAGTCCCAGTGACATTTCCAGTAGTAGTACCTTGATGCATTTTACCCTCGGTTGAATTCCTGTGTTCGTCCACACCACACGCTGCTGCAAACCTAGTGGATTTCGTCTCCATATAGGACAATTCTGATATCAATCAACTCCGAACTCACGGCGGTCCGTTGTTTTAAAAGCGATTCATGAATAAAAGTATCATCTATAGTGTCTTACTTTGCATTCGAGTTGGATGTTGCCTAGCCGGATGCCTAACCGCTCCGCCACGAGTGGCTGATCACCAGTGTGATCAATCGCATGTGACCACGTGATGTGGATCCCCTGGCTGAACGAATAGCAGCGCTATTTCTTGTCTTAGCGCGAACCAATCACAATGCTGATCAGCAGCTCCTGACCGAATGATGAAGTGTTTAAACTACTAGTCGGGCTGCTTTAAAAGAAATTATGTGGAGGAAACAGCTACTATCTTCATCGAGGTTTGAATTCACGGAAGACCTTGTGTATTCTTGTGGTGATCTGAGAAGGAAGTGACGCGGTATACAGACCACAGAATCCAATCATTTAGACTAGGCATTTGTGCACCCAAAGAGAGTAGGTCAGATTCTTGTATATATTCCCAAATGATACACGAGGTGTTCCGTGAACAAAGAAAATGTTTGGGTGATAGCATATACAGGAAAGTAAGCCAAGTTTTACTCTAAAGCCTTCTTGATTCACAGCAAGACGTTTATTTTCAACTTTATAACTGATTCACACTGTACAACTCTCAGGGCGCGTTGTGAGTAGAACGCCCGGTCGCAAACTACGATGCTCGTTAGACTGTATTCGATGTCTTGTGCTTTTATATTGCATATGCAGCAGAAGCTCTTTCGGAGTTTGGATGGAACTTATTCAGGGCCTTGAAATATTTTCCCTGTTATTAGAGAATCACCTCTCCTTAAAACAATCTCTCTGAATCACTTGTTTTTATTTGATAGAAATAAATTGGACGGCCTATCCGCTGCTTCACCAAAGAGCTAATGCGGTGTGTCTGAATGTTCTTAGCGTTTTCAGGAGCTTGATTCTGAATTCATCTGGTTTATTCAAAAGACCGATTATTAGGCGACTTTTTGCCTCCGACGCGATAAGGATTCCATCGAATTCCCTGGTATCGTTAGCTAGGAAAACAGCTATTCAACCTATCGTGCTTTCACCGGGACAAACAGCAGGAACGAAACAGCCCTAGATGGTGATGAACTGTCTTCTTACATCAAAGCAGATGCGTTTTTTTCAGTTCACTGACACTCTGTCAAGGGACCTTTTGACAATGATTCTATGGTACAAACTCCTACCCCAAAAATATTTCGCGGAGTAAATTTATTCGAAAATTGACAGGGTAAAGTTCAGCCTCATTAGGCGTTCACAAGCATAGATTTCGAGCATTCATCTACACCCTCATTTATGAACCTTTCGCATGCGTTAAACGAGACCACAGTATAGTGCATCTTCATGAATTTCAGGTTAGTGTTGATTCTATACGATAGCAAAATTACTGATGCCTACCCAGCTAATATATATTATGAACTCTCCAACGTTTAGACCACCGAGGATGGCCTTTATAAAGGAATGTGGTTAACCAGACGCTGGCCTACACTGGTCACGTGTGTTCCGCCACTTGTGCTTGCGTGTGTCGCGCAATGTGCAGGCTTCACATCTGACCATGGGACTGAGCTGTCGTCTCAAGTGAGGGCCCTCGTGCTTGCGTTGCCCTTGTTTGATGCATTAGGCAGTGAACCTAATACCAAATTCAACCAGTGAATATGCCCCGTCAGGATGAAAATCACATTTACCAAGCTGGAACTCAGAATCGACGACTTAGCAATGGGGGCACTATTAGAGACCCCATTAAATCTGCTTGTAGGATGAACCAACTCATCTGCGCACAATATGCCATATCAACCAAGTCACGATTAGCATGCATTTGCAAATGTACTTTGTCTTTCTCACCCCCAGGTGTTGCTATTGAGAAACCTTCGCTCTGGAAAGCAGTCTTTTGGGATCGCTTTTTCATTATTTACCGGGGTGTTTGCCTTCTGTGTGTAATCGAATTGCTTTTGTAAAAAAGTAGCCTCACTAGTCAGAAAAGTGAATGCTCTATTTGAAAAGATGGCATAATATTCATGACGTTCCAATGAATCCTAACTACTTTCCAAGCCCCAAGTGACCGGTTTCGGTGATTTCAGAAGAGTTTTCTGAACATGCGGATGTACTCGACACAGAGGTTACGTCAGGTCAAGTAACTTAGCTATCACATGGGTGAAGTAGTAACACAAATAGGTCAGCGGACTTCGATTGACCACGCGCGCCCAGTCCGATCACTTCTACTTTCAAAAGAAAAACCCAGAAACAACCCAAAATTTTCTGATTTCCTTTCCTCGGCCAACGCATCCGGCCAAACAAAGGGCAAAGGTCAAGCTGCACATCTCGATAAGCAGATTATGGGTGGCAAACAATGAAATCGCTTTCCCTGGCCAATATAAAAGCACGTCACAAACAAAATGTCTTCACAGAACCCGTACACTGAAGTCCGAACGACTTTGGGATCATGTTATGTCTCTTCAACAGATCTAAAAGGCTTATGTGGCGAAACATTGGTGGTGGATAGGTCTATTATTTTATCTACTCAGATCATCTTGCAAGTCTTAGCTGGCAATGCTTGCCGAAGTTTCGCCTTCCTGCCGAGCGGATTGCTCGCCACGTTTGTAAGTGAGACTTGGTCTCTCAGTACACAAACTCTCAGCTCTCTCAGATAGCATTCAAAAGTATTTTATATTGGGGCATTTCTGTTTTTTACCCGTCGAAAAGCAGTATGTCAAAAGTTATTTGGCTCCCTGAAACCAGCCTCCATGTGGCGGTCCTTACAGTTTGGGTTTCTGCTTGTTGGGGACGTGCTTCAGTCGCTTAGAAGAACCAAGAGCTAGGCATTATTACTGGGCCACAATTATGGCAGTAGATACAGCTGGCCTCATTTTTAGTGTCACACCAATCCATGGACGACCACATCTCCGGTGCGGACACCCGGAAGAGATGCGATTCTCATATGAAGATAAAGTGGGCGGTCAATTTGGCACTTAACCAAAAAACTGGTACGTCTGTTTCAACGTTCGTAGTGTTATTGGAATTGATTATACGGTAATTGATTCAAAACTGATCTGATTTATTCAAAATAGCGATTATTGGCCTACATCAAATTCCGGGGTATCACCAGGTGTGAAGAACAACGTCACTGTGAAAGTACGAGTTCTCGTAAGTGATTTTCTTCTCAGATCGAAGTAGATGTACTCTCCCCATCCACAGAAATGCCCTCAAGGTAATATTTTTTACCAATGGGCCTTTTACCCATACTAATTCTACGGAGTAATTGCATCCGAAAACCGACAAGATAAAATTCTGGCTCATGAAGTGCCCAACAGTATAGGCGAGGGCATCTCGCCATACCGTTACTTACATACCATTTTTAACGATGCTGAGAAAATCAGAATGAAACAGCTTCCAGTATTTCCAGCATTGATAAATTTCAATCACAGGATGAAATCTCCATTAACAGTGACAAATCTCCCCACATCCCGAGGGTGAATGCATGCTAAATATAAAATATTTAGAGCTTCGAGTGACTTGTGTACAAAAATTTGCAAAGTGAATAATTCCATTTCAGTCATTCCAATAAGTAGTGGGTTCAGGTCGAACTTCTAACAGGACAGTTCTTCGGAAATAACTGATAACCAATTATATGCCGCAGGATGATCCCTAATCTCAGTAGCATTCTTTTAACGAACGTGAGTGTCCTAATTGAGGTACGCATAAGAGGCGAACTTGATGCAAACCGAAACGATTCAGATGAGTACTCAGGTTAAAATGAAAATCATTACCTTCATATTCCTGATAGGATATTTTGAGCGGATCTTGGCGTCCCAACATCATCGTGAGTATTGTCACTATGCAAACTGGGTGCTTTGTGGTTTATTTTCTGACACGACCGGTCACACACTCTAAATAATAGCAGAAATTAAAACCAAGTGAGTTTGCATTGGGCTTGATTGAGCTTGACGGCGCAAATGCCATTGTTCACGAGTGTTCCAATCGAGCAAGCGCGTTCACCTAGGACTGAGTGCAATTATCACGTCATATATTCCACGAGTTACTGCTTCTGGATCACCTGACAAACAGAGAGAGAAATCTCCGAGATTCATAACTACAATTGGGTCATGTATGCGTATTTCGGAGACACAGCATAAATCAAGGGAGTATAGGACTTCAGAGAGCAATGGTCAAAAACACGTTTCCCATGACACCTGTTATAATTTCTACGCTTCCATGTTGAGGAAAAACCGCTTATGCAATCTCTTTTCGTCTATTTTATTTGAGGAGCTCAGCGGCATGTTTGCAGAGTATGTTCCTTTATGTAAGTTGACAAATTACCACTTACTTGGTAACTGGTTTGCCCTTCATGAAATTCAACTCAACCTCTCGTATATGATATTCTCCAGCTGAATGTGCCGCTCAGGGGCTACCTCATCCTGCATTTGGGACGATATTCGCGAAATCGTAGTAGAAATTCTTGGACGGATGTGGCTAGTTAAGATGAAGTGTTCTCAGCAACAAACTGGCAAAAACTCAATACTTTTAACAGTTTCTGACAGCTTCGAATTAACACTTGTCAACATTATTCAGTCTACCATGAAAGTGGAACCAAGCTGTAATCCTCGGTCACTCGAACGCTCGGTCGATTGAACAGCTCTCCATCGCACAGCCTCGCCCTTGTTGCAACCTAACGGCAAACGAAAATAGAACTTACGAAGAGCCGTGAATTACTGACTGTCGTGGTCTACGTCAATGAGTAGTCCATTTTTGGAGGCTGATGTTGTCACGGGAATCTGACCGATGGCTTAATTCAGGAGAATCTAGCAACAAGTGTGATCTCGCATCTTTCCATACTGAATTAAGGCAGCCATAGCGTTCTTCCGGTAACAGCATGAAAATGGATTTTAAAAGCTTTTAAATTTTGGCGTAAAATCTTGCGTTCAGAATAATCTCATTCTATGATGCTGCAGACGGTTGGACGCTTGAAGGATTTCTTGTACATGTATTCGAACTGCTTGAAATAATAATGATATGCCGTCTTCAGTCCTAAAGAACTTTGTGGTTGTATTGTAAATTTCCCTTTTTGTTTTGGCATTAAACCTTGTAAGTCTATGCCGGCTTATCATTAAAATAGAATGCTCTCATCACCATAATTTCCTGAATCAGCATATGCAAGCAGTACCGGATCGGTGAACGAGAGAGAGGACGTCGAACAACTCCAGGATTCGACGGAGCAAATTGAGATGACAGAAAACTCATTATACCCGAAACATCTTGACAGCATTTACAAGTGTCCCAAATGCGACAAGTCATTTGTTTACCTATCCAGAGCCTTAGAGAATCAAAAGTCCCACTCAGACAGTCGTGACATTCACTGCAGTTCATGCAGCAGTTCTTTCAGATATAAAAATCGTCTTTGCAGACACGTTAGGAAAACACATGCAAACCAACTTGATCATCCGCCTTCAAAATCAACAATCAACGAAGTCCAAGAATCAGAACAGAGAGGTAACCCGTGTCGTGAATGTGACAGGAAGTTCGCTAGTTGGTATATTCTTCAACGGCATCGACAATCACTACACGGAAATGTAGAGCGCCATATGTGTGATGAATGCGGGAAGCTTCTCAGCCATGAACAGGATCCTTCACGACATGTTAGAGAAGTGCACAGGAGGGACAACCAGAAACGATGTGAGCAACGTGGCATAAATTTCAGTCGTCCGTATATGCCTAAACGACATAGTAAATTCGTGCACGGTTTTGACCAAGGAGAAAATCCACAATCGAGTGCAATGAACAATTCGAGAAACCAATATTCGCTTACTTCAAAACTTCCAACCAACTTGTGATTCGTACTGTACTGTACTTCAGTGTACTACTCTATCCTATTTACAAACACTACCTCAAATTTGGACGCCACTCTATGTGTGACGTCCTCACCAGATGGTTATAAATCCATCCTTATCACCTGCTTTCTCAGTGCTGGCTTTCTCCCCGTCGCCGGAGTCTGCATTTCACGCGCCTTCACTCCGCATGCGTCACACGTACTCCAACCCTATCGATCGCTCTGGGCACATGCGTGCACGCACACACATCACGCATATGCACACAAACGTGTCTACGTGCACATACGTACACCTGCATACGCACATGCGCAAGCGCGCGCACTCGCATGGCTAATCTGATCACACTTCTACTCGCCGCTGTATTTCATTTCGCGTGCACATGCACTTCAGTAGATAATTTCATCACATATACACGTAGTGCCACGAAGGTTTACGTAAAACGTTCTTGCACCCTGTTTTGTTGATTATGATTATTATGAAGACCCTCCACTCGTTTGGCATTGTGTTTTCTTTCCAAATCTTCTGGAGCTTGGTCGCCAAAATGTTCACCAGGAAACCACTAACTTTTTAAAAGAGTGCGGTGGACAGGTTACCCGGGCTGGCTGCCCTGCTGCATTAAACGATTGAAGCTCACGCTGAATTTATGTTGCTGGTTGGTGTCGATGTTCCATTCGGGTATGCTGGGTTTTGCCAGCAGTTGTTTTGAAGTAGACCAGCTGAGCTATCTTTGGCGTATTCAGCTTGTCACTCAAGTGCCGATATTGTGGGTGCATTACCGTTCCGTCCATTTCGCATATTGTTTCACTAACACTTGTCTTCTTTTGGCCAACTGTTGACTTCAACGAAAGCCTTCTCCATTTCCTGGGCCCTTGTAGTCAGCCAGCGTCCTCTGTCATCCTTCAAGCTCATGATTGCAGGAGATACGTGGGTCATTACAGCCGCTAATCGCTGGTATAGCCTTTCTGAAAGCAAAGAGACCTGCTGATCTCACCGATGTTGACCCTTCAGTTAGCCGAGTCAGATTGCTTAGACAAACAGCTATGAAAGCTGAGAGCATAGCTTTTTGAACTCCCTTCCATTCAGCCTCCGAGCAATCCTAATCATTCACATGACTGTGTGCTTCCTAGCCAGACTATCTCGATACTCCAGAGCTACTGAAACTCGTGGAAGTTGATGAATGTTTTAACTTTGNAAATTCCTGCATCTCTTCACATCACGGGCAACAATAATTGACCTCTGAAATCGAGCTCCACAAGAGAACACTACCAAGAGTTTACTATTTAGTGATTTCAGATTGTGCAACCGTTCCATTAAACATATCATATCATATATTGGTCCACTTAAGGGAGTTCCGGAAGATTTAAATCGTCTGTGGGATAAAAGTATTGCTAAATGAAAAATTGAGACCCCTCCAAAGGTTTGCGCTCCTATTCTTCACATACAGCGCTTTTGCCGATAAATTTCCTAAAATGAGTTTCATTCTCCCCGAATGGACGCTACAAATACCGGGACTCAAAAGACGCCCGCGCACTCAATTTGTGCATCACTGATAAACTGGGGACTGCCAGGTTAGGACTCCATATACAGCGGCGGAACCTATTCTAGCGGCATTTCATGTTGTCTCGTGGAGAAATATCGAAAGCATTTTCAGAAGTGCGGTTTGACCCAAAGAAACTGACAGATTTAGCGACTTACTGTAACACGTAAACCTTCGAGAAGGACTAGAGGCGCCGCAGCAATGTCCTACTGGAACCCAAGCTACTGCACTTAGCAAGCCTTCTACCAGCGACGATTTCATCTGAAATGTTGCTATCTTGGGTTTCAATCCCCAGTGGTGGGCTCTCATGAAATATTTTGGCACTCAATAAATCGAAAAAATCGCCCGTAGTCTGCGGCTATCCCATACCCTTTTGAAACCCATTGGATATATGTAGGTCTAAAATGTCTACGAGCGGTATATTGTACAGGAACACAAAGCTGGACGCTTTTGAGGTTAACTCTTGCTTGCGAACTGACAGCATGCTGAGCTAGCACAATTTTCCAGGCAAACAGCTTTCAATCTCGTCTTGGCTGAACCCGAAGACTGGTTGCTCGCTGCAAGATCATGCACATGCGGATCAGTCTGGTCTCTCGTTTTACCATCCTAGTAACTGATGGTTATTTACCACAAAAATTAAGGGCATACTTACGTTGGATTTAGCAAAACCACATTGGACCGTGCTAGCGTAGGGGCCTTGGCTAACGGATGCATCAACATTTACCGACATCCGTCCCATACATCACTCGAAATTGATCCTTGACTGCACAGAATACAGTGGGCATCGTCGACTTAGTAACATACAAGAACCTCCTGTTACAAACAACGAAATAGAAGACCCAAGCTTTTGGTGTGAGTATTCATCATGATTTTCGACAAGCTAATCACTAGGTTGCTAGGAGGCACTTATTCAGTTTCCGAAGTGAAACAGTGACAACCATGCCTAGCCGGGTTTTGTGAAAACGCTCCTATCGCAAATATTGCTAGCATTCCACAGTAATACGTAGCAAGATGTCCGTTTGTTGTTTTGGGTGACGAAAATTCATTCTGGCCCAAAGTGGACGGTTTATCTAGAATAAGAGGGATCCGTGTTTTAAGAAGCACCCCCACACAGCTAATTTACATCCGATTCTATCGTGGTCGTTCCACCTGGCTCATCGAACCCCGAGTTTGCCTATAGCAGGAAGCTCTGTTAGTTGGCTGGAGGATGACTCCTCAAGTCGGTATCCTTATTGAATTGGAGTGCTGTACGGCGCTGGTCTTAATTTGGGCTATGTGTAGCCTGGTGACCCCACTTGAGGGTCTTTGCCACTTACGGATTTATTTCAGTTTATTCAGCAGTTTCTGGCCAATAGTTTACCGTAAAAAGGAAAAACGTCATAAATTGCAACACAAAAAGCCTCGAGAGAATCAATTTTGCTCAATTTAGGCTCAAGAAAATCAAAACGTCAAATTACTGCAAGCTAGAGGAGCATAGCATATTCCTCCCAAATAAAGCTGATCGCTTCATGAGCTGTGGTTGCCATAATCCATCGCTCAAGATAACGCTAGCTCAATTGGCAGGCGATGATCTACTACAACGTGGCGTTCAGATTTCAGGACACCTGTGGTCTGAAAGTGTCAGCCGGGCTTGACCTTATGACATGCGTGAGTCCTCCAGCGGATCAGTCGATTGCAGCAAGGCAAGCTGAATTGGGATTCCGATTTGACTGATTGTGAATTGGGCAAATTCGTTGAAACCAACACCCTCAGGGACAAAAACGTACTGGAACTTCTAATACTACATGTTTTGGGCTAATTAAACAAAAATTCAGCGAAAACGTTTTAGCAGAGACTTATGGGAGAGCTTCCACCACATGAATTACACTTAGGTTATGACGACTCCTTTCCTTCCATCTGTCTCTGACACCAGGTAAAAGCTAGGCTTAAACAAGGATTCCATGAAGTCGTTCAACTGACATTTTTTGGTAACCGTCTTTTACATTTGGTTACTAAAATCTAGTACGGTAACATATTCGCCAGCACTGAAACCCAGTTCTCTATCCCTTCAAAGTACAGTTTTGATTTGACGATTCGCCGCATTATCTGGATCAAATGGTCACTGATGAGTTCACGCATGTTCAAGAGATTCAATAATGGTAGTGCTTAACAGTCTGCGATGAAATGAAAGAATCCTTTCTCACCCATGACAGTCATTGATAAATCCATAGTAGGGGTTGACAGACAATAGTTTCCATACTGAGAGGAGTACAAAACTAACGGAGAATTATATATGCAACCAAAAAATGATAAAGCGTAATCTGCGGGAGTAACTGTGAAAATTGTTTTCATCACGACCGATTCCATTGGTTGGTCAGACTTCAAGTGATCGTAGCATGCGAGTCATCAGGCTCACCAGGCTCTGTACACAAGTGCGACTAGCAGGTGTTTGGTCACTCACTCTCTATCTCTCTCTGGAATTCGTTTGTCACTCTTAGACGTAAAACGTAATCCTGAATCAAGGCGTCACCTTTGTTCAGTTTCGTTCTGACTGGCTATCTGATGAAATATATCACAGATGAACCAAAAGCTGTGCCACTGTTCTCCAATGAAGGCGTCTATTAGGAAGTTAATTCTTCAAAAATATTATAGCATTGGCCTATCGGAAGTTGACACCCCAGTCAACTTCGAGTCCCGATAAGGTTTGCCCGCGCAGCCCGAAATATTTTGCAGGCAAAACATAGTTGCTGCTGCCTACAACGATTGGAATGAAATATCTTTTCACATTGAGAACGAACGTCGTGAAAAACTTGTTCACAATTTGGGTGATTGTGCAAAATTCAGCTGAAAACTATTAGGAAACCCAATCTTGACCTATTTTTCCTATTCGAAAAAGCAACACGAGCTTTGAGGGGCAGATATTATAACTCACGTTTAAATTCCTTAAGCTACACATAAACGGAGATGGTTGACGGCGATGATCTAGATGCCGCTTTTCAGTATGTCTGGGAGAGTTTTGGTGCCATAAAGCTCATTTTGCGCACACCCCAACTACATCATTGCAGACAGCATACCACCTCACAGAGATGGCCTCATGCGTCATAGAAGGCCTGGGTCTAATTGCGATTTTATTCAAAGTGCCCGCCAGTGATTTTCCACGAGGTGTTGCGGTCTTCTGTATTCATCTCCTCACAGTTTCTAGGGTTTCATATTCTCAGAGGAAGATTTGAAGCAACTTACAAAGCTGGTTTGTTTGTGGGCTTTTACCGATCATTAGACTGTGTGCCACATTTTGATAGGGGAGGATTGGCAAATGTAAAAGCAAGCTCAAACCAATGACGTTTGTCAAAAATCCGTGATACATTACTTAACACATTACTGCGCACGTTACGCCTTTCTACTCAACACGTGATTGCTTATGAGCCCGCTGATTTGCTGACTCTACAGTCCGAGTAGGTATAACCGAAGGTTGTAAAAACTCGAGGCAAACTCTGCAGCGCTGTGGTGACTGAGGTGTAAGGATGATCCACTACACATTGACCTGGAAAATGTCTTGATTCCTCGTATAAATCCAACTAACATACAAGCCGTCTAATTGGCCGGTTTGAGGATCTAGAAAAGGTGTACCCACCGCAAGTAGACTTGCACTGATCCCAACTCTCCGGGTACCTGTTAGTTATGTAACGACGGAACAGGCATTTGGTGTTTTAGAATGAGGATAAACGCACACACTGGAGCCACGTAAGTGGGTGAGCTAATTCAAACGTGATAAAAAAACTACGTAGGAAGCAAAGACTTTTATCGCTCAGATGGTGATGTAGAAGTTAGAAGCAGTCGCAGCATCGTTGTCACCTCTGTCACAATCTAAACTAGCGAACTAGGAAACACGTTGTTGAAAATGGACACAGAATTAAAGTATTGTTCTCCTAATGACCCAAGTACACTGTACTGCAGAATGTTGGGGGTTGAAACAGCCTCTTCAATCACAAGGCTTCTCCTTGCTTTACACATACAAATGGAATTCTGAAATATATGAGCCAAAATAAGCGTTGATGTAAACAAACCATTGGATCTGACATGGTAGAACTTGACATGTGAAGTGGGGTAAGCTAGTAAGCAGGCCAGGCTTTGTGCCTGGCTAGCTGTGGTACCCACTTGGCTGCATGTCTGCAAGCAGCCAGAGGGGAATCCATGGGAGCTAATATACGGTTAGGTGACCCAGACAAGAGCAGTGGAGAAGACATGTTTGGGTTCATAGCACAAACTTGATCCTCGTGTCCGCCCTAATTTTGCGGACCTCTTAGGGTGGTTGGCACATGAATGAATGCTATATAATCACATCACACTTTACAACCTATTACACGACGCTGGATAAGACTCGCAAATGTAGTGGACCACTAGTTCATCTTCCGCACGGACATTGGGCTTCAGACGTAAATGCAGCTTTTCCGAGAAGGATGCAAGATGCACATTTACTTTAGCCTTACTAGCGCATTCTATCAGTTGATTGCTTGATCTTCATAGGTAGTGATATCATGGACTATGTAAAGACTACTCCGAGTCCAGTTCGACATCCGGTCCCTCTGAGCCCAACGTAATATCCAACTTAAAGGACAACTAGACCGTTCGAAGAACAACGGAAATTTAGCATACTGTAGAAAGCATGCAAAATACAGCTCATTTGAATAGATCTACGGTACTTAATATCCAAGTAAATTTTCGCAAAGCTTCGAATGTCGTGAATCTTTGAAAGTTGCACTTCTTCCTCGGCTCGTTGTGTGCGACAGACTCACGTAGATTTTCTTCGATTATGCGGACAGTTAGATGAAATGCGCCCCGTTCATAGTGAAGCATCCTCACCATGTTTTCACATCACAGTAGGGCGAAAAGAGAAGCGCCATCATTAACAGACACATTCAGCAGCTGAATATACCCCCACAGGATCGCGTTCCAATATGCACAGGTAGGTGCGACAGTTCACAATAGCGTACCCGCTGTGAGGTTAACCAGAACAAAGTATCGGGAGTATTAATTCACTTGCATGTTTAGGTAGACGTAGATGAAGTTTGCAGCACATTTTTCCGTGACCCTCCATGAAACTGACCAGATCTAATTTCAGAACAGAAGCATGGCCGATGGCTGTTTTGCGGACTTCCTAACTTCCTATGGGAAGCGTGCTGACAAGATCTTCCTCGCCCACCAAAGCTTCTGCAGCCACAATATTCGGGTTTTAATTAAGGCTATTCACACCTTTTTAGACTTCTCTCCGACACCCAAATCTGACCAGCGAAACCAGGTGCTTTATGCTGGAGTAACACGGCAGATTCGTACAGCGACAAGCGGATTGCCCCTACCGACTAGTCGGGACAAGGAGATGTTCGCTCATTTGTACCTCTCAAACAGAAATGTTGTCATTACTTAAAATGTTAGAGCAGTAAAAATCTGCTCGCTAAGGCTGTGATGATAGAAATGGAGTTTTTGAAAAATTGTGGTTGGAAAATCTGTTTTCTGGAGAACACTTCTGATGTACCATCGAGCCCGAGATCTTTAGGAAGAAGAAACGCTTCCTGGAGTAATAGTATCTGGAACGCGACAAGGTACCATTCAGCCTCATAGGACGTTCAAAAGCATAGACATCAAGCATTGCTGTATACATTCATTGACGTACCATACGAATAAGACTCCCTTTATCAAGTAGTAGATGACTGAGATTAAACCTTCATCAAAGTTGCTAGCCAGAGTCTGTCCAAAGCTATCATTCTGCAGTGAGTGTAATGTGCACAGGTGAAGTATCCAGTGAACCAAATGACAGACTCATCCACTGAAAATCCCGCAAGGTGGAACTGGAAATGGGCGAGTTTGCAATGGGTGCACCATAAGATCTCCAGTTAGAGCTGGTTGTAGAGCGAACCGACGCATCAATATGTTTAACTCGTTTTATCACCGTTCTTGGTGAGGATATCCATTCAAACGCTCACTCTTGTCTCGTACACCGAAAGGTGCAAAGATGTACGTACTGGTAAAGTCCTACCGACAATTGCAGTTAAGGTCAGCGGCCAAGTCCAGATTGCGCTGCAGTCATATGCTAACGAACAAGGGCAGTGATTCTGTGTCAAGCCCCAAGAAGGGGAAACTGGTAGTGAAGCCAACCTATACTGAAAGCCGAGAAGCACTACACAGCTGTTTCATCCTGATTGGGAATCATCAACAGTGCGCATGTCACGAATCAGGATGAAACAGCTAACCAGTGCTTCTGGGATTGTTCGCATAGATTGGCTTCACTTACAGGACGACATCTTCATTTAAATATCCCCAAATCCAGAGGGTGAGCGTATGCTAACCACAATGTTCCTGAGCATAAATTATTTACACATTCACGCGACTCGTGGGACGATATCTACAACGTAAGGAATTCCATTTCACGCTTTTTACTAAATACATTTTTTCAGGTCGGACGTCTAACAAAACCATTCTTTGATAACAGCTAACGGCCAATTAGGTGCCGCAGGATGATCTCTAATCTCATTGGCATTCTTTTAACCACCGAGGGTGTCTTAATTAACGGAACGTATAAAATAGAAAATTTGATGCATCCCAAAGTAACTTGGAGAATTCTCACGCCGAAATGAAAATCGTCAGCGTTATATTACTGATAGGATATCTCAAGAGGACCGTGAAGTCCCAACATAATCGTGAGTATCATCACCATTTTAACAAAATGCTTCGTGGTTTAAATTCGAATACGACCTATGACACACTGTCGAAATAACAAAGGAAAGTAAATCCGAATTAGTTTGCCAACAAGTGTAGTTTTCGGACTTGCTAAAATTTGGTTTCGAGTAGAACACTAGGTCGACGGAAAATCGGGAACGCATCTACTCGACAAGCCCCAAGAAGGGCAAAATCGGTCGTGGGCTGCGGAAGCGTTTCCAGCACACTTGTGAGTGGTTTCGTTTATTAAAATATACTGCAATATCCTGAAAATCGTACCCAGTGAAAAGGGAGGTGACGATAGTGTTTAGAGCGCTCGATATTAACCATGATTTAGTTAAGAATTCTCTCAATACACTGCCCATAGGGGGGTCCCGAATACCCACTAATTTCCGCAACGTCCTCGCTCCGGGATTAATGCCGTATCTGCACGTTCTTTCTCATTTCTGAGTTCTAAGAGGGTTCATGTGCACTACCAGAAACGTCTGTGGTTTTATGCTGAGGGAAACACGGTTACTATATCCCTTTCCGTCTATTTTAGTTGCGGAGCTCAACGGCCTTTTTGAAGGGTATGTTCCTTTATGTAAGTTAATAAAATACCACTACATACACTTATCTGCAAGTCAACAATTTTTATAGCGAGATTGAAATGAATCCTAACTGAATCTCTCGTCTATGATATTCTTTGGCCGAATGTGCTGCCCAAAGGCCGCCTCAAGTTTTAGTTGGGACGATATTGGAGACCTCAAAGTACATTGCCCAAACCGAACACGGTGCTCATAAGGTTGCCCCTGCGATTTGTCTCTTGCCATAACCAACTAATTACATCATGCGGAATACATTCAACGGCAAACTAATTTGGTCTTAGCAGGGGACCCGTCTGTTCATGTTGCACAAAAGCAGTCTCATGCATTACTTTAGACGATATTCGACAGTTCGAAATATACATTCTTAAAAGAACATTACTCATGAGAACGGTGTCTCAGCAACATTTTGAATAGTGTTCGCTCGAGCAGCTAACACAAAATTTCCAAAATGTCTATTCTCTCAGTTTCATGTGATAAGCTTTCCTGTAAAATGCATTCTCCTTCAGAAGAATGTCCGAAGTAGGATTATTTCTGCAACTATTTTTCAATGCTCTACCCAACAGACCCGCCAATGTGTGGCAAGCTTCATTTATTTTTTTGTAAGGATTTTGATCCTAAAAACGAACCTTAGCCTGATACACGTGCTGTCCCAACTAAACGGAATAGAGGTACGATATATTGGCAAACCTGCATATTGCAGTGTGACATTCATCTGGGCTGTTCATTTAGCCACGTCTATTGACTAGCATAGTTATTATGTTGAACTCAGTGGGAACGCACGCGCCTGGACAAAATCCAAATAAATCTCTGGTGTTCTTTTCGCTACGCATGACATCTTGGTTAAACAAGCCCAGTAGCCAGCTAATAGGATCAGTCATCCGTTCGGTCAGTCAGGATCAAAGGTCATCCCCGATCAAAAGCACCTATATAATCACGAACAGAACGTGTCTCAACCCCCTCAGTACAACGCACCGCTAAACGCTGACGGGAAGTTAATCTATTACGGGCCAGTGATGTCACCCTCACTGGTAACGGGACGTTTGAAACCAACTCAACAAGCTCAACGAACAACTAGTGTGTGCTAGTAACACCCCATTGAGGAAATAAAAACACCTTTTGGTGATTGTCGGGGGTAGAATGTGGGCATTTTTATTGGAACAAGGGCAAGAAGTCGAAAAACTAGAAAAAATCTTTGGCAGAATTAGATGTCCCTAGTGCGAGTCGATTCGCTGTTACTTTACGTCCACACAAGTGGTGTCGGTTTATGAGCCTTAGAGAACCAACCCAGTCCAGCAATATCGACCTGAACTAGTTAAATTACCATCACTTTGGTAAAGCAGCAAACTGCCTGAGTTGAGGACATGGATGACGCAGGACCAAATCTGGAAGAAACTGTGCTGAAGACGTTCAAAGTTGTTGGTTTTCAACAACTCAAACCACCTGGTATCGCTGAAAACGTATGCCACATTGATGCTATACGACGCACACAGATACCTCAGTTGTTAAACAGTGGAGTATGCTCTGGTGGATATTGAAGTCAAAGAATCTTGTCGACCGTTGAGAGGAAGGCAAATGTCAGCAACCAATAGTTGAAAGACACGCATGAGTCAGTCACAAAATCGGTTGGATTGGTGATCTATGCAAGTAAAAGAAGGCTTACAATGACATCCTACAGCGGAACCACTGAAAACGATACAACGGTGGGGATTCGCTCAAGACCTATTTGACAAGTATCTGCGGCGTGAACGTCAAATAAGTTTGTCACGGAGCTCCTTATGGTTATGTGAGGCAGAAACCCAACCGATGGGAGCTGAGGACGTTAAAACTTCCAGTGTTTAACTACCCATATCTTTGAGTCTCGTGAGGACGTTCGAGCAGCAATGCTGATGTACGTGACGGGTTATCGGAAGACGTAACTATACCTAATGGCACTACATCTGTAACGTCAGAGTGATTGCTTGATGCGTCATCCGGTGCGCGCAATGTCTCAATACATCTCTTTGCATAACCATTTGGAGGGTGGAAGCGAGTCAAGGAAGGACAAGACATGGCCTAGCAATGGAGTGTGAAAGCCATCACTGGAAGTAGCAAGTGCGCTGTTTTCTGACATCTCTCTGGATGAGGTTCCCGAGACGGAACTCGTCAGTGATTAGGAACATTGAGAAACATGACTTAGATGCGCGCTCACCGGTTTGCAGCCAATGCTAATTGTTTAAGTTCCCTTCCAAAATTCCCGTCAAATGAGAAGACTGTCCCACCTCAAAATCAAGCCTTAATGGATATCAGTTAACGCCTTCAGCGCATGGGTATTCAGTTTTGGTCTCCAGATCATCGACGAACAGGACCATGATAGCTAGAACCACTGTGCAACATACATACTCGGTATACAGGTGATGTTGATGATGAAAGGCTTTTCCTCATAGTAGTAATCGGGCATCAATGATCCTGCGAACTTTAGTGGCATGAACGCAGTCTCGTGAGTTTCAAATAGAGCAAAAAGGCGATGTATAAACACGTGTCGGAGTGCATGAGACCCCATGCTAAAAAACAGATCATTTTATTGCAGCGTAACACGAGTCGGTTACTTTTCAGGACGCCTCATCAGTGTACACTGGCATGAGAAGCGTGGCTTCTGTCTCATAGTTCTCACAGTCCATGACCGATATTGACAGAGAGAAAGGAGATGATAGTGACCAGGAAAAATGGCAGTTTACAAGTGCCACATGCTGTATGTGTGCTTTATTTTCTGGGTAAATGATTAGCCTATTCTCAGAGGCTGATGTTATGCGCATATAACCGATATCCTTCTTCCGGAAAAACTATAGCCACCTCGCACTTACATCCACTGAGTACATGCAGTTGTAGCGTTCTTCCGGTAAATGAGTCAAACTAAAGTTTGAAAAATTGACAAATTGTAGCTTAAAATCTTGCATTTGGACTAATTTCATTCCACAATGCTGGGAGCATTTTAACACTTGTAGGATTTAGTGTGCATGTATCCGAAGAGGTTTAAATATCCCATCGATTACTTACAACATTGCATGCTACTCTGTTGTCATTCAATCCAAAAAGGCTTCGGGGTTCGTTTTACTCTTAGGCCATCAAATTGTATGCCGCCTTGCCGTGGAAATAGTTTGTTCTCATCACTATTGTATTCCAATATTTTTCGAAACAGCACATGCAAGTAATTCTGGATCGGTAAACGTGGCAGAGGACGTTGAACAACTCCAGGATGTGGCGGAAGGATCTAAGCTGGCAGATAAATCTTCATACCTGAGACATCTTGACAGCCTTTACAAGTGTCCCACATGCGATAAATCATTTGTTCACCTGTCCAGAGCACTAGAGCATCAAAAATCTCACAAAACCGATCGTGATATTTACTGCAATGTGTGCATGTGTTCCTTCAAGCATGAACGTAGTCTCCATAGGCATATGAGGAAAATACACGCAAGTCAGGCTGATTATCGGCCTTCAAGAACAGCAAGCAAACAAGTCCGAGAATCAGAAGGAAGAGGTAACCCATGTCCTGAATGTGACAGAAATTTCGCCAGTTGGGATAATCTGCACGAGCACCGAAAATCACTACACGGAAAAGCTGAGCGTCATATGTGTGCTGAATGCGGACTTTTTCTCAGCCATAAACGGCATCTTTCCCGGCACATCAGAGAAGTGCACACAATGGATTATCAGAAACGGTGTGGACAATGTGGGAAAACGTTCAGTCGTTCACATGGGCTTAAAAGACATATTGAGCGTGTGCATGGTGGTGATCAGGGAGAAAATTGATGATTGAGTGCACTGAACAATTCCACAAACCGCTATTCACCCGACTTGTGATTCGGACTGCACTGGACGATGCTTTTTACTTTCAAACACTGCCTCAAATTTTGAAGGAACTCCATATGTGGCGGCTTCTTTAAATTCCTATTCCTGCCTTGATTTCTCGGTGCTCGCCTTCCGCTCGTCACTGGTGTGCTCGCATGTTCAATCCGACTTCTTCACAAGTTCACAAATCCTGCCAATCAATCGGCGCACTTACTTCTGTGCACACGCACCATGCACATGCGTGACACACAAACGCACCACGCACATGCACACTGTCGCACACGCGCACATGCATATTCGCATACCTACAATTCGCATGGCCAATCTGATCAGACTTCTACGAGTTGCTGTTTGTCATTTCGTATGCACTTGCATTTCAGCAGTTGCTTCCATTCCCCATACTTGTGGTGCTCGACATTCAACGGCTTTTCCATTGGGGAGTCCACCACGAAACAGAACGACATATTATTCAAAGCCAAGTATGCATACCATCGTTTTTTCATTCAAAACATTTTTCCATTGGCCAGCGGGAAGGCATTAACTGCATTAAACTGTAATAACTATAAGTGAAACAGTCGTCAAGCTCCTGTAGAAAATCTGAAGTTGTACAAGACAGGATGTCCGAAGACAGTAATGGGAAGAAATGGAAAAGGTGGGAGAGGAAACACGTAACTTGGTGTTACGCCTAGGTACCTGGTGAAAGCAAATACCACTCTGGCTTAAGTTTGATAAGGGTTTCACGTCAGAAAGTGATTCTTGGAGATAAATCAGCTCTAATCAATCCTCTGTGATTATTGCTGTCCCAGGAGAGGCTTTTCACTCAGAGCGCTGTTACGGGACAAAAATATTCAGGTTGACTAAACCATTTCTTAAGGAATCTGATCTCAGGAATACTGTCGTGGATCGTTTTTTGATCAGCCGACGCACATCAACCTTGACCTGCATAGCTATTATCCTTGTAGTGCTAAAATGGCCTTCTTCTTAGTGTGCACATTATTGGAGTTTCCTCAATGAACTTACCAGTCTTGAACAAATTTAGTCTAAATCGTTTCGAAAAATATTCGCTAGAAAAATCTCGCATGATTTGTGTTGGTTCGAACAAAACGGACAATTAGTTTCACTTATTCATTCTGTTTCATTTTACCACCCAAATGCCAGTGCGCAGGTCTATCATATAATGTTGGTAAAAATCTACTCACGTTACTACTTAAGTAATCCATGCATTTAGGCACAATTAGATATGTATGTGAATTTCACTTAGGTGGGAAACCCAAAAACTCGTTTAGTCCATCAAGTAGAACGGTCCCGGTGAGCCACAAAATGCTATAGTGATAATAACAGGAGACAAAGAAACAGACGACCCCTCCCCATTTGCCTCGCAACCCTGCACCTCATCGGCACCGAAAATGTATGCAATGCGGCGGAACCTGGACATGCTGAAGTATGTGGCTGCACCACCAAAACCTGAAAGCAGACCCAACGATGTGATAAATAATCCATGTTCCGTTATTCTTCTGGGGGGAGCAGTAAATATACACAGCCTAACTTCCTTTGTACAAGCGATGTTTTGTGCATTTTAGAATTTCCCAAGATTATCACCACACTTAATACGGCGATTTTTCCGCGATCTTTTCAACATTGACCTGTAACACTACTAGTCAGCAAAAAACGGATCTTTTGGTTTTCAGGTCATTGCGTTATTCCTCATCATTCTCCTGCTTCATTGTCTGGGAAACAGGAAAGTTTTCTCGCGAGTGTATGGCCTCTGTAAGGTTATACTAGTATATCTGTTACTGCACCCCATTGCAACCAAATTAGCGGCAGCATCTCTCTCTTTCTCAAAATCATTCAGATGTGTTCATCTTGGACTGAAAATTAGTAAACTTTAATGTGGATGGGATTATATCTGTGTATGTACACAAACTTATCATTGGTGGCTGCTCAATGGACTGTTCACTAACACAGTCAGTGTGCTGCAGACTACCAATGAAAGGTAGTAGACATGAGTAGCGTACCTGATATAAAATGACGAAACAGAAATACTAATATTTTGGTGATGCGCGGTTGGATTGCCCCTGGTTGTGTTTCCAAACGATTTTCTGAACAATACAGCCACTGTAGTTTGACGGGTATTCATTTAGTTCATGCATGTAGCACTCTCCTCCCACCCTTTGCGTGCATTGCCCCAGTGCTACCCGAAAGATGCACGAGGCCTGAGATACTGCCAGGTTAACCAAGCCTAGACAGGAACAGTCAAGATTTTGAGCTTGGGTTCGAACCACAGACATTCCACTCAGTAAGTTCACGCCTTAATCACGGAGCCGTGTCTAGCACGAATTACTCCGTCAAATTTGGAGATTTTGAGTGGACTAGCGAAGTGCATGAAGAATTCAGATGTGTCAAGACGCAGACGCTAGAACGTCAACCTATCTTCAGGCTGTCCAAGGAAGGATGAATGTTTAACCATGCAATGGATACTAGTAACGGGGGCGTTAGTGCAGTTCTTCACCAGTTTAGACGCTGAGGTTCGGTTGGAACCACGAACCTTCCGGACAAGCCTTTGATAAGTGTTCAGCCCTTCTGTATTGTCTAGCTTTATTTGCTAACTTCATTGTCTTTAACACATATTGTTACATGTGCAGGCTAAGCCAAGTCACGTTATTAAATATTTGGGTAACAAACTACTTATAAAGGAACCGGTGATCTCTTATGACGGCTTGCTCAAAGACCAAACTCAGTGGCAAAGAGCACTTCTGTTGCGGTTCTCTCTTTCACGGAATACAGGGATCATCTCTGGGACTAGTCGTTCTAGAGGCCAATCCACCAGACTAATAGTGATCTTTCGTTTGTTTTGTTTCTGCGTAGCACCTGACACCCTTGGTGGTCTAGAAATACAGAATGAGGATCCTTGTACTGGTACTTGGTGAAAAGTTATTTCCATTAACCACAAAAATTGTGAGTGAAGCGAACGGAAAATAATCGTTCGACTCGCGCGTACAGCCGTCTGGTCCGTGTTGCGTCATTAAAATTCTGCTGTAATGTATGACAACATTTATGCCATTTTGGTTACCAAACTGGGAGGGGACTGCGTTTCAATAAGGCGAATAAATCAAGACATAATCTTCCGCAGGTAATGTGTGTGAGTAGGTGGGAGTTTGCTAGCCACGAGGCTTATCATTCTCCTAAATTCCATGGTGGATACACAAAGTATTCTTGTGTATAGTTTAGTTTTTTTTCCAGACAACCCATCTTTAGTATAGGCGTTTTGCTTCAAGTATGGTGTGGAAACTCATTTTGGGCTTCGTGACCTAGCGAACATCCAACGCATCACGTTGAGCGCTTGAGTAGATCAAGGTCAAGAACTAACTAGCATTGAAGGGCAGGAGAACAACACAACGGTGGATGCGAGGATGTGAACTGTGACCAAGGAAGAGAACTTTGGTCACCTGACTTGCAGCAGCATTGAGAAAAATGCCTTACATTAGAATGCTTATTCTTTGAGGTGACGGTACCAATATACTCTTAAAATTGGTCATTTGGTTTTGTTCCGAAACTCTGATGTTCACTGGCAGCCCATGTAACCGTTGTCTTTATAACATTAAGGCAGATATTATCCGTTCGACGAACAGCAGTCCAGTAAGAATACTCATCCACATTTAACTACACAGGAAGCTAAACACCTCGATCACTGTAACCGGATTCATCATGTGTGCGGAACCCTTTAACGTAAACAATAGGAGCTCTTACAAACACATACACCTAATGGTAAATAAACTGAAAGTGAAATTTTATTATACAATTTTCGGAAATGATCTCATCCGCTTTGTAACTACCTGACATGGACTGCGACCCACCATTTTTTAAGTGTTCGGAGGGCATGTGGCAATGACACAAACATGTCATCTGATCACAGCCAAACAGCTACCATTACTTTATTAATATTATTACTGCTATCGTCTTACCACGTTATCACATCTACCTTGACTTGCACCGGAATTTTAGAAGGAACAAGTAAACAAGATGGATACCAGAACTGTAAGAGCTGAAAGACTGGAACAGCAGTTGTAAATCTTCAGAAGATTGCAATGTATTGAATAAAATATCGGAGATGTTTTTGGAATGACAAGCATAGGTGGATAAAGAAAAACGCTTCTTAGGATATCACAAGACTCTATAGAAGAAAAGGTTCGGACCTTAGGTTTGTGGGAACCGGTTATGTGTAGAATAGTCCACGTACTGAATGCTTCCATATTCGGCAGAGGGTGTCTTAGCTGACCACTGGGGTTGATCCGAGCGCGACACATTTGGGGGATCCCCTATGTTACAATATGACGCATGTAGCATTCGAAACAACCAACAGATGAAAACATCGTCACGAAGAAACTGGACCTTACCGTGGAATAACGGTTCGCGCGTCTTCCTAACCTATTGGGCTATACTGCGGGATGAGTCAGCTCACTCACACGTATATTCTCAATGTGGGGGGCATGAGTTCCGCGTATACCGCATGTTCCTCTTGTTTGCGAATGAACAAATCCACCAACAGCAGCCGGTTTCAGGGAGTTTCTGTTGCACTGACCTACTAAGTTCACTATTTTTCAGATGATGAGGTCAGGAGTCTCCTAGAAAAACTGCGCATGTGGAATAAAACCCATCAGGTAGCAAGACATGAGCGACAAGCGTTGTTGGGGAATTTAAACGCAAGACTAGGCGAAAATTGCTCTTTCAAAACGCTCATTCAAAATTAACGGATGTTAACCCGCGATGATAGGGCCAAGAGGCTGGAAT
>SJOL01005876.1:12955-110011 GCA_004794785.1 Opisthorchis felineus | reverse complement strand
ACCTATTGGGCTATACTGCGGGATGAGTCAGCTCACTCACGCGTATATTCTCAATGTGGGGGACATGAGTTCCGCGTATACCGTATGTTTCTCTTGTTTACGAATGAACAAATCCACCAACAGCAGCCGGTTTCAGGAGTTTCTGCTGCACTGACCTACTAAGTTCACTATTTTTCAGATGATGAGGTCAGGAGTCTCCTAGGAAAACTGCGCATGTGCAATAAAACCCATCAGGTAGCAAGACATGGGCGGCAAGCGTTGTTGTGGAATATAAACGCAAGACTAGGCGAAAATTGCTCTTTCAAAACGCTCGTTCAAAATTAACGAATGTTAACCCGCGATGATAGGGCCAAGAGGCTGGAATGTTTGAACGCGGTTTCCGAGTGCCGTTCAGCTTACGAGTACCCGTTCGAAATTCATTGCTAATAAAGTCGGATAGATTGAGCGTTATCAGTAACTGTCCGTTTGTTTGGATTGTGATGGAATGACATCAGGTTGAAACACCGCGCTTGCGTGCTCTACGTTTCGGACACGACTGACGGCCTTGCGGCCCTGAGAGATGTAATCCGCGGGAACCGATTTGTCGAATTTGGTGAATTAACGGTCTGTTTCTCTGTCACACCACAACCAAAGTGAAGTGATACTGAAATTCAGACAGGGACTAAATGAAACGACGTTGGGAACTACAAACCCTAATACAGCCTACAAAACATTGCCCTACGAATGGGATCGTTCCATTCGTTGCTGTACCTATGACGTCCTCTTTGCTCTAAGGCAGATTTCAGTGAGGGAAATCTATTGTGTAATTTGTTTCTAAATTAAAACGAACAGTTTTTTGTTGTTGTTGTTTTCGCGAAATGACCAACATTAGATAGATCAGTCACAACAAACAAAACAGTAATTGGAAAGCGGCCTGAATCTTGCGCGAAGGGTTAAGCCGAACATGTTTGCCCGTATGCGACCACTTCAGGAACTAGAATATTTTCAACCCAACTTGTGTTGTTCCTACAAAATGATCAGATAAATTTGCAAACAGAATCTACTTCCACCAAGATCCACCAAGTTTAGTCAACGATCGCCCATTTCGTGGTTGACGTTCAGGGAACAAGGCCCCTTGTTGTCATTCGCGCTGATATCGTGGAAGGGAAAAGTCTACACAGTGGTACACGATCATTCATCTGTGTCATTCGCCGTGAAAATTGTAGGAACTGACGGCCAAGTGTGCAAGTGTGCAAGTGTGCCGAGTGGATCAAGTTCTACTCTACCAGAGTCAGTTTTCCCCTGAGCGTAGATCACATAGTTTGTTCCATCTCTACTAGGACAATAGCAAATTTTTCTTATTTGGCCGGCTCTCAACAGTAGTGTTTGTATTCTGGTTGAAAACTTCGTTCTTACTTGCCAAGAATCAAGGGTCGTGGCCCAAATCAAACAGAGTAAAAATAACTGGCCTGCCATAGCATACCTAATGAGCGAATAGGTTTTCGGCGAGATGTAATTCTTCTGAACTAATGGCCAATAAGTCCATCCAACCAAGTTTTTTTGTTGAGGAGCTGATTAATTTATGACTGACTGTTAGCCTACAGCAATGCACTAAACAACACAGTCGGGCTTTTACGAAAAGGTATAGATTTGCGGTATGTTACGGGTCTAATCGTGTTTGGAATGAAAATATATTTGAAAAATTAGGTCACCTGAAAGGTGTAAGACATTGGAGTAGTGTGGACAGGTCTGGTTGTTTTCACTGAAACGAATCCTGAAGTAAATATCACCGCTTAGTAGAGATCAGGTATCCAAACTTTACAGACAATTTGGCACCTTGGGACAGTCAATAGTCATTTCTAAGTGTTTCATCCTCCCCTAACATACATAGTGTGACGATTTACAACCCAGGAAGGCTCGAATTTCAGGGCGGTAATCCTAGAATCTGCATTGCATCTCAAAACGTCTTACAGTGACTTTATTCTCAGACACTGACCCCACTGGATTATCAGAAAGAAGAACCAGATTCACTCAAGGAGAGAAAAATTCCGGGCGCTAAAACGCGTTTTTACCCTGCCAGACGTTTGTTCCGCGCATTCTCTGGACACATCTTAATGTAGCAAGAGTCTGTGTGTGCCGTCAAGGCAACTGGTCAGCAAGACAAACGTTCATGAGTGCTCCGAACCACGTGCTCTTTTATGCTTATCAGGCAGATTCGACATGCTGAAATTTCTGTCCGAAGCAACGGCCACCTGGTCAACTACCAGTAAACGCACTCGAGCTACCAATATTTTGACACATTGTGCTTCCTAACTTCTGCGCAAAACCACAATTACGTCATAGATTTAGAGCAGCACACGCAGGCTGACGACGACGTGATCATATATATTCGCGTCCTCATCGGTTATCGCATCATCACTCATGGACCGTTCGGTTTGTCGTCAAGTAGACGGTGATTTTGGCTAATATGCAGGGCTTAACCTGAGTTTTGCGTAATTAGAGAAGGACGTTGCGGGACTCCGGAATTCACCTAACAGCGTCAGCGTGGTCACTGTAGCGGACAAACTGTGAGGAACAGAAAAGTTCCAAGCAGCAGACGGAAATAATCCTTTGCACGAAGTTTCGCGTCGTCTACAGAGCGGTTGATTCCGTTCACGGCACTTGCCTTGTATGTGTCTTGCATGCTTCGACCGTTTCAAAATCCACATTTCTATTCAGAAACGTCTTCCTCAAGAACGCCAAGACTGGTTGATTGAGCAGTATACAAACGAGAGTTTTGCCTGCTGTACAAAGTAACTGCTGTTGAATTCTTCATATACAACGGAGGGTGTTTTATTCCCTAAACCAAGCCTAGCAGGTTGAGAATTTTTTTCTGGAGTATCTGTCCTCCCAGCTTGAGCATTTCCGCTGGCAAGCCGTCCACTCCCGCTGCTCTCTCACTTTTTAGTTGGTTGTGGTAGAGACTTGTCGGCCAACTGGTTCTTCATCAAATGTTTAGGTGTGTGGGCTATATAGTTCAAATCACCATCCCATGGCCAGCTGAAAAAAAGAGTTTCCATGACATCAGAATTTCGTCGTGCCTCTCTGGTTTTCCGCAAGTTTGTCTGCCTTCCGGCAGGTGAACATTTACGACCTTCTTCGGATCGTTTAGCTGTAGCACCCTTTCGGTGCCTAGCTGCCATGCCGGCCGAAGAAAGCACGAGGGCTGGAATACTGCCAGGTTGCCCAGACCTGGACAGTGGAAGTCGGACACTGCGGTGGAGGTACAACGTGATGTATGTTTCACTTGCCATAATCTTTTTATGTGACTGCACACAATTTGTATTCAGGACTGAGAACTCACAGGAGAAGTGGACAGCGTTAGCCGGGGGTTCGTCCTGTCAGCGAAGCTATTGTATGCAGAAATGCCGGGAAGCATTGTGCAATTGTTTCACCCTTAATGGGGAGCATCAGCAGCTGGCGTCTCACAAAACCTGGGAATGTTTCGAACTCGCAACCTTCGGGCCAAGAGCGACTGAACATCGGGTTGAGTAACTCGCAGGATGATCGGTATGAGAATAACGACCGTATAGTTGCTCGCTGCCGGACACGCACAGGTATCAGTGAACGAAGGCATCGACAAGCCTAAGTAATGGTGAACGAGTAAAACAGTTGTGTCAACTAAAAAGGACGCAAAAAAGACCGCATTGCAAGAATGGCGGAAAACATTCGACAGTTGCTCTATCGTACGCCAGAGACGAAAAATTGAACGCTGGCATCGTGGTGACGGGTGGTAGACTTTACTGCGGTAGCTAATGATTGGGTTGCAATGTCGTTAAGCAGGATATCAAATCAACAGTTAAGAAGCCGTTGAGAAAGGGGGCGAACATTTACTAGTCACTAGTGAATTTATGTGTAAGCGCTCATTAGCCCAACCGTAAACACGGTTTTAAACTGTATCCTGGGGATTTGAGAGAGTACTGCTGAACCGATCTGACAAGCTTCAACACGTTCTAATATCTTACGCCGCTTGGTTGTTTTCAACGACACTTATTCGCTGGAATTCACATAGCCATCAAGGTATCATGAATGGCAGAATGTAATGTTCCCTGGCTCAATTCAGCATTAGTCCGCATAACTTCACGCAGATCCGGTTACACAAGCCTTTGGAGAGTGCTCATCTCGAAGCGCGCGTGCATCTGAAGAAAAATTTAGCACAGTGTTTGGTCGGCCAAACACACAATGTGAGCATTTCGTGGACGGCTAGGCGGAGTACCGCTGGTACAAAAGCAACCACTGTTAACACCAATGATCAGGCCAAATTGACTTTACTTTGGAAAGCGTGATCCAATTGTCGTTCATTTTGCGAATATCCCTACCAAATTAAGGATTATGGTGGTATGATATCAGGTCGAAACACAGTCGCTTATTCCTTTAATTTTCGGCCACCGCTTTTGGCATTCCACTCCTAAGAAATGTAATGGGCGTGCCCGGATAGTCTAGCAATAAACCTCGGCATATTAACGATGTACTGTTCTGTTCTACGACCACCCACTTGAAGTATTTCTGTAACTCACAGAGACGCAAAACAAAAACCATGCAGGCTACAACAGATTACCGTCCGGTGGGGATCGCTCCATTCGGAGATATTTACACGGCTTCCTGTGCTCACCAAAATAGATGTCAGGGTGGATAGCGTTTTATTCAATTGGTCTCCAGGGTAAAACTACCAAGTCGTGTTTCGAAATCGCCCCCCATCCTCAAGATGACCAGCATTCCGCAAAATAGCAATCACAACACAAATACGAAAGCTCCCCGTATATTGTGCGAATTTTCTGGCGGAATAAGTTTGTCCTTATGCAACCGCTTCAGTGAACTGTAATACTTTCATCCCAAATTTGCAAGCCAAGTGCCGAGCCACCTGATCAACAACCAATAAACTCACGCAAACCACCAATGTTTCGATATATAATCATCCCAACTTGTGTTTTTTCCTACGAAATGCTTGAACGGATTTGTAAGCGGGTCAACTTCTAACAGGATTCAAAGAGGGGGACACCGATAGGGTCTTCCGTTTTATAAGTTCGTGGAACGAGGGTCCATTTTTCTCCTGTGAGTTGAAATCGTGGAACTGAAAAACCGGTGCTACAGTCTAAGGATGTCCACGACATCTTTGAAAGTCCTACGGTGACATTCCTCTAAGGTAGTGTTCCCCCTGGAATATAACGGAAATCGCATATCAAGTGATCGGCAGTTAGGCTTTTCCATGCGAAAACTAGTGTCACCCCAGGAGAGTAAAAGGTCGGGTGTCGAAGTATGTTTAGTTCCTGTGATTCTGTGCTCGATTGTGTGGCAGAATATTTGGTTCAACGTATGCCAGCAATCGATCGGCTGAGCTAGGTATCGTTACTTTAGTGGTGTTTGACCAATCATTTACTCGTAGATTTCAAATAAAAAACGTATGGGATGTTCTACAAATAAAATATTTTTGTTTGAATAAAGTGTGAACAAAGTGAAAGAAGGACAACGTCACAGATAACACATCCAATCAGCGAACTGCCATATTGGGCTCCAAGCGACATTCAGGAGCAAATGACACATGTTCAACTGGTTGAAAGGGCCTAAGTAGCAAAGCAGCCGTGGTACACTTGTCCATTTAGTTTCTTCCCAAAGGTCACCACGCAAGTATTGCTTAACAATGTCTGCATTAATGGCGCGTTTCTTTAGTGGTAAATTACTCGCTGCGGTGTTGCATAGGTGGTTCCAAATAGAACTTGGTCTCCTACTTTAGCAAATCATTACTACATTCAAACAGTCAACATTTGTCTAGCACACTGAAGCGGACAAAGATTTTCGTACCGTTGTTACTCCCCCCTGACCATTGCAGGCATGGTCAGTGGCCAAGTCCAAGTTGTGCTGCAATCATGTTTTCACCAACAAAATGATTTGCTGATGCACACTTGCGGTACTGTCAATGTCTGTCCCAGTGGTTGGCGAGACCAATAACGTAGTCTGAATTTGCATATGACACGTCTTAAAGGTAGATGCACACACTATGACATGGAAACCAAGTCACAGGGCAGATCGATATGAGATATGGACGGTGATGATCGAACAAGACGATATCCTGCGATTAACGCTCATTTGTAAATAAAATTCGTGTTTCTCACCACATGCGTAACAACTGGTGTTTAGCCGAGAAATCCGGATGATCGGAACATGGGGAGTCGCAATCTACGCTGAAAGCAGAGGAGCACTCTACAGCTGTTTCATCCAAATGGGCAAGCGTGAGCAATGCGCATTTCACGAAATTTAGGAATCCAGGATGAAACAGTTGTACAGAATTTTTCGGATTTTCAGCATGGAATGGCTTCACCTAAGAGGCGAAATCTCTACTACAATCTCCTCGCATCCAGAGGGTGAGCATGTGCTGTTCATTAGGTTCCTAAGCATAGAGTAATTTAGGCATTCGCGAGATATCTACAAGGTAAATAGTTCTATTTCACCCTATTTGACAAATAGATGCGTCCACGTAGATCGTCTAGCAAAACAATTCTTTGATAAAAACTAATGGCCAATTAGGTGCCTCAGGGTGACCTCTATTCTCGTTGGCCTTCTCCTATCGAGCGAGGGTGTCCTAATTAAGGGGACGTATAAAAGACGAAGTCGGTGCATGTCAAAGTAGGTTGGATGAATAATCACACTGAAATGAAAGTCGGCTGCTTTGTGTTGCTGTTTGTTTACCTCGCGAGGATCGTGACGTCCCAACATCATCGTGAGTCTTAACACCATTTTAATTGAATGCTTCATTTCATGATCGGAAATGACTCCGGGCACATTGTCTAGTGAATGCACTTCGCGAACGTTATAAAATTTGGGTTCAGGTACGACATAAGTTTGGCGGAACTCAGGAGATGCGCCCACCTGAAGAGCATCAAGAAGAGCGAAATCGGTCCTGGGCTTCAAACTCATGAATAATATCCATTCAATGTATTATAATTGTTTATAACATGGTAACCTACATAGATTATCTTGGTAATTTACATTCGGGGAAGTCTATATTACAAGGTGGTTAGGTTATTTGAAATTAACCATGATTTGGACTCAAGAAGAGTCCGAAAAGCCCCCTCATCCATACGGTATCCACTCTTCAGTGGGATATGTAAACTCATTCTGATTTATCCATCCTCACTACGGTGCTGGGTAAAGACAAGTTTCGCCTGACACTCGTAGCGATTGCTACACTTTCATGCTGAGAAATAGACTTCCATACAATCTCTTCCGGTCTATTTTAGTTGGAGAGCTCAACGGTCTGCTTTCAGAGTATGTTCCTTTATGTAAGTTAACAAACTACCACCAAATGCACCTGCTTAAAGCCTAGTTTGCATCTGGTGGGATCCAAATGATCCTCAACTGAATTTATGATATTTTGCAAATGAAAAAATGATCAGATGTCGGATTATGATTCAGCTTGGACGATATTCGATTTATGACACTATAATTTCTTGAACGAAATGCACTCATACGGATGAAGTATTCAGAAAAACACTGTGGATAGTGCTCATTCGAGGAACTAACATTAAATTACGGGAGTGTATGTTCTCTCGCTCTACGCTTTCTTGCGAAGTGCATCCTGCTGCGAAAGAACGTTCGAATTAGGATTATTCCGGCAACACACAAAATAAGGTGGGCTGGAAGGTGAACGCATATCCTATAAGCTCCTGCGAATACGAGCACATAAACGAATGCACGGAGGTGCGATCAACCTTCGCCGTCATTCAGGCGAAGAATTTTGACGCTCGTCAAACAGCCGAAGATCCGATGGGTACGGCTGACCGAAGGCCAACAAGTGCTCTCCGGAAACGAATATCTGCTGCCATAGGTAGATAGCCGTTGTTGTAAGAATTTCTTCGTCAGACAAAAATGAATGCGTTCAGTATCTGCGCTCACAAATAACAAAACGGGAGAAGATTCAACAAGTCTGACACCGTTTGACGGCTTCAGAATATCACTATTACACATTGTGCAATCAGCCGAGGCAAGTGGATTTGAGCTGTAATTATCGGTCGCTTGAACACCTGATTACTTGAACAGCTTTCTTTTTCACAACGTCACCCTTGTGTCCGCTTAACGCCAAACAAAATCGTAACGTACAAAGGTCCATCCTGAAAGGTGAGTTCATTTAGCGTATTTAGCGGTGCGTCTTTAGCAAGCGCATTAATACCTCCGGGGAGCAAGCCTAACGGTGGCCAGATAAACGAGCGACATGCCTATAATCAGGTTCAGGGAATGAGGCCAGTTAAGCAAAGCCTGAACACGAATGGAAAGATAGCGTAGGAGGTGTTCGTATTTTGTACATACAAGGGTTAGAGCCTGTCGAGTTAAGCGCAAAGTTTAAAGACTGCATTCATCGGCGTTGCCAGGTAATAATCGCGAGATCAACCGAATAATCTAAGGGCAGGTGCACTCTTTATTACTCTTTGCTACAGATGTTTAAGGACTGGTCCATCACTGGCACAATGCACTCATTGAAGGGACGAATTCCTTCAAAATGTTGCAGTTGTTATGGTGGTTGTGTGGTTACCGAGCAACACAGGACCTAAAGTGTGAACGTCACTCTTCAAGCTGACAACACTATCGGACAATTGGGATTTGGGTTTGAAAGGCCGGCATCCAGCCAACCATCACGATTTTCTACTGCAGGCGAACTCGGACCTCGAGTATTCTAACAGCGAAATTCAGTTGTCTTGGCCAATAACGCAGTCCAAACTAATTAGCGACTAATCGGCGAAGTGGCAACCTGTCCCGAGGACCGCATAACCAACCATATAGCGTGCCAGCCACGAGAAAAAGCCATTTGAACATCCAATGAAGCAAGCAAAGAGCTGCGCACTATTCCATTCAAAATCTGATAAGAATCCATGGTTTTGCATTGGAAATTGAATTGGGGCGAACCGTTTTTGATCGATTTCCGGGAACGAGTCAGTAGCGTTTATGACAGAAGACCACTGCTTTTATGAAGGCATGCACGTAAATATGAACACGGCAACACGGACGAACATCAACCACCCATGTTTGTTCGTCGCAACCTTTCGAAACAGACATATGCTTGGTCGTTTCACACCACTCTGATTCGTTCATTTCGCTCGTTGCCCGTAAAATCTATCAATCATTCGTTCTAAGCAGTTGTTCATGCTCCCACGGTACAATCAATGTGCTCACCTTCGCCAGATCAGTCACATAAATCACCCATTCATATCCATAAAAGCTATACCAAATAGACGTGCCAGTTCTCAAGTCAAGAGAAGCACAACACACGCACACACAGCGGACGTACTGTTACACATTTCGGGGTAGGTCATGGTTACTGCCATTGTTGAGGTTCCACTCAACGATAAATTGTGGTTGTCTGTGGCGTTATCCTAGGCAATCACCAATCGAGGTGACATCGTCTGTGCGGGGTTCAGTGTCACCTCGATTGGTGATGAAAACGTTTGCAATCAAACTGCGAAGCTCGGCGAACAGACCGACAACCAAGCGGCGCACCCGAGCTGCCTATATTCCACAACATGGCCAACAGGCAATTGTTTTTTGGTTCTAAATCCCATAGCGCTTGGAAAGGTGATCTAGTCGGAGCTGCCAAACCTGGTACAACATGACCCCAAGAATATGAAATCGGTGATTGTGGGTTTCACTGGTGTACTGGCACCTCTAGAGTTACCTTATTTGTCGACTAACATGCTGTGCGCCATTAACACCTCCGATGTCTTATCAATAGTTCAACTGGTAGCTTTGTATCGGTTCCGCAAACAAGGCTTGTAGGTATGCATTCAACCCTACTTTAAAATTAGGCTTCTGCCGCCTAAAACGGTCTGATTGTACCACAATTTTGAGGTGACTGAATGTAACGGGCATTCCCAAACAACTGACACACTGGCTCCAGTGTACTGTCTCGCGCGAGGGTCACAGGATTTCGAAGATGATCTACATTTGCCTGTCACAGCCACAAACCCAAAAAAACCAGGCAAAAAGACGTCTACTTCTTCCCATGCGATGATACGTGCGTCAACGCAGTTGCGTAGAGCAGAAGGTGGATTGGGTGATCGGAAAATCGAGCGAAATGTTTGGGCTTTGCAGATGTGGCGGGTGACGGCAGACTAACTCAAGAATAATTCACTGTCATGCAGTGTATAGGCTGTAGTTGTGGTTTATTGTATGGGTCTGACCGATGGCCTATCTCAAGAACGTACAGCAACAACGCTAACTTGCGTTTTTCTCTACTGCGTCTATTCAGTTCTAGCGTTCTTCCGGCAAGTGATTGAAAATGGAATTTAAGAACTCTCAATTTTTGATGCAAAATCTTGCATTTGGAATGCTCTCAGTTTTTAATGCTGCTTACGGTTGAATACTTGGAGGATTTGTTGGTCATATATTCGAACAGCTCGAAATATTCCGTCGGATATTGTGTGACATTGCATGCTTCTCTGTCGTTATTTAATCCTTAAATATTTATCGGCCTCATTTGCGACAGTAAATTTTATCCTATGAACCAATTTATCAGCTCCCGCCTGCAAAGCACAGCTAACGACTTTACCTCCCCAAAACATTGATGGGCGAAATTGTGGCGGCTGAAACCACTATACGACAAGTACGCGGTTCTTACAGCTGATAATTATAATGGGTGCTAATGATGAGGAATCAATGTTCACCATCAAATTCTATGCATGCTCATGACGCAAGTAGTATACTTTCATCAGAATTTCTTTCCGAAACAGCATATGTATGCAATACCGGACCAGATAACTTGGCAAACGACGTCCAACAACTCGAGAATGGGACGGAACGGACTAGGATGACGGATAACTCATCATACCCGAAACATCTTGGAAGAGATTACAGGTGCCCCATATGTGATAAATCATTTGTTCACCTATCCAAAGCCTTGGAGCATCAAAAGTCCCACTCAACCATTCGCGATGTTCACTGCCATCTATGCAAGTGTTCTTTCAAGCATAAATATAGTCTTCATAGGCACGTGAGAAAAACGCACGCAATTCAGGTTGACAATTTGCCTTCAAAAACACCAAGTGAACAAGTCCGGGAATCAGAAAAAATAGGCAATCTCTGTCCTGAGTGCGATAGGAAGTTTGCATGTTGGGATAGTCTTCAACGCCATCGAAAATCATTTCACGGAAGTGGACGGCGTTATTCGTGTGATCAGTGCGGAAGATTTTTCAGACATAGTCGAAATCTTCATCGGCATGTCAAGGAGGTGCACATGAAGCATTATCGGGAACGATGTGAGCAATGTGGGACAGAGTTCAGTCGTTCAGATACGCTTACAAAACATATTGCATGTGTGCACAGTGTTGACCAAGGAGAAAAGTGACACACCAATGCAGTGAAGAATTTTACAATTCACTATTCATCCGCGTGGAAATTTTTACCTCATTTTCGATTCAGAAATTTGGAAGTAACTACATGTGTGACGTTTCCATTCAATGTTGACGAATCGCTCTTCCTGACTTCATTTCGCGGTGCTCGCCTTCTGCCCGTCGCCAGTGTGTGCTTATCGCGCATTCAGTCGGAAGTCGTCACATACTCAAACTCCACCAATCGCTGTGCACACGTACTTGTATGCACGCACACTAAGCACATGCGCAACGCACACGCACGCACATCATGCGTATGCGCAACGCACACCCACATGTGCATACGTGCGCACCCGCGTGGTCAATCCGATAAGATTCCTACGAGTTCCTAAATTTCATTTTCAATAATTGTGGTGTTTGTTAACGCGGTCATTTCGCTCTCTCTTTGCCTGCTGGAATCCTCCATTTCGCGTAACAGAAAGCATGTTATGTATTTGGCAAAATTCGCGGTTTTCCATGTTACGTACTTTGAATCTTAACATCGTTTCATGGCGCTTGTTTATAGCATTTTTCATATTTCTGTTCATGTTGCTTAGTTGAAAGACGATAGCCGACAGAATAACTCTTTGTTCTCGAAATATTGAACAAGTATCCCTGATATGGCTTCAATAATATGGGCACAGTCACTCGAGCTAAGAGCCTACTAAAAACGTCTTTACACTCGGTAAATCTTCGCAAAGTTGCTCAGTTTTCTAAACAATGAAAACATTTAAACCGCTCGCTTCCTTACAAACACTGCTATAAACATATTCAAAATCGCTTGCTTTTTCCTCAGTCGTAGGTAAAGTATAGCGCTCTTTCTGTCACCGAAATGACTTGGAGTACAAGGTATTCCAATGGTGTGTTCTTATATTTTGTTCGCGCTCCTTGCATTTTCCGAAACAGTTCAGTTCCCTTTATAACTGATGAAAAGGCACGGAATTTGTTCGCTTAATGGCGACTTATCCAGCTAGCCAGCGACTTCCGGTCGTTGTAACAAGCAGATATTTGGCGACGTCTTCGTGACTTCCGTTATTGGGCAGAGCTATTCCGCCCATTGGCTTGTACGATAAACTTCCATATGCTTTATGCCAAATGCGTAAAATGAATTTTGCTTCCTACAAATCTAAGATGAAACTGCCATTTGGGGACATAAGCCTGCTGATTGCTTACGTTGATTTCCTCATTGAAACCTTGAAATCTTACTCAAAGAGAATCGGGCAACCGGCTTGTGAGCTACAGCTTTACGCTTTTGGCAAAACCACAGTCATTTGCATTCAGGACTGCAGGTCTCTTCGTTAGGCATGGTAGTTAGGTTGCAAATGACCAAGTGAGCATTTTCAGGTTAATCCTCGTCTGCAGTCTGACGTTGTGGTAGTCTAGCAAACGTTGCTAAGAAAGAGTGTTTTAACTTTCGGCTTGGACGAAACGAATTTACTGGCTAGATTCCTCCCAGGTGCCTGCAAACAACCTGTTTCCAACTTGACAGCTCACAGCATAAAATGTTCACGAGATTAACAGGCAGTTGATGATTCGTCTTGCCAATGAATTCAATCTATGCTGAAAAGCTGGTTGGTACTGTACAGCGGTTCCGTCCTTACCGGGAGTCATCAGCAGTGCCCTCCTAACGAAATTCCAGGAGGTATCGCACTAACAGGCTTCAAGTCAAGATAGCCTGAACAGAAGTGTGGCAGCGTTGCAATGAAACAGGATACGGCGCTATTCTTTCATTGAATTGGTGCGTCTCTTGTGGTATGTGCCGCTGATGAGTTCCATACAGGATGAGGCAACTGTGAAGTGGTTCTTGATTCTTCAGCGTAGACTGGCTTCACTTAGAGGGCGAAACCTCCATTAAACATTCCTTGAACACCTTGTCACCCTGCCAGAAGCATGAATCATCTTCTGAAATAAAATTCCATACGAGTGCAGTATGAATAGTCTATGGTCCACTCATCCGTACAACAAGCCTCAACGAGAGATAACGTCTCACCAGCGGATAATTTGGTTAGTCAAGTATGCCAAATCTTAGCTTGATTGAATACGCTGATCCCCATAAAGCAAACAGTTAGTGTTCTGATAGCGGACCATGTCGGAATACACCAGGATATCTCCATGAGACATCAGCCACTACCTTGTTGTAAATGTCACGACGATCGTCTATCAAATACTGGTCCAATGCATGGGATTCTCAAAGATTTATATCAGCAAGCTGGATAGAAGTGTGGATAAATGGCGAGATGAAACCTCTCTGCGGAGTATCCCTCAGGGATGCACCCGTCTTCCCCACATAGAACGATTTTGGCTGACTGGCAGTCAACTTAAAACTAACCCTTGTAGAAGGAGTTTTATCTTCTTGATAATAATACTAATAGCGTGTCTCTAGATGAACTGTTTCTTCCCCGAATTGTACGTCACTGACAAACTGAGGAACTCAAATCCACGGGCAACTGCTAACTTAGAATTCTCTATACAGTGGCCGCTTGAGACTGGTCTCGGTAATGTTCATTTGGGCACCTGCGCGACGAAGTGCAGTTACATTTCACACACATATTAATTGGTAGCATCTTAGGATGCGGATTGCTATGCTCGTACTTAAGTGTAATAGAAGGATCAGGTGTATATTTCCTTTTTATTATTCAAACGCGAACCTGCGCAACACAATATATATGGGAAAAATTTTAATTCTTAAGCCGTCAGAACCACCAACTCGCTAATTTCCTTCGCCAAAGGAGTGGAATTGCTTATTGAAAAAGGAAGCTCAAAGCCGTAAACCGTCCATAGCTTCCAAAGTCGAAAATTTTGACAGAATCACTGTTCTGTAATAGCAACATCCTCGCAATCACTTTCGGGGTTGTGGTCGTCCTAATCCACCACTCACATTCATTCTGATAAGCCAACGGTCCACATCGCTTCATGCAACTTCACTCTGCTCCATTATAACGGCACCCTCGTCCTTCGTCACCCGTGGGCCCAGGTTGAAAGAAGTGTGCTGAAACCGATAAGATAATTAACCACTGGACATTTTCAGGGCAGAAGCACAAAATTCAACATTTTGGAAATCTCCCTCTATTTCAGTGAAACGGTTAGGTATGCATAATGAGCTGGGCGAGTGGCGTAAACTTCGCGAAGCGCTTCACGACATGCCCGTAGCTTACCACAGAAACACTGGAAGCACATGAAGATGATGTGTGTGATCCTGCCTACCGGTAACGGACATCATCACTCATGTGCTTTCCAGTTTCGGTAACAAGCAGGCAAAACATCACAGCTGAGATACCCACACCCGGGTAGGCGAGAGCAAGGAATCAACTCACGGCTGCCACAAATTCGATTGTTAACAACAGCTATTCCCTGTAAATGCAGTATCCAAACCAGATAATCAACATCCAATATGCACTAACTCTTAGGAAGCCTATGGGTTAGGACACTCTAAATATGAGGGAGAACAAGTCACTTGTGTGAAGTGTTTTCCGACGGATTCTCAAGGCAACTATACCATCGAAACCACCAAGCTATAGCAAACCCTGTACTACTCTTAAGGGCGGATTCTTTTAGTTCAATCCACGGGACAAGAAAAGGACAAAGAGGTGATTACCTCATGGCTGTCGCGGACCACTGAAAATCTGTTATGTGCATTTCGAATAAAGTCTACCTATATGGCTGGACAAGCGCTAAGTGTATGCAAGTATATGAACAACCAGTGCATTACGGGGTTTTCTCAATCGTTAGTGTCCTTGACATCCTAATCTGCGGTAGTTTTCCCAATTGTTTTGGCCCTTTAGATGAAAGACATGAAAATGATCCATAGCTTACTTAGCTGCCTTAAATGATTGCCACAGACCGCTGGGTCACCTAATGCTGTTTTGATGTCCGATGACATCAAGCAAGTGAGCAATACTGTGATCCAATTCTGCAGTCCCATTTACCCACAATTCTGTTCATGTTCCCCCAAGCGGTTGAAAACTCACCCACCTTGGCTCCCGAACAGCGTCGTTGGCTGCTTGACAGAGCCACGACCACGCCATGCGGTGCGCTATCCACAACCTGAAGCAGTCTACCCAGATGGTACACAGCTTGCACACTCAGCCAACCAGATCTATAGTAATTAGACTCCTCGGCCCTCAAATGCATTCATTGTGTGTATCGAGTAAAGATGGTAAATTTTACCGGCTAAAGCAACGTTACGAGGCCATTCCTATACATGATGTCCGAGAGCTACGATCATCTTTTTAATCGTCAGGGGACTATGTACTTTCTCTCAGCTGAAGCGCTTACCAGTGCAATGAAATCTGAACAAGTCCCAGTGTACACGTTGTCCTCCTGTTCTACTGGTTTCCTGCACGCTTGGTTTTACGCTCGTCGATGGTACACGATGAAATGTGTTAATGTTCAAAATATTCCCCGATATGAGACCAATTATAAAAATTATGAAAATCCATAAAATATCCACTGTCAATTTCGCCTTTCTCAGGGCTCCGAAAATAGGCCCAGTTCCCGCATTTCTATTATTAGTGTTCTGTACTTGAACTCCGGACTGAATGTGTGTGGAGTTGGAAAGTAAATAGAAAAAAAACTGCTGGTCGCCGAAGACGCGATTAAATCTCGTTGGGACGTGAACCGAATAACCATACATGGTTGGAAAATTTGCTAAAATGGAGGCTCACTTGAGACTTAGATGAATTTCCAGTTAAATTTGTCCTAATTTACAAATAGGTTTTCGTTTGTTCGCGGATATTATTTGAGGGTAGTTTTATGCCTTGAATGCATTCTCAACGGAAGGTATTCATTAATTGCTCTGGAAAGCTTTATTACCGTCTGGGTTCGCTGAGATCTCTTCCTATGTGTGGTCATTCGATTTTGAGAAAGATCATCTACCCATTGCCACAAAATGTTCATTTGGCTATTTTGACTCAAACACTTCCCCGTCCCGTTTGTGAGGTTCGTTTCCAATCCTTCTCCAGCTGTGTGCGGCACGCTGGGAAATGTCACCAACTTCCAGAGGTTCATCATTCACGCGAATCACAGAACCAGGTATAGTTCAACAAATCTCGCAAGATGACACTTGAAAAATACACTGAAAATAGACTGTTTAGTTTCCTCTGATTTCCTGGTGGACCTCACCTTCGGTTGGATACCTATGCTCGTGAGGAAAAATATAAAAGTGGTTTAACCAGTCGTCCACGTATGCGTCGGGCACGAACTTATGACAGCCAGCGAATCCTGCCCCTTGTGTAACCTAATTATTGTGTATGAAGCATCACTCCCCCATGCTCAACGCCGCTGGAAATTTAGTGGACCCCGGATCATTATATGAGGTCAGTCAATTTTGAACTCATTGTGATCCGTTGTTAGCAAAAGGCTTTATGGATAAAAATTTCATCTTCATGATCATGCTTTCCATATGCATATAATGGATGCCCAACAGGACGATTAACCATGCGGCCATAAGGAACTAAGCAGCAGTGCGAGAAATAGATTATGGGGACCCGGTTGCTTCAGTTGCACGTGATCACGTGATTCGGATGTCTTGACTGAAGGATGCGCGGCGCTATCTCCTGCCTAATTGCGAATCAACCACAGTGCTGATCAACTTCTCATGGCCGAAATTCTAGGCTTTCAAACGGCTAGCCGGGACGCGAATTCCGAGAGATGCCACTTCCAAGGATTTCCAGTAAGGATAAAAACCTCTACAGTGCTTCCTGGCTTCCTGCCTAGATTGCCTTCACCTCCAAGACGAAAACTCCACTAAAATGAAACATACTTGGGAACTGCTCCAAAGTAAGTTTGCAGGGTAAACAGCTACTAACTTAGTTGAGGTTTTGGCCCAGGGCGCGCGCAGCATTGTACTGCCAGGTCACCTGATAATGACATTCAGGGTATCGGCCATCGATACTCGATTTGTAAGCATATGACAAGAACCTCTACCCCCGTCTACTAGTAGTCCGGTCTGTGTGCGTAAGGCACCCACGTTGACACCAGGGTACAGCTCTTCGTCCTCAGGAAGACTAATGTGAACCATTCAGCTTTAACCTTCATAAGCCTGAGCAACTAACATGCAGAACCCCACGGCACGTTCGGGTCAGTGGTTCCTTTCCAATTGTTTTCTTCCGGGGTGTCAAACTTGACAGTAGAGATGACAGAGAGATAAATATAAAATACTGACGACGTAGAATGGGTTATTCCTCGCACACGTTGAAAACCAGCAGCGTCTGAAAGAAAAACAGGCAACGTTTTGAAGTTAGTAAAGGCAGTAACTTACGGGATAGATTATAATAAACCGTCCGGTAAAATGGATTAACCGAGATTTATCGACTCTAGAGGGCATCTGGCTCGGGCTTCACCAGTACCAGGGCAAAAATGAATCCTATTTTTCTTCAGTAGGGTGACTGACATGAATACTAGAATCTCGAATAGAAACATAAGCACACATGGCGCGTAGTCTACTTAATTGAGCACCCCAGATCATACATTTTGGACGCACTGGCCATGGTCTAAAGAGACAATGAGTCTAAAATCTGAAGACGCCGAAACAACGATGCAGAACAACGGTTAGCACACACACAAGCGCATTGATTGATGCGCTGTGGTGGATAGCATGTCGACATCCGTATACTTCCGCGTATCCCAAAACTTCATGATTGTTGATTACTTATCACCTGCTTCTCAGAAACACGTTCATGCGTGTTTGACACGAGTAGAGTCAATGTTCTGATTGCAACCTAGTGGCTACAGCACACTGGTCCAAAAACAACTCAGCAACCGTGTTTACCGGATCCTGGTCCCTTGAAAGCCAACATACCCAAATATATATATATATATATATATATTGTTTTGAAGGCGCGCTACTAACATTTATTGCTATTTTAGTCCTTGGGTGACACTTTTAGAGATAAACCATCAAACTCGGATTCTTGATAACTTTCTGGTCACCAGTGAGTGAAATTTACATATGTATAACCAGCATGATACCGCACGTCAAGTATTTAGTCGTTGCAGCCACGAAAAACGTCGCGAGAATTGTACTGCCTCAACACTTTTTATAGAACCGGTGGCAAGTCTGGACAACCCATTGCCGGATTCTCCCTTATTGAAGCTCACCGCGCAGGCCTAGTACATGGTGGTTTGGACACCGCCTGTGTAGAAAACGAACTGTCCAAACTTCCATGCTTATGATCTTCTCCGGTAGGTTGCCGCCACCGTCTGGGAGACCGGTTGAAAATCTGGATCGTTCGTAAGGTGAAACATAGTAGTAGCCCCATTCTTCGGCAGGGGATAGCCGCGGTAAATTTAGTAAACTGACCAGAAGATTTCGGAATTAAATGTGTTCTTTAAGAAGCCATACAAAGGAATCGGTTTGCTGCTTGTCTCGGCGTTGCTCAGTACTTACAAAATAGGGATTGTTGTGGGCTTATGTAATGACAGTGATATTTCTGTCGATATTCATAACGAATGTGTCACGTGCACACAGAGATGAAAAGACAACATAAAATGCACACAAAGGAAGTTCATATTCGAATTTTGGTGCACGTATCAGGCAGACTGTTATTCCATCTTATTCGGTGTGGTGATTAATTTGTTGTCTACACCAGATTGCGCGCACTTTAGAGAGTGGCCAAAATTACGCCGCTCTTTTGAATAAAGTCTTCAAACCCGATGTCGCACTCCCAGCGGGCGCATTGTTGTAGTAATTCACAAGTCAGTATTCAGTGTGTGCGTGACTTTGCTGGTAAAATTCATCCATCTGATGACTTGTCACACGGGTCAGAAACTTGGCTATTGTGAGCTCGGGATGTTAAAAAGTTTCAGTGTTTGATCATCCGTGCGTCCGGAGAATTGCTGGAGTCTTGCAGAAACAGCCGAACAATGACACCAAAATATCGAGTGGTTTTAGGGGAAGGGGAATAACTCGGCGATCACACTACACGGGTTACGCTGTATCGTTCACGTGCTCTGTGTTAGAAACAATACAGGAAATCAACCAAGACAAAGTATGAAAAACATGGCGAGCAAACTCGGCTGCGCAGCTCATTGCCGTCTTCCCAGTTGAGAACTCTAGACAGGATACATGAACTGCTAAAGAAGTTGGCAGACTCGGTCCGGTCCCGCGAACACTGGTGTGCACAAATGTAAGCTGTTACTTCTATTGGACAACTCCCGACCTCCCCGATGTGCGGCCTTGGATTCATTCGCCAACAATGTCACCCACTACTTCCAGCGCGTAGCTCTCTAGACCAATCTTCTCCGATTACAGGCAAACGGAACTGTGACAGTTTTAACCACTGTACATGTACATGGTTTGCAACAGCCGATAATGATGATGACGATGATGTGGTGATGATGATGAGGAGGAGGATGGGGATGACGATGATGATGACGAGAACGCAGAGTTGATAGAATCTCGGGAGGTATACCTACCGAGTGAGCTACAGGAACTGTATAGATGCAAGCTTGAACAACTCTTTATGTTTGCGTATGTCACGAGCAGATTTTAGTGGAAACTACAGGGGCACGAGTACACAGACTCCCGTGCAGGTAGGTTTCGTGTTTACTACGAATACAACGAGACTATTTTTGACACTATAAACTTTGAAAGGATACCGAGGTTTAGGCTGGAAGCAATGGATCGGCTTACTACTACGGGATTAAAGTAGAGGGAAAAGTCCAGGGGACTAACCAAATATGGTCTCGTCACACGCCAATAACTGCTCTCGGATAGCAATATATGTTTATGGATACCCATGGTGCCAGCCAACCAAATTTTGAGTTCCAATCGTGTCTCTCACCTGAAAGGCGTGAGACATAGGAGAACTGTGAAGACGTTTCATCTTTTTTATATGACAAAACCTGAAGTCTATATTACCGCTTGGCCCGGCCCAGATGTTTAATTTTTGCAGATTAATTCCTACTGGTCCTAATCGACTGTGAGAAAAACGAACCAAATGCGAACCAGTAGGGCAAAGTCCCAGTGTCGTAAGTTGTTTGAATACTACGACTCTGTGCTCGCATGTATTGCGGAATATCTCGTTCTTGCTCATACTTGCTAACAAATTGAAAGATATCATACTCTTGATTTCGAATTCCACTGAAATGTTAATCTGGGTTGATAAGTCAGGTGAATCTATTTTGTGCACTGTAGCGCCGCATGTGGAGAGCCAAGTAATTTTTTCTCAGTGATTTGACATCCACAGGCTTCCACTTCTAAATTCTACGATCTCAAACTATTGTTTTACTTCTCTCCACAGACTCCAAAACAGAGTGAACATCACTGTCAGCATAATTCTTGTGGTATTTTAAGCGTAGGGTATACTAGAACAGGTCTATCCACCTCGTCTCTATTTGGGAAGAAAAAAAGACGAAACCTGTGATATGTCACACCAAACTTTCTTCAACCTTTCACGTTGTATCATATCATTCTTATGTGTATACTCAAGTGAGAAAAGGGATGGCCTGTGAACAGCAAAACGGTTGGCGAGTATCATACACAAGAGATTGGGCTGAGCTTCAATTTAAAGCCTTCTTGATTTGCAGCAAGTTGTTCATTCTCATCTTTATGGTTGCATCACACTGCACATCGCTCAGGGCGCGTAACTCGGGTAAACATAGTGGGTAAAATGCCCGGTCGTAAACTAAGATGGTGGCTAGATTTAAGTGTTTATCAGATGTTCTTCTTTTTAATATGTAGTATGAGATGTCTTGGGGTATGGATCGAACTCTGTTCAATACCTTGAAATCGGTTTATTACTAGGGAGTATCCTCTCTGAAAATCAGTCTTTCGGGATCACCTGCTTCATTGATTAGCGGGGCCCTTGTCTTTTGCGGGTTTATGAACTGCTTTTGAGAAAATGAATTCCACGGATCAGACGAGTGCTATGTTTGAACAAGCGATGTGCTATTTGGGTCTTTACAGTGAACAGTCATTGAAGCGATATGCCCCGTCAGAGATTGAATCACAAGTGAAAGAAACGATTTCAAGTGACCGGTGTCAGTGATTTCAAAAGGGTTTGCGGGAGTTGATTTCGCATTTGACACCGAGGCCTTTTCATGTCACGTATTTCACCGTATTGGTGATGTCGTAACACAAATAGGTCGGTGGCTTCGAGTACACACACGCTAGTACCTCCGAAAGAATAATCCAGAAACAGACAAACTTTCGTGGTTTCTATTTCTCAGCCAGCGCATCCAGGCTAACTCTCAACTGATGGTTACATGCACTAATAAGTATACAGATTATGGGGGCAAAAATTGAAACCAACTTTCCCGGCCAACGTTAAAGTATAGCGTCACAGACAGTATGTCCATTCAGTGAGCCGCCGTACCGAAATCCAAACGACCTTTGGGGTAGGTGATACCTGTTCAACAGGTTGAAAGGGTTTATATGGAGAAATAGTTTTGTTAGACTTGTTTACTTAGTTTCTTTACTTAGGTAAGCCCGCAAGTATTATCTGACAATGTCTGCCCTAGTAGCGTATATCTGCCGGGTAAATTACTCGCCGCAGTCTTGCTTAGACGGTTGTAAGTGAAAATGGTCCTCCTATTTTGACAAATTACTATTAACTTCACAGTATGAATAGTATTCAAAAAGTACTTAATATTGAGGCATTTGTTTTTTGCCCATTGAGAAGGGAAGTTGGACGTTATTCAGGCACCTTGAAACTGCCTACTTCAGGGAGTCCGCTGCTTGTTCGGGGAACTGCTTCAGTAGCTTAGAAGAACAATTACCGGGCATAATTATTGGGCTACACTTATCTTGGTAGCTGCAGTTGGCCTCGGTGTCGGTGTCGTACAATTCTGTGAATGACCACATCGCTCGGGTGAATGGACGGGTTGAGATTCTCACACCGATATAAGTGGAACGGCACATTCAACCACTACCAGCAAACTGGTACGGTCTGTTTAAATGTACTTAGTCTTATTGAAATCGACTACCTGGAACTTGATCCTACATTGATCCGGTTTACTCAAACGACGATTATCAGCCAACAGTTTGCCTTCACTGTCATCAGTATTTCATCCAATTCTAGGATATTATTAGATCGAAAAAAATCATCAAGTCATTTCCCCAAATCTAACAGCACTATGAACGAAACAACTCTGAAATTGACGAACTGTCCTCCCGGACCACAGCATTTTAAACCCACAGGAACGCTCTAAAGATAATTTTTACTGATTATAATCCCTACATACCTGGAGCACTTTACCGAGTAATTGTGTCCAAAGTGTGCGAAAGCACAGGCTTCAAGCATTCCGTCATACTGTCGTTGACAAACCATTCGCATTACTTGGACCAGGTCGCAGTGCCCTGACTGTTGACGGTATTCAAGTTAGAGTGAATTCTACAACATCGCCGTAATCATAGTGTGTACGTAGCAGAAAGACAGAATAAGCTGTCTGACTACTGGAACATCGAGAATGGTCATCATGGAGGCATGAGGTGTGCCAGAGGCTGGTCAACAAACTCTCATGTGTGCTGTTACTGGTGTGAAGGCCACCATGTGTGCCTGCTGCGCTACATGCACGCTTCACGCCTGAACTTGGTGAACGTTGTGATCGAACAATACGGTATGTTGCGACTAAAACGCAATTGCAAACGGACCACATGTTTCTCATGTGGGTCGTTCCAATTAATGACGAAAATTGAGAAGCATTGTATAGCTCAGTGGCCAGTTAAGGGCCGCATAATTTTCTCTATTGCTGGTGGCATTATTCTAAATAGCGAGAGTGTCTTTATTGAAGGGAACATATGAAAGGCTAATTTTATACATGCCGGAGGGATAACCCGTGTGAAATGAAAACCGTCATATTTGTGTTGCTGATAGGATATTTTTAAACGTTTGTGACCTCTCACATCGCCGTGAGCATTGCTATTATTTTAAATGTTTGTGTGTTGTGTTACATTCAAAAGTGACTACTGACACACTGTCAAAATAATAGCAGGAAGTAAACCCAATTTTTAAAGGAAACTACTCACAAAATTGCTGAAACCCCTTCAGCAGCCCACGACCGGTTCCGCCCTTCTTTGGGCTCATCAGGTGGGCTCAGTCCCCAATTTTGTTTGAAACTCAATCTGGTTCGTGAACTTTGTGCAATTTGAGTTCACACAGAACAAAAAGTTGACGGAAACCCGAGGGCTGCGTTTTCGTGATAAGCCCCAAGTAGTGTGAAATCGTTCGTGGACAGTTGAAGAGGTATCGGTAGACTTTTCAGTAGTTTCCTTTAATAAAATATTCTGCGTTATCTCCCAGTGTCCCCGCTTCGGGTGGAATCAATTAACTGCACGTTTGTCCCCCTTCCATAATTCTCACTCTGATGCCTTGCCGTGTAAAGACAGGGTTTCCGTGAAACTCACAGCGAATTCTGTGCTTCCGCGTTGACCGCAACACCGTTTATCCTATCTTTTTCTGGTTATTTTAGTTGGGTTGCTCAACAGCCTGTTTGAGGGGTGTGTTCCTTTGTGTAATTTGACAAACTGCTACTAACTGCTCTCATGTGTACACTAAGATGTTCACAAAGGCAAAACCAACTGAATCCCAGCTGAATCTGTCTTTTACCGCATTCCCCAAGTCAATATGCAGATCACAGGCTCCCCCATAATTGAGAAGGGACAATTTGCGAGACTTAGCTGAATAACTTCTTGAAACCAAAATGATCATGAGATTGAGGTGTACCCACCAACCTTGTGAACAGTGCTACTTAAATAAAATGACATCACATTTCTAACTTGGCTATTCTCCCAGTTTCATGTGTAAAGCTTTGAGGTGAAGTGCACACCCCGCCAAAGACTGTTCGAATTAAGCATATTTCAGTGACATTCTTTTGACGTGCTGTGCAAGAGATCCGTCCATGTGTGATAAGCCTCATTTATGTCTGTTATCCTAGAAAACAATTCAGGCAATACATGCGGTTTTTCAACTGAACCTAGCAATACAAAATATTTCGGAATGCCCATCAAGCCAAAGCGTAGGAGCCAAACCTCACAACCCAGAATAACCTCGCAAAAGTCAGGTCACCAATAGTGAGTTCGGAATGACTCTACTTGTGGTATTAAATCTTGCGCTGGAGTGTTGTGTGCACTAGTGGTTTAGATTCAGAGTAGTGCTGAAACACTCCCTGAAGAGAGACGAAGGTGCTTCAGGACCAAAACCAAACTCACTTCGAATATTTCACAAGGAAATGGGCTTTTTCGTCTACAGTGTATACGTCTTCAACTTCGGAGGCCCCCCAACATTGTAAAACATAGTCTCTGATTTCGAAGATCAACTATCCAGTAACTGATTGAACTTGCAGTCAGTTGATTGGTTGATTCCCGCCACAATATTTCCCTGAAGCAAGAAGACTGTTTACACCCCTAAATTGAGCGTTGACCGACATCAGCTAACACCTTAATTACATGGGTGTTTACTTTTAGTCTCCAGATTATCGCCGAAGGAGACGGTGATAGCTAGAAACACTGTAAAACATATATACACGGTATACTGGTTATGTTAATGAAGAAAGTGTTTACCTCCTAGTGGTGCTCGGGCTTCATTGTCCCAGTGATCCTCCGTGGTGCACTGGCAAGAACTCAGCTGCCCGCTCAGCCCACTGTCGATTTCCTCATTCTTGGGGCTCATCCGGTTGGTAAATTCCTCTCAATTTCTTCAATCGTACGTTCAAAATGAAGTCCACATCGTGTTTTCAGTAGGGTGTACAACTTGTGGAGTTTTCGTTTGCTGAAACACCTATGGGTTGGATGTGTGAGCTAAGCTTGACAATAAAGCCTACTTCAATCATCCGGCCGGTCAGTCGATTGCAGCAAGGCGAGCTGAAACTGTGATTCCGGTTGCACTTATAATGAAGTGGCCGCTTACGGAAGTGACCAGAAGTTCCAATCCGCACTGCTGGTGGTTGGTGAAGTCCTACTGATCAAACAGTTGTAGCCAAGTCTATGCACGCAAAATTCCGTTGAGTTGTCTTAGAGGTAGAATCATTGATCTGGTTGTTTTGCTGACCGCTTGGTTCAGTCAACCGTTATTTAATTTCCATATTCATAGTTGCGATGTTCGCATATGCCACCGATGGAGTAAAACTGAATTGGTGGACCATATCTTCTCGCTGCATTTGTTGAATGGACTGAACGGGAACACTGGTTTTAAACTTTCCTTCAGTTAATGAAGCCATACATTCCGTGCCTAAATTGCAGGTGGTTGCTGCGATTCCTTGGGAGAGAGTAGCATTCATATCACCGCAAGGCTAGACCTCCTCGAACCCTGCTCTATTTGTAACCGTATCAAATGGTCGCAAAATTTCTTTAGACACATAATGATGGAGACCATGTGGAGGAACCGATTTTCACGCAGGAGCATGTTAGGTGAGGGATCAAACTGAGGAGAAGGAAGGAGGAATGAAGGGATGGCGACGGTCAAAGACACTTCAGAGTAGATTGCTTGCTAATTCGTCTGCTCAAAGATAGATAGATATGCTTTTTGGGGAATGGTGGTATCAAGTGCGACCGTTGATTCCATCGCTAAGCTGAGTGATTTGGCTATACACCATGTATGTACTAACTTAGTCGAGGTTTCGATCCAGGGCAAGTCTGATTTGCTGTTGCAGAGACTTGAAGTGAAAATGGCACTCGGTATACAAATCCAGAAATTCAAGCATTTAAATTAAGGTGTTGACTGCGCAAGGGTAGATAAACGAACCACAATTTGTGAATGGTACTGTGGACTGAATGAGACCTGCTCAGATTTTCAAATCCTGCAGAAATTCAGGTCATGTCGTTCTCATCACTGTGAATATTTAGTACAATGGCAGTTCCACAACGAAGAGTGACTTTCGACGAGAGTTCGGCCTATCAATCGTGGTGTGTGCAGTGCATAAAGTGATGTGACCCTATGGTATCACGTGTTGATCCGTCTCCCTCGGGTCCAGCAGGTTATCGAAAGCTAATCGTGTATCACTGCCGGCATATTTTCACAGGTCCTCAACCTGGACCAGCAAAGAATTAGCCACCAAAACCTCCAGTGGAATGGACTGTACTGGTGCTGAACACTTAACCATAGGTTACTGCGTTACCAGGCTGCACAAGTCGTACGATTGCGAGCAGCTGCCGACGTTTTTGACAGGTTGGGTTGTACATCATTTTCAATTTATTTGAATTTCTAAATGTGAGTCACAAATTCAACTGTGGGGAACATTTTGCTAATAGACGTTTTAACGATTACATGATGCATTTCTCAGAACTTAACAGGCTTCTCATGCCTAACCAGAACCAATAAAAGCACAGGAATCGATCTGAATCGATGATGCTTCTGCAGTCACCCCATGCCCTAAGCTATTTGATAACTTTCGTTTTCTTGAAGAACTGAATGATGGCAAATTGGATAGTGGAACTTACCCTTTCACATTTGCTCTGTTTTATTGTTTTTGTCCTGATACCCGCCCATAACCAAGGCTGCCTTTGTCTGCATATTTATGATGGAGTTGGTCTTTTCAGCACAAACTGTTAACGCCGAAAGCACATTGAGATGCTGTTCGGCCTTATACATCGATGCTGGGACTACGATAGAAGCGTAGGCGTCAGCGGAAGGGACTAGCTGGATTCGGGGACACACAATGAGTGTGGCCTCCACTGTCTACTCGTGCAAAAGACGTCATTAAATGGGAGAAAGTTGCACCTGTATGGTCCAGTCGAAAGAATAACCTAGATGGAAAAAATATGACTTGCATCTGTTCGCATAAATGTCAGCTTCCCTTTTTAGGTGAATTTTAAGCACACGGTACAGCAAATACCAACCCTGGGGTTACGCAACATTGCAGCGCTGCCTCATGCACGTCAAAACTTTGCAGCGCGAACAGAATTCCATAGGATATCCGAGTTTCTTCTGCCCGTGGTAATTTATTTGCATGGAATCCTGCGAATATTGTGCGCACCAAACAGCGGAAGATTTGACGGCACCGCAGTAGATTACGAGGCCGGTGGATCCAAACAAAGCAGGAGGCATCATAGAGAAATTATAAAAAAATTATCAGACGCGTAGAAGTGTTGCGATGTATCTGTAGGATGAAATGAATGTAATGATTTACTGTTCCGAATTATCAAGACCCGGGTTTGCAAATAGTGTTGATGATTAGTTCTAAACACTACAGATCTGTACTTGAGCCAAAGAGTGTCACGTCAAAATACCGTGTGCTGGCTTGAAATAAGTGGATCCGTTTTTGTGTGGACGCACGCCCAGAATGAATACATCACTTCTGATTAGAACAAACAAAACAACCACTAAATGGACACCCGGACTGCATGATCTGCCCCACAAATATGGGTCCGAACACCAATTTTAAATCCTCAGAAGATTTTATTTCATCGAGTAAAATATCGGAAATGAAGATAAAGGAAAGTGTTCCAGAATATCACAAGATTCTGTAAAGAAACCCTTCATGTGTAAAATAATGCACCCCCAGGACAGCATCTTGAGAGAAATCCCTGATGCTCCATTACTTGATTATTCAGAAGAAGGTGCATGCAGATCCGATAACGTTTTTCTTGGCTGACAAAATGAGGTTGATCCAAGCCCAGCACATTCCACGCATTCCCTATGCTGCATTATGGCGTAAGCTGTACATGAACATCGACGGAAAAAGTATCCATTTAAAACAACGTGTAGATCAACGAAGAAGGCTGATGAGACCGAAACTTAGCCTGGTTCGACGATTTGTGCTATTAACTCACGACTGTCAGTCTGCTCCTCCATGGAGCCGAAAGTCCGGCTTACGAGATACACTGTGCTTGAATTCTGTACTCCGGTCTAAGCCAACATCGTTGCATGCTTTCTTTGGTCTATCAAGCACAACCGTGTGCTTTCTGGACGGGCAATCCTATGCTGAACTTTCACGATTAAATGCCCATTTGCAGTCATATGCGCTGAAGTCAGTGATTGAAAGTTCACTGAAATAAAACATCATTCACAGAATCATTCGCTCTAAAAACTTCATGAAATGATGGTAAATTTTGCAAGTGATATGGTACGGATGACCGGTTTTGCTATTGTCCAGACAGGAGGAAATAGAAGCTGTATCGGTTTAGCCGAAGTACCACTGGTTCCAAATGTCATATCTGATTGAAGCTAAATTCATTTGATTAAACAATATGCTCTGTTAGCGAAGCGCTTCACCTAAGAAGCATCTTCATGGGAAGAGTAGATCAACAGTCAAGGCAGAATGGACCGACCCGCACTCAATCGGAGCAGAAAAGTGAGTCAGTTTGCAGCTGAACTTAGCCCACATGGTTTGTCACACCTTTACTAGGATAATAGAGCGTTTCGACTGGCTGGATTCGCAACAGGACTGTTTAGCCTTTGTTTGAAGTTTTCGTTTCCACGTGCCCACAAGCACGGTTTGTAGTCCATTTGGAATAGACATGAATAGAGAGAGCACACCATACCTAATTAGCGCATCCCTTTCTACCGAGCTGTAACTGACCGCAACTAACGACCAGTTAGACCAAACGAGAAAGTTTCGTTTGAGAATTTGATTAATTAACGAACTAGCCTTAGAGAGTAAGACTGATTACAAGAGCACAGTCGGGTTCTTAGAAAAAGCTGTAGAGTTACGGAAAGGTAGTATTCCCGCAGAAGAAATTTTATTTTCTACTCGGGTATTGATCTGAGAGCACATTTGGAATATATGATCACCTGAAAGGTGTGAGACAGTAGAATAGTCTCAACTTATTCGAAGAGGCGAATCCTCGGGTCAGTGTTTCTTCCGGTTAACCCTAGAATATGCATAGTATCTCAAAACACTCTGCATTGACATTATTCGCAGACACTGGTCCCCATAGAATATCAGAAAAACGAGCCGGTTATCAACCTGGAGAACAAAGGTCCAGGTTGCTAAACTTGTTTGGTTACTACGAGTCTCTGTCACTTTGTATGTCGGATTGTCTCTCGTTCAGCGTTCCTGGGTTGTTCATCAGTTCGGCTACATTTCCTTACTGGGTCCGCGCTCCGTCTAATAATTTACATGTGGATTTCGAATTTTAAAATAATGGCATGGGCACAAGGTGTTTGTTGGCGCAAATATAACCTAGTCTGGGTGAGTTTTATGGATTCCAATGAACGATTTCTCTCGAGTGATGAGTTAGGCGAATCTCCTTTATGAACCGTAGCACCTGGAACTCACCTAAAACCCAGTTGGATCTCTCGTTTATGATGTTTCCAGGCAACTGAATGTGCTGCAGCAGGCTGTCTCATGTTTCAGTTCGTACGATATTCGAGATATCGCGATACATGTATATACGTCATGCACTACTCTTAAGGTTTCTGAAAATTCTTCGACAGCACACGACCGGTTTTGCCCTTCTTGGGGATCATCAGATAGACGCATTCCCCGACTTTCCGTCAACCTTATGTTATACTTGAAACAAAATTGCACGAAACTAACGAAATGCACCCACACTCTGGAAGTAATATGAGGGAGTAAAAGTAAAGAACTTTGCAACTGAGCGTGTCTCGTGAACTTCGTACAATTTGGGTTCATGCAGAACATAAGTTTATCGGAAACGTAAGTGCTGCCTCCACCCGAAATGTCCGAAGAAGGGCATAATCGGTTGTGGGATGTTGAGGAGTTTTTTCAAGAAAGGATACTGCGATATCTCTAATATCGTGACAGCTGAAACAGGGCGCGGCGGCGGTGCTCAGAACGGTCCCATGAATTAGTTTGGAACACTTTCAGGAGTATGGCCTCCCTCCGTGGGACCGCAAAGCCCTCGAATTCATACAGTGTGCACTCTTCGGCAGGACTGACCCATCTGCACGTTCGTTACCTTCCTCACTTCGCACCCTGTTGACGAGCTGGGTATAGGCAGGGTTCACCTAACACTTGCAGCGATTTATGTGGTTTTGTATTGGGCAAAAAACCGCTTGTACCATTTCTTTTCGTCTGTGTTGCTGTGGAGCTCAACGGCCTGTTGGAAGGGCATGTACCTTTATGTAAGTCAATTAGCTGTCACTAAATGCACTGGTTTGAAAACTAGGTTGTTGTAAATGCATTCACATGAATACCAGCCGTATTTCTTCATACCATTCTTCATCTGAATGTGCGGCCGAATGTTTACATCATTCTCCCGTTGGGACGATTTGCGAGTGGTAGGATTATAATTTCTTGAAAGAACACCGCTAAAGATCTTACAGTGTTCTGAGAAACATTTTGAGTAAGGCTGCTTCACACACTCGCTGCAACTTTGTGGCATGGCTATTCTCTCAGTTTTATGTGTTGGGCTTTCACACAAAGTGCACTCTCCTCCAAATGAATGTTCGATTTGCGATTATTTCTGCAACATTCCACTTGTGTAATTATTGTTCCGGCTAGACTGCTGTGCACACTCGTTCTTTAGGTTCAAAGCAGTACTGAGGTGTTCCTTGAAGAGAAATGAAGTTGATTCAATCATAGTACCGAACAGGGTACATTAATCGCATCGAAGACTTTACAAGAAAATGGGTTTTTAGTCTCTAGCGTGTAGGATCCCGCGGATGAAGGTCTCTTCATAATTTGTTGTGTATTCTCTGGTTTCGAAGACGAACTTTCAGTTAGGTTCTTCGACCTGTTGGTAGCAAAGACAGCGCCTTTTGCCAGCAACTGACGTCATTAAGCGGTCACATGCGGACTTTTGAATTCAAAATGGAATACACGTGGGATATTTTGGTACTGTGGTGACGAAATCGGGAAAGCCGCAGTACAACGCTCATCTAGGCTGGCCACCCCTATTGAATGGCCTACTTGGTATGTCGACCTCAGCGGGAATTCATGCTCCAGAAGAATCACTCGTGTTCATTGTGCTAAGCTAGGCAGCTTGGTTAAACAAGCCCACAAGCCAGTCAATATAATTGGTCATTCGATCAGGCATTCACAATCGAAGTTCATCCCCGGCCAAAAAGGCGTAGATAAAAAAGAACAGCGGTTTGCTCAACAACTTCATTAGGACGCACCGCTGAAACTTGACGAGAGGCTGATGACATGAAACCGAGTGGTGATGCAACGTTTGAAACCAAGTTGTCAAGCTCATCGAAAAAACAGCCTGTACTAGATAAACCCCATTAAGAAAATCAAAACGTCTTTTGTGTTAACTCGAAGCAAGCATGGGGCTCCCATAATGAAGCGAGAGAAATAAATCGGAAGACTAGAAATATCCCTGGCTAACTTGGATGTCAGTAGTGCGGCATTCAAATTTGTCTTTTCAACAACTCAGACACGAGCGAATGGTCACTGAATATCATTGGAATAAATGGGTCTGATTGAGGCTAGACGTCCCTCCTAGGTAGGCACGGTGTACGACTCACAGATGTATCTCAAACGGTAAAAAGTGAAGCATGAAGGAAAGTCTAAGAGCTGCGGTGGATAGCGACAGCTTGGAGGATTATCGACCGTCCAAAGGATGGCAAATATAAGCAAAGAATGGGTGAAAAGACTGGTTAGTTATTTGCAACATCGGCTGGATAGATTATCCTCGCGGTTTAAGTAGGCTTAAAATGACACTCTGCAGCGGAGCAACTGGGGATTGTGCAGACAGCAAAACAGTACACCAGAAGAAGACAGAAGTGCGAAGCAGCCATTTTAAATAACAAAATGCACAGGATCAGGATAAATTATACTAAGCTGTCATCAACAACGGCGCGGACTCACTGAAGGCTTATCCGACCAAGGTTAAATGTAATATGTGGAAAAAATCGGTTGAATTTGGGCAACTAAACTGCCATCATGATTTCGAGATGGACTGCACGAACACCTTGAAATGATCATCATGGTAAGCGCCTTGTAGCTGTTCCATCCAACACAACCTCTAGTCTTATCCCGCACAGGTTGGCTTAGCACAGCGTCTGACACCTGTGAGGTCTATGTGACTCTAGAGCGTTTGCTTGCAGGTATCATGTATGCAGAGGACTTATCGATTTTTGCATATGATCCTATCAACCAGCGCATAATAATAAAATAACATAAATAAACTTGCCCCACTGTGTAATGCGCACCTTGTAACTGCAAACGGTAAGGTATTGCTGCAAGAAGTGATGGGGTGGAGCCCGAAGCTCCAACAAGACTTAGATTGATGAAACCTGACGCTCATATCCGCAGATGAACTGATTAATGAGATGGATGTACTTGCTTACTTTAGCAATTGTGACATTCCAGGTGACTTACAAAAACACTATGTTAACACGCAGAGAGTGAAGGGCATAGCAGTTAATTTCAAGTCAGCTTGGATGGCACATCAGATTGTCTGTCAACAGTCGAGGATACAGCACCTCACTTTGATCTTTTTTGTTATGTGGAGCTGAGAATGTTAAAACCTTTCAGTGTTTCACCATCAATGTCTCCTAGTCTAGTGGGAATGTTGCAGAAGTTATGCTGAAATACACGACAGGCTTTAGGAAGAAGTGGCTCCACCTACTGACACTCCACATGTAACGCCGGCCTCGTTAATTCATGCGTCATCCGGTGGGCAAATTTTCCCAAACACATCGTTTTGCGTAACTATGCACAAGGTCGGAACGAGTCGAGGAAGGACAAGAAGTGGCCTAGCAATGAAATATGAAAGCCATCATTAGAAAGAACACCTGCGCAGTTTTTGAGGTCTCACTGGATGAGGAACCCGGAACGAAACTCACTAGTGCATAGGAGCATCGAAAAATTTGGCCTAGTTTTACGTCGTTTTGGCGTATCCTCATCCATGCTGCCCCCGGTAAGTAGTTAATTATCATCGCAACATTTCCTTCAAACACGATGTAGATTCGCACTCCCAATTCAATGCTTAAGCCTTATCGGTCAACGCTCTCATTGAGTATGGATTCACTTTTCGTCTCCACATCATCACGAACGATACTTTGGTAGCTAGAACCACTGAGCAAAATAAGCAGTGTATACAGGTGATGTATTGAATGAAGGGTTCTTCCTCGTATCGCTTGTCGGGCTTCAATGCGTCAGTTATACTGCAAACGTCACTGGCAGGAACTCAGTCTTATCAGTTTCAAGAAGACAGAAAAGGCTAACTGGTAACGGGCGGACGGAGATTATGATATCCATGATTTGAAACCAGAATCATCATCTTTACCCATATTCAACAGCGCATTATTCGCAATAAACAAATCGATGACCTGAAACACACAGAACTTCGACCGACCCGAAATACCGCATCACCAACTAAGTAGTGCGCAAATCGTGGGAGAAAACATTTGAATGCTCAAGCAAGCAAGCAAAGAGCTGCGCACACTTCCGTTTGTAATCTGATAAAACCAATGATTGTGCATTAGAAAACAGAAATTCCATTGAAATTGAACGAATGCTTTTTATCGGTTTTCTGGAACATAGCAGTTGCGGTCGTCATGACGGAAGACCCCTGAGTTCGCTTACTTCTTCATCTTCGTTAGTAGTGACAGGATGATCTCAACTATGTTGACTCTTCAGTTAGCCGAATCATATTGCTTGGACAAACAGCTCTGAAAGCTGAGAGCATCGTTTTTTCAACCGCCTTGCATCCAGCCTCGGAGCAATCCTCGTCATCCACATGACTGTGCGCGTCCAGTAGCTTTCTAGTCAGCTCAACTCGATACTCCTGAGCTACTGAAACTCACTGAAGCTGATTAATATATTTGCTTTGCATTGGTACGCGGGATCTCGACAGAAAGCCAAGTAATTAAAAATTCAGTGAAAACGTCTTAGTCGAGACTTTTACGGAAGCCTTCACTGAATGAGATACACTTCCTTTCCCTCCATCTGCCTCTGAAACCAGGTAAAAGGTAGGCTTAAACGAGGATTCCATGAAGTCGTTCAACTGACATTTTTTAACCGTCTTTTACATTTGGTTACTTAAATCTAACACGGTAATATATACATCAGCTGTTCATTCCAGGCTCTAGTCGTTAAAAGCACATTGTGACCATACTGATTAGTAGTTTTTAGCCTGTTCCCTGAGCTCGAATATACTACCTTTGTATTTTATCGACTGGTTACGTTGTTCTGGAAGTAAATACCTATTGCTCTGTATTATGAGTTTTGTGCTGTTGTACAGGTTTTGCGGAGAAAGATAATGTACGAAATGCATTTATCCCACAGCACTGTTGTTCCGATTACTTCGTTCAAGCCAACTGAAGAATCACATTGCCCTAAATATCCTAATCAGACTTAAACACAGTGTCTCTTACTGCTAGACTGGCGGCTTTAAAAAAAAGACAATATATTGTCTATAGGCACATCCTGTGGTTACTAATATTTTGGTTACTCGGGACAGACTTTGTTAAGACTCTTATGATCGCACATTGTTTCAGTGTTGTGGAAACCAGTATGCAATGCAAACCAGTATACATACCCAATTTATGGTGAGCTGATAAAAAATTGCCCGCCGTGCCTGACAGTGAAGACCAACCAAATAGTTCTTGTAGTACTGCATTACATTATAAACATGCATCCGCTGACATGTAGCCAGAGAGCTAGTTGAAAATGCTTTGTTTCCCCTAAAAGAGACCCAAATACTGGTGCTTTCTCGGGTGGCTTCTGATCAATTCGCCGCGTTTGGTGAGCCGCAAACGGATTTTCAGCCACTTGATATGCTACCAGTAAGTGCTCCAGGGAAACCAATATTCCAATACACTGCTCACTTGCATATTCAGGTACAACGTTGGCGAGTTCATTGGGGAACAACCTCTACATGCGCACTTCTGATTTATTCCTGAGTTTGAGCTGGCCTACAGATATTGACTTCCAAATTCCTAATTCAGAATTACCAACCTGGATACCAGCAGTAATTCAAAGTAGAGCTGCTTAGTCAGTAGTAAGTGGATTATTCGAATTGCGACGTTGTCATTTCTGGATGACCAGTATCAGCCGGTCCGTGTGATATGTAACCTACAACATTGAAATCATCTAACTAAACTATCGAGAAGATGGTCTTTACCCAGTGAAAACGCACACGAAATTGGGTCTTTCTGAGAACGATGCCATGCATTCTCTGTTCACGCAGTGTCTACCTATCTCAGCGTGTAAGAGAGATTGCTCTTAACCTCAGGTCCACTGTTCTCGTACGATAAAAAGGGGGGCTGTCATCCACGGCATAGTTAATTGTGAACACCAATGTTCTGCAAAAATTTGGAAATTTGTACGTGAATGAAGCACGTGTGTTTTGCATCTGACATTCAGACTTCACTGGTGATTAGATTTTCGTTATCAGGTGACCACATGCTATCCTACCGCCAAATGTGGCCTCACTCAGACTGATCGATGATTGCACTTTGGTCCATTTGAGGCAATAACCAGCGTTTCGGTAAGATGGGCTCAGTATTTAAGCATTACTGCAGTATTTGGGACTGATATGGCTGAAAATTACGGATAAAATTTTTGGATAGATGCCTACCCTTCTAGAGAGTAGTCGTGTACATCCTTAAGGCCTAAAAGCGAAGAATTCCACAAGACCATTTCTGAATTCTGCCCCGTTCTTAGAAGGAACATTTAATTTTGGGTTGCGATTTGTTCTGGGGTAGAAAATTGCGCCCCGAATGCAGCAAGGGTTATATTTATTAGAAGAATAGGGTGCTCATTTGAGTTTACTAGTACGAAAACATATGTAAGAACATAATCTAAATTTTCTCCCGCGACAGAAAAAATAAACCCCTTTTTAGTATCTTAACCCTTCGAAGTACTCATGATATTTGCATAACGCGATCAAATAACGTAGATGCTTCAATGACCGCAGACTACCTGCTTAAAACCTTCTTTGGGTGTTTGAGCTTAGTGAATCTATCCCAAGCATCGCATCGCATCGGCATCATCATCAAAGACAGCAACATCAGTGTTGACACTGATGCTTCCCTGTCGTAAAACCATAAGTTTCGTCTAATTATAATGAAAGCCTTAGAAAGAAAAGAAGAGAAAATGAGTGGGTGAGAGAGAGGACTTAGTGCTGGCCTATGTCAAGCGTTCGGAGGTGCCTACACCTCGAAGCGCTCAATCAGACAATCTGGAAAGAAACTAATAGCACGAAAGCCACTGGCATCGATTAGCCATCGTTTCGTCCAACTTCTCCAAGCACAGGTGGTGTCACGGGGGCCCCATCCTGGAAGGCGTACAACACCAACAACACAAACTATTCGTGATCTCTTTCACGCCCTTTTGCCAAATCATACGTTGTCCACCTCGTGGTTTGCCGCATCCTGAAGGAGGCCCGGATAACAACACTGGTCTTGGTAGACGGTGTTTCGGCATGCGTAGCACATGACCGAGCCATTGTAGTCGGTGGTGCTGGAAGTTTTCACCGATTGAAGTACCTGCAGTACAACCAAATACCCGTTTTCTAATCACCTCGTTTCTAACACGCTGACGCCATCCAAAACCAGCCACGCTTCTGAGGAATCGGTGGTCGAAAACCTGAAGACGCCTCACATCATCTGTCCGCAGAGGCCATATCTCGCACCCATACAACAACACAGCCCTTACTCTAGCCCGATACACACGCCCCTTAAGATCTATTGAGATGCCTTTGCATACCCTGTTGAGTAAGTGTAGTTAGCAGCACTGACCGATCGACGGAATGGAAAGCACCCTTGAAGTCAAGGAATACCAAGATTGTGGGTCGTCTGTACATATGGCGTTGCTCTAACACCTGACGGAGTGTGAAGATGTGGTCAACGCAGCCTCTGTCCGGTCGAAATCCCGCTTGATTCTCACGAGTCAAGGTTTCGCGTGCCACCGTAAGACGACGAAGAATCAGTGACGCCAGAAGTCTTGTCACAACAGGAGTCAAACTAACACCTCTGTGGTTGCTACATTCACTGCGAGTACCCTTTTTGAAAATGGGCACTACTATCGATTCACCCCAGTTGTCTGGGACGGTCTCTTTCTCCCAGATAGACCCAAATAGGCTAGACAGGCACTGGCTGAGAAGTCCACCGCCATCCTTGAAAAGAGCAGGTGGAAGGTCGTCAGGACCAGCAGCACGATGACGCTTGAGTAGAGAAATACACTCGGACACTTCCGAGGCTGAAGGCGGCTCCAGATTCACGGTCCACCTTTCTGTTGAAGGCCAGGATTCTAGATTGGAGGTAGCAGGTGGCCAACTGAATTGCTGCTCGAAGTACTGTGCCCAGCGATCCAAACGTTCTGCTTTGCTGCATATCAGGGAGCCATTTTGGTCCCTGATTGTTTCGCTGACAAGAGGTTTCCGAGGACCAGTCGAACGAATCAAGTGGAACAGCTTGCGGACATTACCAGCATTCTTTGCCTCTTCCATTTCTTCGGCCTTTCGGGTCCACCAAGCTTCTCGGTCTGCACGGATACTCAGTTTCACCTGGCGTCGGATGATGCGTCGGGTGGAGTTGTGATTGCGGCCAGGAGGGATCTGTCGCCGGGTCTCCAGCAAGGACACAGTCTTATCAGAGATCCAATGTTTGGATGAGGTTGGCTGGATTGTACCGCAAACAGACTTTCCGGCTTTGAATAGCGCTTTAGATATCTTTTCCCAGTGGCCGTTTATATCCGACATCGTACCGTCCGGCAGGCGTTCCAGGAGCTGGTTCTGATAATTTCGTTTGACTTTTGGGCCCACTAGCTTCTCAATGGCAAAGCGAGATGTGTGCTTTTTGCATATACCTGAAAAGCGCAATGAAAAGCAGCAGCGTACAAGTGCATGGTCGGAGTCCACGCTGGTGTTCCAGAAGGAGCGGCAGGCGGTGATCGACTCTTGCCATCAATAACTGACGGCGATGTGGTCTATTTGGATTCCTGGCAGGTTTGTTGGTGGGCACCACGTTGTCAAGCGAATTCCGCTGTTCCGGATATTCGCACTACAAAGGAACAGTCTGTGATCAGCACACATCTGACATGAGCGGTCTCCGTTGTCCGTGCGTCTCGTGTCCAAACTGAGGCGACCACCCAATCGGGCCTCAGCAGCACTTAGCCTACCTACCTTGGCGTTCATGTCACTAGCAACCACGACGATATATGAGCTTTTAGCCTGCTGTAGAAGGGCACCCAGAGCGCCACAGAAACTGTACTTGGCAGATTCATAGCTACCGTCAGTTTGGGCGTAAGCACACAAAATAAACAGGGTGCGATGGATCTCTCTTCTTCTAGATTCTCTCACAGATGTTGCCAAACGAACCGCAAAGAAGCGACTATTAACGGGTATCCAATCAAGCAGAGACGCTTCCGCTCGGTCGCTTAATACAAAGCCACCCCAGCATACGCAGCTGAAGCGGCCTCTGCATCACCAGAGGTAAGCAGCCGAAACCTGGGAGAGAGCGAGGGGGCAGTCAGTTTGATCACAGTACTTGCGTTCTGCATCCTTGTTTCTGATAGACAACAAATATCAATGCAGATGGAATCCAGCGTACGACCAAGTGCCACCTGGTGATCTGCTTGCTTCAGTGTGCGAACAATAAAGGCGGCTAAGCACACATGATTTCGGGGTTTGAAACCATACATCGAAGTGTCTAGGGTGTGACTGAACTCGGACGTACAGAAGCTGCAGCTGAGTGTGATGAGGCCGAGCAAAACTGTTAGCCCTAGAGCTGGGACCTGGGGAGAAAGTATTCAAATTTGGGTGGGGGAAGGTGGAAGACGGAAAATGTGAAAGTTTAAGAAGGGAGGCGTCAGCAGTAGCATGTTTTCGCTTACCCGCCCTGCTGTATGCAGCAAGTAGGGCGACCCGGCTGATGGCACCACGCGACGGCCGATGTGGCATGACAGTATCGTTAGCTGTGAATGTCATGGTTGTACGAGGACTATGATACTGTCAGGACGCCCACACCTAGACAGAAGGACGATTAGGGTCCTCAAGCAAAGTTGTTGGCTCAAAAGCCTAACCGCAAGGCAGCGGTGTAGGGCTGGAAATGCAAGTACATTACCAATTTTACGGAACACGTCGCCGCACATGTTCCAACCCCCAACCTTGAGGGCCAGGAGACTGTGTTCGTCAGAACTCTACCCATTGACCAACCTTGTATGATAAACTCTGCGAGTATCGCGGGACGCCCCTAGTATAGCTCAATGGGTCGCTGAGGTGCTCAAACCGCCACACCACGGTAAGGTCCAGTCTCTTCGTGACGGAAAGTCGAGAAACATTGCACATCTTTTTCATCCTTATTGGAAATCATCATTAGAGCGCATCTAACGAAACTCCGAAGATTCTCGAACCCGCGACCTCCTGGCTAGTGGTTTGAACACTTAACCTTTCGGCCACGAGTGGCTAGCACCGCATCAGCAGGTGTAAGAACCAAGCCATTCCCCTACTCCTTTGGTAAATGATTGCAGCTCCAACTGCCATCTAGATCCAGATAGGTCTGGCTGGTTGTTGGAATCTAAACGGGTCACCTTCAGTTTTCTTTCTTCTTTTGGGCCTCTCTAAGGTACAATCTTTACAGCGCAAACGACTGTTGCGTGGGGTACTGGTTCGGCAAAGCAATCCAGAGTGGCGGGATGTCCTTTCGTTTTATAGTACATCGATTTGGGTGGTTGGATAAATTGTGGCACACCTTCACCCTGTCTGGCAATGTCATCTTCTGGGTTGGAGGAAACTGGAAAGAGAGTTATATTGAACATAAGCTGAGACTCACTATTTGGTATTTGATGGTTATTTACTTGCCCAAATTCATGCCTGGCATTTCGGACTGGATGGTCGATGCTCACTTACTAAAAAAACTTGATTAATCACTGACACTGCGGTAAAGGAAGAACATAATGTATGTTTCGCTGGCGAGACTCACTTCAGGTGACCGCACGAAGGTTGTATTCAGAAGTGAGAGCTCACAATTCGGGTTTATCATCGCAAAACGGCAAAAGACTAATTCCGAAATGGGAAACCACACAATGCCGCCTCCTGAACCAGATCCGGTTTTGGCAATCTGTTTCCGCTGTACCTGTGTTCAAATATCACGCACCCCTGCCTACCGAAGCCATAGGAAATTTTTATCTGGCAAGTCAGTTCTAACCAGGAGATTCACATCACGATTTTTACTCGCAAACCAGTATACACGACGAAATCAACAAGGCTCATTTTTCGCAAAGGATAAAGGACAGACTCCAGTGCAACAGATATCAGATTCACCAATACACACGACAGTGGTGTGCCAAACACTTAACACTGGTATATGAAATCGGTCCATTGGATTTCAAGTTAACTGGTTCAGTTTGCACCACTATACAAAAATTAAGGGTATGCATACGTTCGATTTCGCAAAGCCGCATTGAACCGTGCTAGCGTAAGGGCCTTGCTTAACGAATGCATCAACATCTACCGAAAAGCGTCCCACACATCATCCGAAAATGATTCTTGACTGCACAGAATACAATGAGAATTGTCCACTTAGTGACATACACGAACCTCTTATTACAAACAACGAAGTGAAAGACCCAAGCTTTTGATTTGATTTTTCGAACATCATGATTATGGACATGCTAAACACTAGGTTTGTAGGAGGTGTTTATTCAATTTCCGGAGCGCAACAATGGCAACTCTGCTCAACCGCGTCCTGTAAAAACATTTGCATTACAAAATTGGTAGCGTAATATGTAGCACGATGTCAATTTATTGTTTTCGGTGACGACAATTCATTCTGACCCAAAACGGACGGGTTACCTAGAGTAGTAGCGACCAACGTTTCACGAAGCAACTGCGCACAGCTAATTTACATCCTGCTATATCGTAGTCACTCCAGCTGGCTCATCGAAACCCGAGTTTGCCGACAGCAGGAAGCTCTGTCAGTTGGCTGAAAAATGGCTTTTCAGAAACGTATCCGTATTGAACGCGAGTGTTGTACGGCGCTGGTCTTATTTTGGGCTACATGTGGCCTGGTGACTCCACATGAGAGTCTTTGCCACTTGTGGATTTATTTCAGAAGCTGTTGGCTAATAGTTTACTGAACAAAGGGAAAACATTATAAACTGCAACCTGAAAAACCTTGAGAGAATCAATTTTGCTCAATTTTCGTTCGAGGGAATCGAGATCTCAAATTACTGGAAGCTAGAAGCGCAAAGCATGTTCTCCTAAATAAAGCTAATGACTTCAAGAGATATAGTTGCCCTAATCCATCGCACAAAATAGCGCTGGCTGAATTACCCGGCGATGGTCTCTTACAACGGGGCGTTCAGATTTCAGGATACCTGTCGTCTGAAATTGTCAGTCGGGCTTGACCTTATGACGTGCGTGAGTCATCCAGCGGATCAGTTGATTGCAGCAAGGCAAGCTGAATTTCAGATTCCCGTTTGACGAATTGTAAATTGGGAGGTTGCCGACCTAGCCCGAGTTTGATGCAAAACTGCCAGTGTTCAGTGATGTCTTGCTGACTAATCACCATCAACCTGGTCATTTTCGGCGAAACCAACAGCGTCGGCGACGAAAACGTACTGTAACTTCGAACACTACTTGTTTGGGACTAAGTAATTAAAAATTCAGAGAAAACATTTTAGCCGAGAATTATGAGGAAGCTTCCACCACATGAAATACATGTAGATTATCACGATTCCTCTCCTTCCATCTGCCAAGAAACCAGGTAGGGGCTTGGCTTAAAAAGGATTCTATGAAGTCGTTCAAGTCGTTCATATTTTGGTATCAATCTCTTACATTTTGTTACTAAAATCTGGTATGGTAATATATTCGCCAGCACTGAAACGCGGTTCTCTACACCTTCAGCGTACAGGTTTAATTTGACGTTTCGCCGCATCTTCTGGAACGGATGGCCACTGATGAGTTCACGCGTGTTCAAGAGGGTCGATATAGTTGGTGCTTCACATTCCTCGCTGAATTGAATAAGTCCCCATGAGTGTCATCAATAAATTCAGAGTGCGAGTTAACAAATAATATTTTTCACACTGAGCGGGGGACACAACTAATCGCGGATTATATATGCTAAAAAAAGATAACATAATCTGTAGGGAAACCGTTTGTTTGCGTCACGACCGATGTGAGTGATTGGTCGGACTTCAAGTGACCATAGCATGTGAGTCTCATTATGTGTTCGGATGTTTTCCAGGTGCATCCACCTGGCTTGCGTGAATGAATGTCTATTGCCACAGGCGTGACCAAACATTGAAAGTGGCCGATCTGCGTGGATAGGCGTCCGATAAAGGTGGTTTTAGGATTACTCATATGACACATGTCACCAAAAATCAGCGACCAAGCGCTTATCTATCTACACATAATGCTCTATCAAAGTTGAGCACATCAAGTGTACATTAAGGACAGATTGCCGACTGGTGAGGACAAGTTCCCCCTACTTGCAGGAGACACAGTAACTCAAACATCACCCGCAATGGATTGATAGAAGACAGAACGATATTAAGGTGTTGTAAAACACTGCTGACAATTTGAGCCTAATCAGGCTACATATGCAAGGGAGGAAAGCACCTTCAGTGTTTGACAGGAAGATGGAAAACAGGTTAAACGGAGCAAACAGCAGATGTTTTATCACTGTCTCTGGACTTTATTTGTCAATCTGAGACGTAAAACTTAATCTAGAATCAAGGCGTTATCTTTCTTCAGTTTTGTTACGAATGGTTATCTGATAAAATTAGGCACAGATGAACCAAATCTGTGATGCTTTTTTCCAACGAAGGCATCTATTAGGATATTAAAACATTGGTTGACATAGGAAGTTGACATCCCAGTCACATTGAGAGCAAACGTCGTGAAAAAGTTGTTCATGAATTAGGTGAGTGTGCTAATCAGGGCTAAGTTTCTCTGATATCCGACAGTGCAAAATTCATCCGAAAACTACCAAAATATCCAAACGTGATCTAGTTCTACCTATTCAAAAAAGCATCACGAGCACTGAAGGGCAGAAACTGCAACTCATGTTTGAATCCCGTAAACGGGGATGGTTGATCGCGACGATCTGGGTGCCACTTTTGAGCATATCTGAGAGCGTTCTGGTGCCAAAAACGCATTTTGTACGCACCCCAACTACATCACTGCAGGCAGCGCACCACATCTCAGAGATGGCCTCGTGCACAAACCACAACAACAACGTAGATTTAGAGGTTGACGACGCACGTGATCATATAATCGTGTTCTCATCAGTTATCGTATCACTTGAATGTCATGGATCGTTCGGTTAGTCGTCAAGTAGATTGCGATTGTGGCTAGTTTGTAGGACTTAGCCTGAGTTTTGTGTAATTAGAGTAGGACGCTGTGTGACTCCGGAATTCACCTAGCAGCGTCAGCGTGGTCAGTTTAGCGGACAAAGTGTGAGGAACAAAAAAGTTACAAGAAACAGTCGGAAATAGTCATCTGCAAGAGATCTTGCGTCATGTACAGAGCGGTTGATTCCGTTCACGGCACGTCTCATGTATCTGCCTTGCATGCTTCGACCGTTTATAAATTCACATTGCCCTTCAGGAACATCTTCCTCAAGAACGCCAAGACTGGTTGAGTGAGCAGGATACAAACCATAATTTTACCTGCTGTACATTGGAGACCAATTTGGCGGTCAGTCTTCTGTCGATTTTCTTTTACTTTGTGCAAAGTAACTAGTGTTGCGTTCTTGATATCATACGGAACGTGTTTCATCTTCCAAACTGGACATAGCAGTTGGAGAATTTCTTTTTCAATTTCTTTGTGTCCTCCCAGCTGGAACAGTTCCGCTGGCAAGACATCCAATCCCAATGCCCTCACATTTTTTAGTTGATTGCGGTAGAGTCGAGTCGACCAAGTCCATCTTCACCAAATGTAGGTTCAGGTGGGTTATATAGTTCAAACCACCATCCCTTGGCCAGCTGATATCCGAATTTCGTGGTGCAATTTATCTGCCTTCCGGGAAGTGACGATTTATGACCTTCGTCGGATATATAAAATGCATATTCATATAAGCATGTGTATATATATATATATATACGTTTATGCGCGTGCACATGTGAAAGATTGCTGGTTTCATCGCCAGACACGATTTTCCGTGCATGCATTTTGGAGAATTTCCAGGTCCACAAAGTTTGCCTCAGAAAGAGTTGACAGTTGATGCGGTCTCCTTCAAACCCAAAATACCAAGTAAGCCAACGTAAGCTCATTGGCTTAAGCTGAACCAATGAGGCACTGTATGTAACGAATGAAAGAATTTGCGGAGCATCCAGTTTTCCGAAAAGAAAATGCAGAATTCATTCTCTGTCCAGAAGTAACTTAGCTGGTTGGGATCCAGCTTGAATGTGACTAACCTCAAAGCCAAACATGAAATGGATACATATGGGTACGTTTAGGATATTGCGTTCATAAGCTACATACAATCATAAATTATTTTCACGTATGTGCTAGCAATTGTCACCATCACATCTCGGTCAAAATTTCCTGATATCACTTTAAGATGAGTTTACAATGCTAGTCGTTTGATCCGTGTTCCGGCGGAACTCAAGGGATCCATATTACAAAAAACACAAAATCTTGAGTCATGTGTTAAGGATAGCCCAATCGCGAATTCTCCTGTAGGTTGCACTTGAGTTCCATCTTGAAAAAACACATATTCACTCTATAACCTCAGCAACAAATATATTCATACACATTTTCGTAATCCCTCAAAATTCAGATAGTGTGCGTTGTAAAGTGTATTATTCAACTGATCCACAAAGTTCACCTACCATCTCATGTTTTAAGGTCACTGTTTCTTTGAGATGACCAGCACTCTGTAGAACATGCTAAATCTACGGGAAGAGGCCCCTTTGTTTTCCTGTGTGTGGGAGAATCAGTGCGGTAATGAACAATCATTCACCTACGTCATTTGCCGTAAACATGATGGCAATGAAATAACGGGAAAGTGAGCGTGCAAGACGTTTTATATGACTGGGTTTGTCATTGGTAATACAAGAGGAGAGGGTGGTGTGTTACAATAGCTGAAGTACTACCGATTCCAAGTGTAACATACGCTTGAGGCTAAATTTATTTGATTGCACATTGAGTGAAAGTGAGTGAGTGAGTGAAAGTGAAAAAGTGAGAAAGTGAGTGAAAAATTTGGTCAACTGAAAGGTGTGGGACAGTGGAGAACTGTGAAAGGCCTCAGCGTTTTCACTAATGGGAATCCTGTTTGGCCAGCTCGGGTCTTCGACTTTTTCAGATAATTTGATTCCTATGGTGCATTAGGGACTCATTTCTGATTGGCCAATCATCCTAATGAGTCTGATAACTGCCGAGTTAGTAAGGTTGAAGTTTGCTGTTTTTAATCCAAGAACCTTACAACATATTGAAACGTCCCACAGTGACATTACAGTCAGGCGGTAATCCTCCTCAAATATATCAAAATCAACACATCAGGCGATCGGGGAAGATCCAGATCCAGACCTCACAGTTGGGTTTTTCCACGCAGAAACCAGAAAGTGAAAGTTCGGGAGTCAAAGCTCGGTTAGTCACTGCGTATTGGTGGTCCTTTGGGTGGTAGAATAACTCGTTCAATGCAATTCGGTCATTGACCAGCAGGGCTGGGTTTCCTTACGCATAGCCTTCAAAGAACAAACATGTAGGATACTCTAGAACTAAAACTTTGTTGAATGCAGTGTGCAGAAAGTGTAGAATATCATAGTCCTGGTGTGTGATTTCGGATTTCACTGAACGTTTGTTCTAGGGCGAACACGCAGATGAAACCCTTTTGCGCATTGGAGCACCGTAAATTCCAGAACAAGGTAGTACCACCGTCAGTATAATATTTCAGCATCAAAGAATATGATCAGATGCAACCTTGAATACCTCCTTAAGTGGGATATGTAGAAGCTTGTGAGCAGCAATAACACAAGAGATTAAGCTAAGCTTAAGTTAGGGCCTTCTTGGTTTGCAGCAAGCTGTTGATTTCCAAGTTTATGACTGATTCACAATGAATAACCCTCACGGTTCGTAGTTCGAACAATCATATTGAGTAAAACGCCCGGTCGCAAACCAAGATGGTGGCTAGAGTGTGGCATATATTTTGTAGTTCTCTTTTGAATATGCAACGCGAGCTGTCTTGTAGTTTGGATTGAACTCTATTCAGAGCCTTTTATTACCACACGTGAAGGAGGTAATTGGTAACGCAAGTAGGTCGAGGGGGTACAGTTTCCTATACGCGCTCAATCTGATTTCACCTGCTTTCTACTTCAAAATCTAGTCATAACGGTTTTGCCTACACACTTGTAAACGAAATTTGGCCTCATGATTTAGTAAGCTACTAATACCATATGGACGTAGTTCTCTTGGATGTTATTCATAAATTACTTCGTATTGAGGAAATTCACTCTTTTCACCCATGAAGAGGCATTGTGGTAGTGGTCGTTGGGCTCCTGAAAATCAGCTCCTTCAGGGAGGTCGCTGCATATTTTGAGGCTGATTATTCCGGGCAATGCTTCACTATCTTGGAGGATCCCCGTACAAGGCATAATTCTTGGGCTACAATTATCGCGGTAGCTGCCTCAATTCGATATCGCACCAATTCATGAATTACCACACCTCCGACGTCGTAGTTGCGATTCTCACAATAAAATAAACGGGACGGCACATTGGACACTTAGACAGCAAAGTACTACGGTCTGTTTCAATGTTTCTAAAGTTATTAGAATCGATTAGCTGGGCATGATTCTACGTTTATCTGGCTTATTCCAAATAAGACTATCAGGCAGCATTTTGGCTTCAGCGTCATCAATGGCTCATCAAATTTCTAGGTGGATAGAAAAACAACAACAACATGGCAACCAATTCACGGGACAGATCTTGATGACTTTCAAAATATCTTCATTGAGCAAGACGATAGTTTGCGAAAAAAATTCATTTGCAGGTATGCTTCTTGTTTATAACCACATATGTACCGCTAGATATTTAAGCAAGACTCTAGAGGATCCTGTTGAGCCTCAAGGTAGAAAAATCGGGAGTGGAAGGTTTAGTAAGCTTTCCACCTATACGTGAAGTTATTGTGTGCGGAAAACCGGGTAGTACTGCACAGCTGTTTCATCCTGACTGGGAATCATTAGCAGTGCGATTCCTTAGAGGTTCGCAAAAATAAGGCAAATTCACTGCACAGGGCTTCTGAGGTTGTCAGCATAGATCGCCTTCACCAGAAGGGCAAAATCTGCATTACAATTTTTCAATCTCCCAACATTCAGATAGTCAACAAAGCTAACGGTGATGTCCGTTAGCACAAAACAACAAGGCCTTAGCCTGACTTATGGGCCGACATGTGTAACGTGAATAAGTCCATTTCACGCTGTCTGATAAATAAATATGCTCAGGTCGGACTTCAAACAAAAAGTTCTTTGTCAGCGACTAATGGCCAATTAGGTGCCGCATGATGATCTCTATTCTCACTGACATTCTCCAAATCAGCGGGAGTGTCCTAATTAAGGGAACGTATAAAAGAAGAGTTTGACCCGTGTCAAAGTAAGTTGGAGGAATACTCAGACAGAAATGAAAACCGTCAGCATTGTTTTGGTGATAGGATATCTCGAGAAGATCGTGACGTCCCAGCGTCATCGTGAGTATTGTCACTATTTTAACTGGATGCTTCATGGTTTAGAATCGAAAATGACTTCTGACACACTGTCGAAATAATAACAGGAAGTAAGACTATATTAGTTTGGAACACACTGTGTTTCGTAAAATTTGAGTTCAAATAGAATATCATGTTGACAAACACCTTGGGCTGTGCCTACGTGATAAGCGCGAGGAAGGTGTAAATAGGTCGCGGGCTACCGAGAAGTTTCCAGAAGACACGTGAATAGTGTTCTGTATGAAAATAAACTGCGATATCCTGAATATCGTACCCAGTGAAGCAGGAGGAGGCAGTGGTGTGTAAAGCGCTTCACTTTGATGCAGTTTAGAATTATCTCAAGAACGACCCGTTCCCTCCCCGTAGGTGTAGCCTAGTATCAACATAATATCACTTCCGAAGCGATGCAATAGCTCAACATTCGTTCCCCTTGCCAGTTCTCACTCTTGTTCCGAGCTGGATGAAGACAAGGTTTACGTGACACTCGCAAATACTTGTGTGCATTCATGTTGGAGCAAACACCGTTTATGTGATCTATTTCTGTCTATTTTAGTTGGGGAGCTCAGCGGCCTGTTTGCAGGGTACGTACCTTTATGTAAGTCAATAAACTACTACGAGGGGAAATATTTGAACACCCAAGGAAGCAAGCAAAGAGCTGCACACAATCCCGTTTATAGTCTGATAAATACACATGATGATGCATTAGAAAACAAAAAGTTCCCCGAAGTGAAGCGAACCCTTTTTTACCAATTTCCGGGAACAAAGCAATAGTGATCGCCATGACTCGAGATCACTAAGTTCGCATGCTGTCATGGCGGAAAAGACATGAGTGGCAACAAGGCAGAAGAGGCAAACAATAATCACTCGTATCTACACGTAGCAGACTCCTAAGTTCTACAGTTTGCACCATTGTTTGTCTGTCTCACCTAATTCCGATTGGTCCAGTATCTCAGTCACCAGTCAGATCAACCAATCATTGGTCCCAGTAACTTGGTCATGCTCGCAATATACGATTCATGTACACCTCTCCACCAGGTGATTTATTCAACGCTGTTTATCACATTCATAAATGTCACAACAAGCACCTCCGTCTGTTCTCATGTCAAGGGCAGGAAAACACACACACAGCCGGCGTAAGGTTACACAGTTCGAAATTGGCCATGTCATCGCCCCACTCAACAAGAAATTGTGCTGGTTTGTAGTGTCGTATCAGATAACTGCTAATTAATTCCAATTTGCACAGCGCTAGGGAAGGTGAGCATGTCACCACTGACAAATATGGCAAAACAAGAAAACATGAATATGGATTTGGTGATCATAGGCTTAAACAGTGTTGCGACGTCTACAGTGCCACTTCCATCTGATACATTTGCTCTAGTGTACTGCCCCGCGCGGGGTAAAATAGGATTGTGTACATGAGCCTCATTTGCCTGTCAGGCAGGACTGCTTCTCGTGCAACGTTGCGTGCTCAGACGCACGGTGTTGATTGTTTGATCGGAAGGCCAAGCGAAGTGATTGGGCTCTGCACTTGTGACGGGTGAGAACGAACTGAACCATGAATAATTGACTTGTACGTACTCTATACGCCATGTGGATGGTCTATTATCTGGGTCAATGATTAGCTCCTAGTGAGAGCCTGATGGTGTTTTAGGAATTTGGCCGATGTCCTAATTCGGGAAGGTATAGCAACAAGTGAGATATTACATTTTTTTCTACGGTGTACATGCAGTTCTGGTATTCCTCCGAAAAATGTGTAAAAATAAATGCAGAAATGGCACAAAATCCTACATTTGGACTGATCTCAATCCATAATGCTTCACGCGTTTCAACACTTGAAGGATTTCTGGGATATGTCTAATGTATCCTATAAAACGCTGTTTGTCAAGGCACGCTACTTTGTCATCACTTATAACAAAAGGCTTCTGCGATTAAATTGGGGTAGTAAATTTTGTTCTTTGCTTTTGTAATAAGTCATCAATGTCTATGTCTGTTTTTCATGAAACTGGCATGTTCTCACCACCATTATTTTCCAAAATAGCACATGCAATCAACACCGGATCGGCACAGGACGTTGAACAACTCCAGGATGCGGAGGAGCGAACTGAGGTGACAGATAACTCATCATACCCGAATAATCTTGACAGAAGTCACAAGTGTTCCGCATGCGACAAATCATTTGTTCACCTTTCCACATCCCTGAAGCATCAAAAATCCCACTCAAACATTCGCGATTTTCACTGCAGTCTATGTATGTGTTCTTTCAAGCATAAACATGGTCTTCATAGGCACGTGAGGAAAACGCACGCAAATCAGGTTGACTATCTGCCTTCAACTACACCAAGTGAACAAGTTCGAGAATCAGAAGAAAGAGGTAACCCGTGCCCCGACTGTGGAATGAATTTCAAAAGCTGGAGTAATCTTCAATACATAGAAAATCAATACACGGCCAAGGAGAGCGTCATATGTGTGATGAATGCGGAAGGCTTCTCAGCGAGAAACAGCAGCTTTTGCGACATATCAGAGAAGTGCGTAGCAGAGGCTACCAAAAACGATGCCACCAATGTGCTAAGACGTTCAGTCGTTCATATTTACTTAGAAGACATATTGAACTCGTGCACGGTGTTGAACAAGGAGAACATTGACAATCGAGTACACTGAACAGTTCTACAAATCACCATTCGTCCGCATTGAAATTTTCAACTGACGTGTGTTTCGGACTTTACTGGACTATTCATTTTATTTATAAACTCTGCATCAAATGTGGATGGGAATCCATGCGTGACGTCTTTGTCATATGGCTATAAATCCCTCCTTCTGGCCTGCTTTCTCACGGCTCACTTTCCGCCCATCGCCACTGTCCCTCATCGCGCATGGCGCCCGAATGTGACACAGGTTCATAAACTATCGATCGCTGTGCGCACATGCTAGCATGAACACACACCACACACGTGTTTCCCATGCACATGCCCAGCGCGCAACTACCACACCCACGCACTCATTCTATCACACTTTTCCACAAGCACATGCGCATACGTACACATTGCAAGGGCAAACTGCTCAGATTTCTACGAGCTGCTTCCTTTGGTTCCGTGTACACGTTCAAATCAGTAGATAATTTCATTCCTAACATTTGGGGTATTTTTTTATTTGGTCATCAGGGCCCCCGAGTTTTCAAGTGGCGGAATCTCCCGTTTCGCATGCCACAAAGCAGGACTCGAAATTGGCGAATTCCGCGGTTTTGCGGGCTACTTCATTTTGTACCTTAATTTCGTCCAAAGAAGCCCACTAGAAACTTCCTTGCACTCAGTAAAACTTCTGGGCGATTAAAACGTTTCAAACAATCCTATCCCCACGAGCGCATCCATGAGTATATTCAAAATTAGTAGCCTTGTTTGCCAATTATTTGATGTCTTATCGGATATTTTAACCTCTAGCAAGGTTTAAACGACAAGCTGTGCTTCGTACCAGATTGGCGATTGTATTGGTAATCCTTGTGTTTCCCCGCAAACTTTTCGCTTCCCTTATCGCCAATGAAGAGTCACAGAATCGGTTCGCGTATTAAAAACTTGGCCGGTTGTCAAGTGTGTCGTTATTTCGTTTAATGTCGTTATCATGACCTGGTATTGGCCAGGACTATCTCGCCCATTGGCGTTGTACAACCGAAATGCATCCTACACTGCAGTCCAAATAAACCTTTCACTATACAGAAATCAATCGACATATCTGACCTACTGAAAAACAATGAGTAGGAACACCACGGCCTATGGTATAACATTCTGAAGACTATAATTTGGGACAACTTTATTTCTAAGTTTCTAAGACGAGCTTATTCAACTCTGTTTAGCTGCGTTGTTTGGATATGTTTTGATTGCAAACATTGATAGCATGCCCCTGTAACATGTAGCAAGTTATAGTCCTAATAGTTTGTACCTTCTAATTTTCATCACCTTCCAGCAAACGACTCCCCGGTCTTGAACTCCACCATCATTAAGTTCTCATTCTGCAAACCAATCCGCGAAAGACCTGCATGGCTCTTGGGGAATCTCAGTGAAGACCAAGTTGATTACAAATGAGTGCGTTCGGCGAAGTTCGTACAATCTGGGTTCCATTAGAACATCAAATTGACGGAAAATTGGAGGGATGCGCCTACCGGATAAGGTTGAACAAGCGTATGAGAGACCTTGGGTTGTCCAATATATTTCAGTATCCTTTTGTATAGTACTACACCACGGAAAGCTCAGCAAAAACATAGCTTTTATTATTTCACAATCAGAATCCTTCGCATGGCAGATGTAGTCGTCCGATCCTTTCTTGTTCAATGTTACCGATTGTTTTAAATAGCAGTACTGGGCAAAACAACTAGGCGTTGCTAGTTGGATCACCGAAATCTGAGTTGACCTACAGTGGAAAGCTCTGGTGGTTGGCTGCAGGGCCTCTTCTCAAACCCGTATCCCTATTGGTCGATAGTGTTGTCAGCTTATCCGGCGCTGGTTTCTTATTCTGGGCTATTTTTTGTCTGGTTACCCCCCACAGTGCGAATCTATTTCGGATTTTTCACCAATTCTATCCAAGTGTAATAACTACCGGGTTTTTGGTCAGTTCTCAATCTTAGTTAGAAGGTATTCTAATCACTCGAAATTATTTTCAAGCGGGATTAACAGGTGAACATCTTACACTGCTTTGATGGTACGTGATGTATGTTTCACTTGGCATACTCTTTTTATGTGGCCGCACACAACTTGTATTCCGGACTAAGAGCTCACAGAAGAAGTGGATAGCTTTATTCGGGGTTTCGTCCTGTCAGCGAAGCTATTGTATGCAGAAATGCCGGGGAGCATTGTACAATTGTTTCATCCTTAATGGGAAGCATCAGCAGCGGGCGTCTCACAAAACTTCGGAATGTTTCGAGCTCACAACCATCGGACCAAGAGCGACTGAACTAACTCGCACTGAAACGGTATATGGGCCAGTTCTTTCATCGAAACTGTGTGAGCTCCGTGTGGTATGTGCTGCTGACTTTCAAAAAGCTGAAAAACTACAAAGTGCTTCGCGACTTGTCATTGTGGACTCGCTTCACTTACAGGGCGAGATCTCTATCAAAAATTCCCGCATCTCTTCACACCACCAGCAACAATAGTCGTCCTCGGATATGGAATTCCACAGGCGAACACTTCCAAAATTTCAGTATTGATTTCAGACTATGCCACTATTCTGCTATATATGTCATATCGTATGACGGCTCCGAAAGATTTAAATCGTGAGCGGGATAAAAGTATGCCTAAATAACAAAGTGGAATCGCTCAACAACTTAGCTCTCCGGGTTGCACCGCCCTCCTCCACATTGGCCACTTTGGTTGGTACGTTTCTACTGGCTCCTGACATTCGTAGAATGAGTTTCCTTCGCGAATAAATACCGGAAATGCTGCAAACCCAAACACACCAGCGCATTCAATTTGTGCCACTGAGTTTTGGCAAAATATTTTAGCTGTGTTTTTCGCTTGCGAAACCCTAGCTTTCCTAGCACTGCCCATTTTCTGGAAAGCATTTCTCTAGATTATTGCACCTATTGTGGCGTGCACGCTTATTTCTCATTAACAAATGGACAACAAATAACCTAATCTAAGAATAGCCTCATTCTCCGATGACCCAGTTGTTCCGAACTTCCATGTGGGGTATGCATCGACGTCTTGCGGTCTTGGATCTTGAAAAAAAACATCCTTATGGAGTACATGAAATTACTGATTAACCTCCATATCCTGCTCTGGAATACTGTTCTATCTAAGGATGTCGATAACTAAGGGTGACCGAAATGTCGGTTGTATAACATTTCTCATTAGTAATACGCAAATCTGTACAATGCTTTCTACAGTCTATTCACAGGGCTACCGAGATCTCTCCGCCAGAACTCTACCGGTTTTGTTCATGATGGGACTCTTCCGGTCGTCGTATTCCACGCAGTTTCGTCAAAGTGATGTTCTAACTAAATAAATGAATAAAATAAATAAAATATATAAGAGTTCTTAATAAAACGTAGACAACAATCGTAACAGACCGCCTCCCTAAAAGCGCGCTTTTCTCCTGGTCTACTGGTTCCCTGCAAGTTTGGTTGGTACGCGATGAGATCAGATATTCCCCGAAAGAAAACCGCTGAATCAGCCTAACCCTGTCCGGGATTTCTGAAAGAATAACCCCGTTCCACTGTTGACTCAACCTCGGTTTTGCTCTGTCTTAAGCCGCCACCAAGTTGCCATCACTCTAACTTGCATAATTACATGCTTAATATAACCAATTTGACCGGCACGTGAATCATAGGATGAATCAGGGAGACTATTTGATAGAGAGAAATCGTGAACTACACCCAACCGATGAGCTTCACGTAGGGTGTAACTGAGGGCTTCCAAAATTCAACGATCACATCTACTTACAACAAACAGAATTTAGGCCAAACTGAGCAGGGCCAAAGGCACTGTCCTGCATGGGGAATGTTATAAACGCGATCATTCTTCGTAACCAAATCCAATCGCCTGCATACACACAAGTGAGCCTTGAAAGCCAACGGTTTCTGTGTTGTTCAGAAACTGGAAGGTGGCATTGCTAATATTCAAAACCTAAACCTAGATTCCCGTTGATTTCTTGAGTCAGCAGTGAGCTTCGCCAAAGATCCAACATGGATAATGCAAAAGGTTGAATGTGTACGCACGGCTAGTGGGCAGATAAAATATTTCTAAATGTTGTCCAGGCTAGACGGGATGCGCTAGCTTGCGGTCCGAACAAACAAACCTGAACCTTACCATGAGTTCGTAATTTTCGGAATAATATGGAACTCCAGGGTAATTCAAAGAACTGGAGCTATCATTCTGTGGCCGCATTTGTCCGATTGGGTGCACTATTCCAATTTTTATCCAGCCACTATGCAAATACTTTCATCCTACATTTGTATTTTATTGCTTGTCGTAATTATGGCATATAACGAGATCGTCTTTAATCACATTGACAGAAAAACTCTCCTCTTTACACACTAGCCGACGTGACCCTCTTTTATATTCTCATGTGTTGATGTTAATATTTTTTGAGTGGCTGCTAGGTCAAATCCTGGAGTTGATGATGCCGCTATAAGAAAACTCTCTGGGTTGCTTGAAAGGACGTAAAAAATATGTGGCTTAGTTTACGCGTCGTAATTCTTCCAATTTTCTGTTCTAACTATGGAAAGGATGCAACAAACTGAGGACTTTTGATCGAAGAATACTTACCTTAATATACTGCTCAAGCCAGTGCGGCCGAACCTCAGTGAGCGATTACTTCGCCGAAGGGGCCCATCGGAGGCAAACAACACATGGGCCTTTGTGCAAAAGAGAACCGTCCGAAACAGCCTACAGGCGAAATAAAACGATACGGAGAGACTGGGCCTGATCGTGGTGTGACGATTAGTGCGCCTTCGTAAACTGCTAAGCTATACTTCAGGTTGTCCGTGCGACACTCACAGGTCTCCAATAGTAGGTTTGCCCGTGATTAGAAGCGTAACGTAAACAGGATCCTGGCCATCCAGGTTAGAGTTTGGAACAGGCGTGGTTACTTATTATATGAAAAAATATAAATGCATTTGGATGTTCAACCGAACATTGCATCCTTGCTGTAACGGCTAAACGGTATCTCCGCGTGGCACGTAATACCATAACCTCCGGGAAGGCAAAGCAAAGTCGGACCTGGGTTCCTATACGTTACTCGACAATAGATACTCGTCCACAACAAATGGTCCACTTGGACTACAAAAGAATGAAACAAATGAGCAAATAGGCTCCCACGTGAGACAGTCACACGTGCATAAGTTCGGCCACAAAATGGCTGGATGACCTCAAGGTCAAATGAGGCAAGTGGTAGGGCCAAACGAACGCCAGTTCATACACACGCACTGAACACAAAAGTGGAGCTGGGTTACAAATAGGGACAGAAGAAACGTTGGGAATTTCAAATGTCAAAGTAATGGACGATACACTTGCCATCAGGCTTTTGAGCCAAAGGTTTCGGATAAGGACACCAAACATCCTCCTGTCTAGGTCTGCGTGCCCTGACTGTATCTCTGCTCACATCCACCACCATATGGTGTCATCATCCGGGTCGCGTCAATTAATACACACAGAACATGCGAGTAAGCGGAAGCACACCACTGCTGACGTCTCTCTTGTTGTTGTTTTTTAAATAATTCTCCTTCGCCCCCCCAACACATTATTAACTCTTTTCTTGTAGGTCCGTCAGTAACGTCTAACGAACTTGTTTCAATGCATCGGTTTTGGCCGCAACAGCCTGCGCCGACAGGCTCAGGCATCCCGACATCGATTCTCCAGCCTCGACGCCGCCCATTCTACCTGGTCACATTTAGTGGTTGCACTCTCATACGGCAGCGAAGCATCAGTGATGAAAACTGATGAAACTATGCTGTCACTAGTTTCCCGTCGTGCTGAAAGTTGCCTGTCTTCCACGTTTGCGATGTTTACCTCTCACCGCCTTTTTTCAAACATCACGGTTGAATTACTGCTCATCACCCGTGAGTGGAGTAGTAGTTAAATTATTTGTTAGTGTCAGACATAATCTATTGTGGCATAATTAGGCAACTTACAGAAGAACTTTTTTATCCATTTCATGCAAATGGGTCGTACAAAATATGTCGGCGGTAGATATACAGGGTGCCATTTCAAAGGAAGGCCACAACACGACGGCTTGCCAAGGGGGCAGGATAAACGGTAGGTGGACAACGACTATATGGTTGCTCGTGGCCGGACACGCACAGATACTAATGAACGAAGGTAGCGATAACTCTAAGTAATGGTGAACGTTTAAAACAGCAGTGTCAACAAAAAAGACGCAAAAAAGACCGCATTGCAAGAATGCCTAAAATATTTCCAGAGATGATCTATCGTACGAGAGAAACGGAAAATTTATGCTAGCATCTTGATGACGGGTGGCAGAGAAAGAAATAATGACTTTACTGCGGCAGACGACGATTGGGTTGCAATGTCCTTGAGCCGGATACCAAAACAACAGATAAGAAGCCTTTGAGAAAGGGGAGAAACATTCACTAGTCTCTATTGTATTTATGTGTAAGCGCTCATTAGCACAACCGTAAACATTGTTGTAAACTGTATCCTGGGGAGTTCATAGAGTACTGCTGAACCGATCTGACAAGCTTCAACGCTTTCTAAAATATTACGCCACTTGGTTGTTTTCAGGGACAATTATTTGCTGGATTTCACATAACCATCAAGGAATCATGAATGGCAGGATGTAATTTGCCTTGGCTCGTTTCAACATTAGTCCACGGAACTTCACGCGGATCCGGTGACACAAATTTTTGGAAAGTGCTCATCTCAAGGCGCGCGTATATCGGAAAAAATCAGCATCATGTTTGGTCGGCCAAACACACACTAGGAGCAGTTCGTGGACGGTGGACGTGTACCGCTGATCCAAAGGCAAGCACTGTTAACACTAGTGATCAGGCCAAATTGACCTTACTTGGGAAAGCGTGATCCGATTGTTGTTCATTTTGCGAATATCCGTACGAAATTCAGGATTATGATGGAATGATATCAAGTCGAAACACAGGCTCTTATTCGTCTACTTTCGGGCCACTGCTTTTGGCATTCCACTCCTAAAGAATTTAGGTGTCAGGGTGGGAAGTGTTTTATTCAATCGATCTCCAGGGTAAGACTACCAGATCGTGTTCTGAAATCGCAATTTCCTCAAGGTGACCGGCATTTAGCAAAACAACAATCACAACAAAAATCCGAAAGCTCCCTGCATCGTGTGCAAATGGTTTGGCGGAATGCGTTTGCCCGTATGCAACCGCTTTAGTGAACTGTACTATTATCATCCCAACTTATGTCTTTTCCTACGAAATGCTTGGACGGATTTACAAGCGGAGTCTACTTCGAACAGGTTTTTTAGGAGGTAGACCACAATAGGGTCTTCCGTTTTACATTCTCCTATGCGCTCAAATCGTCAAATTGAAAAATCGCTGCCATAATACACGATCATTCACATACGCCATTTGCCGTTAAGAATGATATAAAATGCCGACAAGTAAAAAGTTTCGGATGACAGTATTTGCTATAGGTAAACGAGAGGAGAGAACAGGTACGGCGCAGCAGCCAACGTACTGCTAATTCAAAATGTCATCCATCATTCAGACAAAATATATTCGGTTACATCGTGCGCTCTTAGCAGCAAAATACTTCATTTAAGGATCATCTTGATGGGGACTGTTCCTGCGAGTCGGTCTAAATCCTCCAACATGCTGGTCCAGCACCACCAGCAGATCTGGATGACATTTGCAAGGTGATGATTGAACCGGGCGATGTCCTGTGAGTAACACTCATTTGCAAATGAACTTTGTGTTTCTCATCACATGCGTACCAAGTGGTGTTTAATCGAGAAATTCGGGTGATCGGAACATGGAGACCTGCAATCTATGCTGAAATCCAAGGTGGACTCCGTTGTTGTTTCCTCCAAATGGGCAAGCGTGATCAGTGGACATTTCACGAAATTCAGAAAACCAGAATGAAACAGCTGTACAGAATTTCTCGCACGCAGAGTGTGAGCATAAACTCTCCATTCGGTTCCTAAGCATAGAGTACTTTAGGCATTCGCGAGACGTCTACAAGATGAATACTTCCATTTCACCCTATTTGACAAATGGATGTGTTCAGGTCGAACGCCTAACAAAACAACTATTTGGTACAAACTAATGCCCAATTAGGCGCCTCAGGATGAGCTCTATTCTCGTTGGCCTTTTCCTATCCAGCGAGGGTGTCCTAATTAAGGCACGTATAAAAGACAAAGTCGATGCGTGTCAAAGTAGGTTGGTTGAATAATCACACTGAAATGAAAGTCGGCAGCGTTGTGTTGCTGTTAGTTTACCTCGCGAGGATCGTGACGTCCCAACGTCATCGTGAGTATGGTCACTATTTTAACTGAATGCTTCATTTTATAATCGGAAGTTACTTCTGTTTAGCGAACGCACTTCGGGAACTTCATAAAATTTTGGTTCAGTTAGGATAAAAGTTTGACGTAACGCAGGAGCTGCGTCTAACTGATGAGCCCCAAGAAGGGCGAAATCGGTCCTGGGCTGCAAACTTATGAGTAATATCGATTCTAGGGATTATAATTGTCTATAACATGGTGACATACATAGATAATCTTGGTAATTTACATTAATGGAAGTCAACATTAAAAGGTGGTGGTTAGATTATTCGGAAGTAATTATGAGTTAGTTTGCTATCACCTCAAGAAGAGACAGAAAACCCCCCTCATCCATGCTGTATCCCTTCTTCAGTAGGATATGTAAATTTATTCTGCTTTCTCCGTCCTCATTACAGTGCTGGGTGAAGACAAGTTTCACCTGACACTCGTAGCAATTTCTGCACTTTCATGCTGAGAAACAAAACGTCCATACAATCTCTTTCCGTTTATTTTAGTTGGAGAGCTCAACGGTCTGCTTTCAGAGTATGTTCCCTTATGTAAGTTAACAAACTACCACCAAATGCACCCACTTAAAAACTAGTTTGCATCCGGTGGGATCCAAATGATCCTCAACTGAATTTATGATATTTTGCAAATGAAAGGGATGATCAGATGCCGGATTATGATTCAGTTGGGACGATATTCGATATATATGGCAGTATAATTTCTTGAAATAAATACACTCTTGTGGATGAAGTGTTCACATCAACACTGTAAATAGTGCTCGTTCAAATAACTAACATTAAATTACGGAAGTGTCTGTTTTCTCACTCTAGGCTTTCTCGCAAAGTGCTGCGAAAGTACGTTCGAATTAGGATTATTCCGGCAAAACACAAAAGAAGGTGGGCTTGAATGTGAACGCATATCCTATAAGCTCCTGCGGATACAAGCACATAAGGGAATGGATCAACCTTAGCCGTCATTCAAGCGAAGAATTTTGGCGCTCGTCAAGACAGCCGAAGATCCGAGGGGTATGGCTGACCGAAGGCCAGCAAGATTTTTGGGACCAAACTTCTGAAACAGTCGAGAAAAGCGAATCATAAATTCTACAGCCTCCTTCTCCCCGGGAGCGTGTATCTGCTGTCGTAGGTAGACAACCGTTTTTGTAAGAATTCCTTTGTCAGTCGAAAATGAATGCATTCAGTATCTGCGCTCACAACTAGCAAACGGGCGGAAAGTAAACCGGTTTGACAGCGTTTGACGCCTTCAGAATATCACTATTACACATTGTGCAATCGGCCGAGGCAAGTGAATTCGAGCTGTAATTCTCGGTCACTTGAACACCTGATTACTTGCACAGCTTTCTTTTGCACAGCATCACCCTTGTGTCCGCTTAACTCCAAACAAAATCGTAACTTACAAAGGTCCATCCTAAACGGTTCGTCCATTTAGCGTATTTAGCGGTGTGTATTTAGCAAGCGCATCAATACGTCCAGGTAGCAACTCTAACGGCGGTAAGATAAACAAAAGGCATGTCTATAATCGGGTTCCTCGGCTCTCGCACAATCTGGAGACGTAAGTTTCGCTGCAGATTTCAGGAAATGAGGCCAGTTAAACAAAGCATGAACGTGAATGGAAAGGTAGCGTAGGAGGTGTTCGTAATTTGTACATACAAGGGTTAGAGCCTGTCGAGTTAAGCGCAAAATTAACAGACTGCATTCATCGGCGTTGCCAAATAATAGTCGTGAGATCAACCGATTAATGTAAGGTCAGATGCACTTTGTAATACTGTTCGCTACAGATGTTTCGTGACCGGTCCATCACTGGCACAATGCACTTATTGAAGGGACGAATTCCTTCAAAATGTTGCAGTTTTTTTGGTGGTTGTGTGGTTACCGAGCACCACAGGACTTAAAGTGCGAACGCCACTCTACAAGCTGACAACACTATCGGACAACTGTGATTTGAGTTTGAAAGGCCGCCATCCAGACAACCAGCAGAACCTTCTACTGCAGCCGAACTCGGACTTCCAGTATTCTGACTGCGACACCCAGGTGTCCTAGCCGATAACGCAGTCTAAGATAATCGGTGACTAATCGGCGAAATGTCACCCTGACCCGTAGACCGCATAACCAACCACTTAGCTTACCAATAACGGGAGAAAACATTTGAACACCCGATGAAGCAAGCAAACGTCTGCGCACCACTCCATTAAAAATCCGATAAGAATCCATGGATTTGCATTGGAAAACAGAAATTCCGTTGAATTGAGACGAAGCCTTTTTTATCGATTTCCGGGAACGAAGTAGTAGTGGTCACGATGGAAGATCACTGCTTCTGAGAAGGAATACACGTAAATGATTACACTGCGCACGGAAATACATCAATCTCCCATGTATGCTCGTCCCAACCTTTCGAAATAGACCTACGTTTGGTCGATTCACACCACTCTGATTCGTTCATCTCTCTCGTCGCCTGTGAAATCGATCAATCACTGGCTCTAGGCACTTGGTGAGGCTCCAAAGGTGTAATCAACCAGGTCAGTCATATAAATCACCCATTCACCCAGTGGTATTTTTCATATTCATAACGGTCATACCAAGTAGCCGTGCCTGTCCTCAAGTCAAGGGAGGCACAACACACGCACACACAGCGGACTTACTGTTCAACAGTTCGGGGTAGGCCATGGTTACTGCCATTGTTGAGGTCCCACTCAACGATAAATTGTGGTTGTCTGTAGCGTCATCTTAGGTAATTTTGTGGTTGTTGGTCTGTTCGCCGACCTTGGCCACTCGGGGTGACGTTGTCATTGCGGGGTTGAGTGTCACCTCGATTGGTAATGAAACGTTTGCAGTGCAACTGCGAATCTCGGCGAACAGACCAACAACAAAGCAGCGCACCCGAGCTACCGATATTCCACAACATTACCAACAGGCAATTGTTTCTTGGTTCTAAATCCCATAGCGCTTGGAAAGGTGATCTAGTCGGAGCTGCCAAACCTGTTGAAACATGACCACAAGAATATGAAATCGGTGATCGTGGCATTCACTAGTGCGGTAGCAATCTAGAGGTACCTTATTTTGCCGATTAAAATGCTATGCGCCATGAGTGCACATGAACAACTCCGATGTCTTATCAATCGTTCAGTTGACAGCCTTGGGTCTGTTCCGCCAACAAGGCTTGTAGGGATGTACTCATCTCTAACTTAAAAGTACGCTTCTGCCGCATAAAATGTTCTGATTATACCACATCTTTGAGGCGACTGAATGCAAAGGAGCATTCCTAAACCGCTGACTCATTTGCTCCAGTGTACTGTCTCGCGCGATGGTCACAGGATTTTGAAGATGATCTACATTTGCCTGTCAAACCCACAAACCCAAAAAACCCAGGCAAAAAGACGTCTACTTCTTCCCATGCGATGATGCGTGCGTCAACGCAGTTGCGTAGGTCAGAAGGTGGACTTAGTGATCGGAAAACCAAGAGGAATGATTGGGCTTTACAGATGTGGCGGGTGACGGCAGACTAACTCAAGAATAATTCACTGTCAGGCAGTGTATAGGCTGTACTTTTGGTTTATGGTATGGGTCTGACCGATGGCCTATCTCAAGAACGTACAGCAACAATGCGATTTCGCGCTTTTCTCTACTGCGTCAATGCATTTCTAGCGTTCTTCAGGCGTGTGTGAAAATGAAATTTAAGAACTCTAATCTTTTGACGTAAAACCTTGCATTTGGAATGCTCTCAGTTTTTAATGCTGCTTACGGTTGAATACTTGGAGGATTTGTTGGCCATGTATTCGAACAGCTTGAAATATTCCATCGGATACGGTGTGATATCGCATGCGACTCTGTTGTCATTCAATCCTGAAATATTTATCGGTCATAGCTGCGGTAGCAAATTTTATCCTGCAAATCAATTTTTCAGCCCCCGCCTCCAAAGCGCAGGTACCGACTTTACCTCCCCAAAACGTCGATGGGCGAAATTGTGGCGGCTGAAACCACCGTACGACAAGTACGCGGTTCTTACAGCTGATAATTATGATGGATGCTAATGATGATGAATCAATTTTCACCATCGAATTCTACGCATGCTTATGACTCAAGTGGTATACTTTCAACAAATTTTCTTTTCGAAACAGCATATGCATGCAATTCCAGGCCAGATAACGTGGCAGACGACGTTCAACAACTCCATGATGGGACGGAACGGACCAAGATGACGGATAACTCAGCATACCCGAAACATCTTGGAAGAGATTACAGGTGTCCCATATGTGATAAATCATTTGTTCACCTGTCCAAAGCCTTGGAGCATCAAATGTCCCACTCAACCACTCGCGATTTTCACTGCAATCTATGCATGTGTTCATTCAAGTGTAAAGCTAGTCTTCACAGGCACGTGAGGAAAACGCACGAAAACCCGGTTCACTATCTGCTTCCAAAAACACCAAGTGAACAAGTTCGCGAATCAGAAGAAAGAGGTAATCCGTGTCCTGAATGTGGTACGAAATTCGCACATTGGGGTAGTCTCCAACGCCATCAAAAATCATTACACGGAAAGGGAGGGTGTCTTTCGTGTGATGAATGCGGAAAATTTTTCAGACAAAATAGACATCTTCATCGACATGTCAGGGAGGTGCACATGAGGCATTATCAGAAACGATGCGAGCGATGTGGGGTAGAGTTCAGTCGTTTATATACGCTTAAAAAACATATTGCACGTGTGCACAATGTTGACCAAGGAGAAAATTGACAAACGAATGCAGTGCAGAATTCTACACATCACTATTCATCCGCGTGGAAATTTTTGTTTGATTTGCGATTCAGTAATCCTGAAGCATGGTGTTTTACTCGCCAGACTGCTACAAATTTGGAAGTAACTACATGTGTGACGTCTCCATTCAGTGGTGACGAATCGCTCTTCCTGGCTTGATTTCTCGCTGCTCGCCTTCTGCCCGTCGCCCGTGTGTGTTTATCGTGCATTCAGTCGAAAGTCGTCACAAACTCAAAATCTACCTATCGCTCTGCGCACGTACTTGTGTGCACGCACACTATGCACCTGCGCAACGCACACGCACGCACATCGTGCACATGCGCAACGCACACGCACATACGCTCTCGCACAAGCGCACACCCACATGCGCCTACGCGCGCACCCGCGTGGCCAATCCGATCAGATTCCTACGAGTTCCTACATTTCTTTTACAGCGCACGTACATTTAAATATGTCATTTCATTCCCAATAAGTGTGGTGTTTTTGTGACGCCTATTGGTTGCAACACGGTATCGCCAGCTTCGCCTATTTTTCGGGAAAGCACTTGCCAAAATAATGCCCCTGCTATGCCATGCCTGCTTATATCTCATTAATAGCTAATGTACTTCTTTGGACAACAAGTAAACTCACCCGATTGTGGCCTCATTTTCTGCTAATCCTATTGTTCCAAACTTCCATCTGAGATTCGAGAAGACGTTTTCTTTTCCAGTATCCTGGAAATTAAGGAATTCGTTGCGGACTTTAGGGGAATTTACAGCCATCCCTCCTTATTTTGCTGTGAAATTTTGCGTTGTCTCCAAGTAGGGGCAGTCGCATCTTGTCCTTCAACTGTAGGTTCAAGGCCCGGAGCTAATTATAGACTATCCCATTCATGATGTTAGGTTGGATATCAAGAAGAGGACTGTGAACAGAGATACCTAACGGACAGCATCTTGGGATGTGAACTGCTATGCTCTTAGTTAAGTGTATTAGAAGGGTCGGGTGTATATTTCCTTTCTATCAGTCAAGCGCAAACCTGCGCAACACAATCTACTGGATAAAGTGTAATTCTTAAACCGTCAGAATCACCAACTCGCGAATTTCCTTCGCCGTGAGTGGAATTATTTATTGAGAAAGGAAGCCCACAGCCGTAAAATGTTTATAGCTTCCAAAATCGAAAATCTTGACGAAATTACTGTTCTCTAATAACAACATCCTTGCAATCACTTCCGGGGTCGTGGTCGTTCTAATCCACCGCTCACATTCATTCCGATAAGCCAACGGTCCACACCGCTTCATGCAACTTCACTCTGTTCCATTATAACGGCACCCTCGTCCTTCGTCACCCGTGGGCCCAGGTTGAAAGAAGTGAGTTGAAAACGACAAGACAATTAACCGCTGGACACATTCAGGGCAAAAGAACAAATTTCAGCATTTGAACAATCTGTCTTTATTTCAATGAAATGGTTAGGTATGTATAATGAGCTGGGTGAGTGGCGTTAATGCCGCAAAGCACTTGACGGCATACCAGTTGCTTACCACAGAAACACTGGAAGCAGATGAAAATGATGTATGTGATCCTGCCTACCGGTAACGGACATCATCACTCATGTGCTTTCCAGTTTTGTTAACACGCAAGCAAAACATAACAGCTGAGATACCCACACCCGGGTAAGCGAGGGTAGAGAGCCAACTCACGGATGCCAGAATTCCGATAGTTATCAACTGCTATTCCCTTTAATTGCAGTATCCCAACCAGACAATCAACATCCAATATGCACTAACCCTTAGGAAGCTTATGGGTTAGGACACTCTAAATATGAGAGAGAAACACTCACTTGTGTGAAGTGTTTTCCGACGGATTCTCAAGGCTACTAGACCATCGAAAACCACTTAGCTATAGCAAACCCTGTACAACTGTTGGAGCGAATTCTTGTAGTTCAGTCCACGGGACAAGAAAAGCACACCGAGGTAGTTATCCCGTGGCTATCACGGACTACTGAAACTCGGTGATATGCATCTCAAATAAAACCGACCTATATGGCCGGACAGGCGCTGAGTGTTTGCAAGTATATGAATGACCAGTGCACTACGGGTTGCTTATTCATTACTGCCCTCGAGGTAGTATCCATCGGTAGGAAAACTTTGAGAACCTAATCTACAGTAGTTTTCCCAATTTCTTTTGGCCCTTTAGACGAAAGACATGAAAATGATCCATAGCATACTTAGCTGCCTTAACTGATTACCACAGACCGTTGAGTCGCCTACCGCTGTCTTGATGTCCGATGCCATCAAGCAAGTGAACAATCCTGTGATCTGATTCTGCAGACCCGTTTACCCACAATTATGTTCATTTTCCCCCAAGCGGTTGGACACCCTCCCTTCTGGGCTCTCAACCAATGTCGTTGGCTGCTTAGTAGAGCAACGAACACGCCATAGGAAGAGAGGGAACTATGCACTGTCCACAACCTGAAGCAGTCTTTAGATAATGTATTTTGCTACAATGAGCGTACAATGTAACCAAATATATTTTGTCGGAGGCATGAGTGACATTTTGAATTAGCAGTAAGTCGGATGCTGCGCTGCATTTCTGCTCTCGCCTCCCGTCCCTCAGGTCAGTGAGCACCCTTCCCCCCTTACAGGCGCTTTGTCCTCCTGTTCTACTGGTTTCCTGCACGTTTGGTTTTACGCTCGTCGGTGGTACACAATGAAGTGTGTTACTGTTCCAAATACTCCCTGACATGAGACTACTTATAAAGATTATGAAAACCCATAAACCATCCACTGCCGATTTTGCCTTTCTTGGGGCCCAGAAAATAGGCCCAGTTCCCGCATTTCTACTAATAGTGTTCCTTAGTTGAACACCAGACTGGATGTATTTGGAGTTGAAGAGTCGCTAGAAAAAACTGGTGGTTGCCGAGGGCGCGAATAAATCTCGTTGGGACGTGAACCAAATAAGCATACACCATTGAAGATTTTGCTAAAATGGAGGCTCACTTGAGATTAGGTGGGTTGCCCGTTAAATTTTCTCTAAATTGCAAATGTGTTTCGCCTGTTCACGGACATTATTTGAAGGTAATTTTTTGCCTTGAATGAATACACAATCGAAGGCATTCACCAATTGCTCTTGGAAGCTTTATTGCCCCCTGGGTTCGCTGAGGTCTCTTCATATGTGTGGTCACTGGACTTTGGGAAAGATCATCTACCCATTGCCACAAAATGTTCATTTGTCTAGTTTGGCTCAAACACAATGTTACCCAAATTCTAACCCTTACATCAGATGATACCACGAGTACGTTCAGACTATCTGCACAGGTCATACGCATTTGCAAACCGTGATATTAAATTTGTTTGAATTGGTGCCGTGTCAAATCCTGGCGTTGTTTTTGTCGATCTAAAAACTTCTCAGGGTTGCTTGAGAGGATATAGAAAAAATATGAGGCTTAGCTCACACGCCGCAACTTTGCAAACTTTGTAACCATTGATAAAAGGAACAAAAAATCAAGGTATATTGACGAATTTACTGTTTCTTATAGGCGAAAATCACCAAGATTATTTGGTCGGTATCACTGGGTGCCTACCGCGGAATAGGCATATCAGAAACGTGTGACAGTGCCCTATTTGCTCAAACGTATACAAACAATCGGAATACCTGATGGGTCATCTTGAAACTTATTAGGTGTATAACGGCAAATATGTAGTTTGCGGTTCCCAGCATAATAGTCCGTCCACCATGGCGTGTCATATGTATGTCCATCACAAGGAAGAGATGCATGATAAAATAATTCGGGTGGAAGACACGTTGTGAGCAATCCTTTTCTGCACGTTTGTCCGGTATGCGGAGACAAATATGGGTCGAATCAGGGACTGGTTGGGTATCTTTCAGAACATACGGGAAAACATCCACTTCCACGTCCCGTTTGTGAGGTTCGTTTCCAGTCATTCTCCAGCTGTGTGCGGCACGCTGGGAAATGTCACCAACTTCCAGGGGTTTATTATTCACGCGAAAAACAGAACCGGGTATAGTTCAACAAATCTCCCTCAAAATACAAGTCACTGCATTCCCATCCCTATCAATATGTTTCATTAGGAATAGCGCTCAGTGGATGCTGTGCGAGAGGATTCATGCAGTACTTGTGAAGGAAGCTGAGATGCAGATTTCCGCCCATCCTTCGTAGAGTGTGTAGTGGATTAAAGGACCTGAGCTTGTGGTATCAAGTGGTTATCCAATTGAAACGGGTGTAATGTGAGTTCGTAGGCCAGTCGTGCGAGACTTCCGGGATATATCAAAGGCTCCTAAAGCTGGACAAACGAATAACTGGGCACCGAGAACTCCGGTAAAAATGACCTCGTTGGTGCGGATCACTTCGCTATACGCCGCTGCGTTCCTAATATAGACGAGTCGTGACCTTGCACTACATTATAAATTAATTTAGGTCATTAAAATGTGAGTCACGAAGTCAACTATGGTACAATGTTGGCGAATGAGCGCTGTAACCTGATTCTCTTGACGAAGTGAATGAGGAATCATTGGATCGGTGGACAGGTCGTTTCATACTTGGTGGGTTTTGGTAAATCAAACGATTTTGTCCTGATATCCGCCTGTATTCAAGCCTGCCTTAATTTGCATATTTATGCCAGAGCTGGTCTCTTACACCACTAATATTTAACGCTGAATGCGCATGAGGGATGTTCAGCAGGGAACACTGAATTTAAAGCCCATGATAGGAGCGCACGTGTCACTTGAAATGACGAGAAGTGCTGGATTCGTGGCGATACACTGTATTCGGCCTCCCGTGTTTTCCCTGGCAACTAAACCTTAGAGAATCAGCCTAGAAAAGCTGCGTTTAAATGGTCGAATCACAAGAAGAACCTGGATTCAAAAATGAACTTGAACACGACAGTGTTCGGTCACATTCTCTTCACTTTTGGTGTGTTTACTGACTATTCTGGAATTGTGCTCGACACCGTTCCACAAGAGCTGAATCTCTTCCGTTCAATACAACTTCAATCGCATGGAATCCTAGGAGTACTTTCCACGCCGTACAGCAAGCGTCCACGTAAAATATTGAACGGGGCCGCGGCAAAATTCTGGGCCGTTGGATCCAAATAACGTCAACCCTCGTGAATAGTAACATGGGCCGCTGATAAAAAATCATCGAACATGTGGAAACGTGAGAGTATATTTGCAGGATGAACTAAGAATATTGTGTCACTGTTCCAAGTAGGAAGTCCGTGTTGTTTAATGGTTCTGCAGATTAGATCAAACAAATAACCGTAAGGTGGATACCTGTACTCTTTGAACTGCCCTATATAAAAAAGATCGGAACACCGGGTGTAAATCTTCAGAAGATTTCATTGTGTCGAATGAAGCAACAGAATTTTTTGAGGAAAACCTCGCATGGTTGAGTGAAGAAAAACGTTTCAGAGGATATCACAAGATTATAAAAGGACGTTGAATGGAGTTTTGTAGGAATTCTTCATATGTTGGATAGTTCACCCACTGAGTAGTCTTCCCAGAGAAATCAATAATGCTTCAACAGATGATTACTCAGAAGAAAGCTAAATGTGGTGCTAAATGTGATTCAAAACAGTCGTCTTACCTAACGAATGAGGTTGATCCAAGCCCAACACATTTGAGGGTTCCACCATTTTACAATATAATGTGTGTTGTAATTGAACATTCGCACAAAACCGAACCATTTGAAACAACCTGCACGTTTAAATTCCGTCATGAAGAGACCAAACCTTACAGTACGGGGACGGTTAGTGCATCTTCTGGACCTATTGAGCCATACTACTGGAATGTCCCGGTCGCTCGCACATGTATGCCAAATGTCGAAGGCATTTTTATGGCGAATACTGTACACCGTCCCGTGTTTGCGAACAAACGAAGGCATCAAAATTTACAGAAAATGCCCTCAGTTTCAGAGAGGACCTGTTCTATTGACCAATCCTACCTATTCTTTTCCGGTTCAGTTTGTTCCAAGACCCGTTCATAGCTGCACCCACACCGCCTGTTTCTCAAGGAGAGGTCATTGTGTGAAGTTTGTTATTCAACTGGTCCCCGGAGTATAACTACTAGGTTCTATTTCAAAATCGCCGTTTTTTGAGATGACAAGCATATCATTGAACATGCCTAAACCTCAGCCACAAAGATCACAACAGCAATTCGGAAATCACCTGCATCATGTGCTAAAGTTTTGCACATCACGGTTGTTTAATGCATCCACTCTCGTGAATGGACCGAGTCCTACACAATCAGAGCAGGACAGCTGGTCAGTTTGCAGGTGAGCGTAGCTCACAGTTTGTCCCATTTGTATTAGGACAGTGGGATGATTGTTTTGGCGGCCTCGCCACAGGGATATTTACCTTTTGGTTGAAATCTTCGTTTCTACGTGCCAATAACCATGGTTTATAGTCTACTTCGGATAGAGGTAAAATCAGTGAGCATAGGTTACCTAATGAGCGAGTGAATTTCCAGCGAGGTGACGGTTTCCGCAACTAATGGCCAATTAGGCCGTGCAACGAAGTTTTTTCAGGACCGGATTAATTAAAGACCTAGCCTTGAGCTAGGACAACTCATTACATAAGCATACTCGGTTGTTTCTTTCCAAAATGGTATTGATTTTCTGTAAGTTACGGTGCCAATAAGTGAAACCTGTAGTTCTAATCGTGTTTCGGAGTGAGAACTTGTGAAAATCAGGGATGAGACAAATTTGAGAACTGTAAAAAAAGTGTATTCACATTTAATAATGCAACTCCTGTAGTCAGCATTAATTTTCTCGCAATTCAGCTCTTTGGAATGTGCAAAACATTTGACTGTTAAGCTGTTAAGCATTCACGTAAAGTGCACCCTCCTGCAAATGAATGTTCAAATTGGGATTATTTCTGAACCATTCTTTCAAAATTCTATCCAAGAGATCTACCCATGTGTGATAGGCTTCAATCATTTTCTGTGAGAATGTTGACCCCAAGATCGAACCCTAGCTCAGTACACGTGCTTTTCAACAAAACATATGATCACGTATTCAGAATGCAGTGTATTCTATCCTAGTCAAGCCAACCAGTTGGAGTTGAGGCCGCCTGCTATCGCTGGCAACAAAATTGCCTCAAAGTTGTGCCATCTTCTGGGGAGGCCTCAAAGATTATTTTGGAACTATATTATCATTTGAACTGTTGTGCGCACCAGTAGTTTAGACCCAAATAAGTGCTGAGAAGAGAAGTCCAGAAGAGAAATGAAGGTAATTCAGGTCCAACACCAAAATGGTGAGCTCCCCACAGTGAATAGTTCACAAGGTAACGGGTATTTTTCTCTACTCTGTAAATAGCCCCACATTTAAGGGCCTTTCCTTATGGTTTAGTGCATTCGCTGGTTTCCAATATGAACTTTCAGGTAGTTGTGTGAACCAGTTGATAGCAAAACTCCGTCTTGTTCCCAAAAATGCTGCCAATTGGCAGTCACGCGCGCTCTTTGTCATTCAAAACGGAATATAGCGGAAGATATTTGCTTGATAATCGCTGGTGAAATCAGCAGAGCCGCAGTGTGATAATCATCTGACTGTTGTGTTAGCCGTTCCTAATGATTAGCATACCTGTCATGTCGACCTCAGTGGGAAATCATGTGTTCCAAGAAAATCACTTCTGCTATTTCCGCGAAGCTTGACAGCTTGGTTAAACGAGCCCACAATACGGCCATTAGGATCGGTCATCCGATCAGCCAATCAAAATCATATGTCACCTCTGGACGTCGCATGACGTACATAAACACGAACAGAGCGTTGGTCAAGACCTTCACGGCGGCCCAGTGCTAATCGCCGACCAGAGGCTAATTTACTACGGGCAGATGACTTCAACTCGGTCAGTGATGATGGATTTGAAACCAACATGCCAAGCTAAGCGGAAAACTGGCCTGGCTTCCAAAATCCCACTGAGGATATCAAAATATCTTTTGTATTTTTTCGGGGAAAACCTGGACCTTTAGCAGTGAAGCAAGAGAAGGAAATCAAAGTTGACATTTTAACAGCTTCGAGCGATCACGCCCGCATATAAACTGATTGAATGGATGTTTGACTTAACAAATGTGTCATTCCAGTTGACTTGCCTAAACACGATGTTAGCACTTGGATAGGGGATGGCATAACAGCGTCCTCCAAACCTAAGCATCTGTGGTGTGGGCGAACATCGGGATGTGTTTCATGAGTCGAGTATAGAACACCCCAATTCACTCTTTATTGTCATATGGCTGAGAAACCTGACCAATGGGAATTGAGGACGTTGAAATCTTCCAGTATTTCCCTACAAATTTATTTGAGTCTGGTACGGATTTTGGATCTGAAATGCTGATATACGCGAAAGGTTTTCGGAAAACGTAACTCCACCTGCCGACACTCCATATGTAAATCCGGGTTGATTACTTTATGCGTCATCCGGTGGGGAAAATGTCTTCAATGTATCTCACCGAATGACCGTTCGGAGGGTGGAAACGAATCGAGCAAGGGGATATGAAAGCCGTAAATAGAAATAACCTATGCGTTTTTTAGGACGTTCCTCTGGTTCAGAAGCTCGCGACAGAATTCGTCAGTGGTTAGGAGAGTTATAAACCAGAAAGGCGAACTGGAAGTAGCCGGATGAACTTCATAAAATCCCATACAGAAAAACCAGCACCTTGTAATGCAGCGTGATCCTTAAATAAAATCACACTACTCGACATACTTCGGAACCACGAGTATTTTACATTTCCGGACGTTTCAGTTGTGCATACTGGCCCAAAAAATCTAGCCCTTACTTCATGCTTCTCACATTTCAGATTAGGTCAATGCCCAGTAAGGGGTCAGAGACTTGGAAATGGAGGATTTAATTACCCCTGTTCTCTCAGTCACAAAACAAAGACGATGCAGTGTAAACCAGTCGACGAATTCGAACGGACGAAAGGTCGACCGATCCAAAGTGCCGCAAAAATAACCAGATGGCGTACCAATCACGAGGAACAATACTTGAATATGATGCAAGCAAACAGCTGCGCACAAGTACGTTCGTAATCTAATAAAACCTGTGATTATGAGTTAGAAAACGAGACTTTTACTCAGATGAATCGAATTCCCTTTTATCGATTTCCCGGAACACTGCAGTAATGGTAGTCATGACGGAAGATCACCGATTTTGCCTTGACAAAATGTCCATACTTGTGCCTAAATCAACACACCACATCTCCGAAACCCATGAATTTCGCTGAGCTTCACAAGCAACCAAAAATTCACGTATGCCATTTCAGAACGAAGGTACTGGCGTACGCACCTTGATAACTCGATTTTCCACTACTGCCGTACGTTAAGAGTTTGCCGTCGCTCCATGAGTGCCCATGAGGAGCGCTGCTAAATGGTGAATCGTTCGGTGTGCACTCAAAACTCGGTCAAAATTCCGCTTCTTTCACCTCATTCGGTCTGCCTATTCCACTTTCTTGAAATGACTGAATGAAACAGGCACTTCAGGTCACCTGACTCATTTGCTCCAGTGTACTGTCTTGCGCAAGGAATAAAAGGATGTTGCACATGATCTCCATTTGCCTGTCCTACCCACAAACCCATGTAAAGACGCTTGCGCAAACGCAGTTTTGTGCATCAGTATTTGGATTGATTTTTTGGAAATCCAAGGGAAAAGATCGGAACTTGCGCGTGTGATGGGTGACACGGGCCAGAACCGTTATTAATTGACTGTCATGTACTATATACGCTGCATGTGTCGTTTGTTGTCAGGGTCAATGATTGGCCCATTTTCAGAGGCAGATGATTTGTGGCAATCCGACCGATGTCCTTATTCAGAGAAAAATAGCAACAAGTGTGATCTCACACTCTTCTCTGCTGTGTACATGCATTCTTAGAGTTTGGCCCGTAAATGTCTGGAAGTGCGTTTTAAAAATTGTCAAATTTGGCGTAAAATCTTGCATTTGGACTACTCTCATTCCACAGTGCTGCAAACAGTTGAAATTACGGAGGATTTCTTGGACGTATTCGAATGGCTTAAAATGCTCCATTGGATGATTTGCAGCAATGCATGTTTATCTATTGTGATTCGAGTTCAAAATATTTTGTGGTCGTATTGTGGCATACAGTTTTGCTCATTGATTTTGCATTGTGTTATCAAAGTTTATGACTGCTTATCATGAAAATAGTATTTCCTCGCTACCTTGCTTTCCGAACAAGCACATGCGAGCAATACCGGATCGGTGAACGTAATGCACGAAGTCAAACAACTACACAATGCGACGGGACGAAATAAGATGACAGATGACTCAGTATACCCAAAATATCTTGACAGCCTTTACAAGTGTTCCACATGCGATAAAGCATTTGTTCACTTGTCCAAAGCCTTAGAGCATCAAAAGTCACGCTCAACCGATCGTGATATTCACTGCATTCTATGCATTTTTTCATTCTAGCGTAAAATATCCCTTAATAGGCACGTACAAAAAGCACATGCAGATCAAGGAGATATTAGGCCTTTAAAAACACCAAACAGAGAAGTCCGACAATCAGAAGAAATAGGTAACTCGGGCCCTGAATGCGGCAGGAATTTCGCAAGTTGGCACATTCTTCAACGACACAGAAAATCGGTTCACGCAACAGAAGACTGCCATACGCACGATGAATGTGGTAAACTTCTCAGCCAAATACGGCATGTTTCCCGACATATCAGAGAGGTGCACATGAAGCGCTGTCAGAAACTATGTGAACAATGTGGGACAACCTTCAAGAATTCATATTTGTTCAAGAGACATATTGAATGTGCGCACGGTGAAGACCAGTGAGGACATTGACAATCGAGTACACAGAACACTTCTACAAATCACAATTCTACCGTGTCAATCTTTTCACGTGAATTGTGTTTCAGCCTTTACTGGGCTACCCTATTGTATGCGCAAACGCTTCTTCAAATTTGGACGGAAATCCGAGTGCGATATCTTTGTTGAATGCCCATACTTTTATTTTCGTTGCTTCATTTCTCTGTGCTCGCTTTTGCCCCGTCGCCATTGTCTGCCTGGTGCGGAATAAGTTCGAATGCGTTAGAGGTTCCACCAATCACTCTGCGCACATACCTGTATGTACACCCACATCGCAAACACCCCGTGCACGTGCACCACATACATGCACACACCTCACACGGGTGCACACGCACATGCACATACGTACACAATCGCATGGCTGATCTGATCATGCGTTTACTAGATACTGCATTTCATTTCGTGCGCACGCGCAGCTCAGTGGATAGCTTCATGTCTAATACATGTAGTGATTTGTAACATGGTAATCAGCAACCTGTGTTTGATGTGTTTGATGATCACGAACTGCTATTCCATGGGGATGCAGAATTCCAACATTCAATATATAATAGCTCCTAAGAACCATGTGGATTTTGGAGATACCAAATAGGAGCAGCAATCAATCGCACTTCCGAAGTGTTTTCTGACGGATTCCCAAGACAACTAGGCCTTCGAAAATCACCTAGCTGCATCAAAACAGGTAAATCTGTAAAAATCCAATGGAGCAACGCGGGGGTTTAATACTCTTGAAGACGGGTTCTTGTAGTTCGATCAATGAGATTAGGAAAGCACACCACGTTGGTTATCCCTTTGCTCTTGATTCAGCCAATATTTTATGGACATCAAACACCCGATCGATATAGAGGGTGTCAGTGGATGTATATCGACCAAGAGCTTATGCACTTTGCATACGTCAGGATAGAGAGCTCCGATTTTTCAAAAGAAACAGGTGTTCTGGAGAAGGAACCCATCCGTCTGTTCAGTTGGTCCTGTGTTGGTTGACAGAGTGACAAGTTCTCACATGCAATTGTTGATTTTCGGGTGAATTTTGTTCTTTTCTCGGCGCCTCGACACTCGATTAGCCAGTCAATACTTGTGGTCAGGTGATGGGACTTGCATGATTGAGGAGCGAGTGGCACTATATCTTGTTAGTCACACCAATGACTAGCCGCTTATGATCGAACGGTGTAGTAATTAAACCGCCAGCTGAAAAGTCGCGGGTTCGAAATTACGTGCAAACGTATCGCGAAACGTGCACTGCTTATCGTTCCCAACGTGCATTAAACAACAGCCTTCCGGCTTATCAGTATGGTTTGGCTTCACTGACAGAACGAAATTTCCATTACTGTGACTACTGAATTACATCAATTCTACCCGCCTTTACATCAATGCACTGATCAGATTATTCAATGCCATTTACGCATAAATATCCCAAGTCCACCTCCCAGAGGAAGGAAGGAGACAGTCCCTTCTGGTCTCCCGAACAACGTCACGTGAACTTTACTAGCTGAATTTCTGTTACGACACCATTGAAATGGGAGAGGGCTGATGTCCAAGAGCTACGCACATCTTTTTGATCGTACTCTTTATGGTCATCAGGTGAGCAAATTTTAATGGTCACAATCAGCACATACCCTCGACTCACCTATATCCTGAGAGCTGAACACATCCCGCAGTGTACAGACACATGACGGGAGTCAAGTGATCACACAGTCACACTCAATTCACCATTCATCACCCATTTTGCTGGAGGTGAATCCAGTCGTTGCAGTTCTCCTCATCAAACCAGGCAGGTCTTTGCTCACCGCGTTAGAGTTTCTGATATCATGCTTGTGTCCTGCCCTTCAAATCAGAACACACCAGATATCCCCCAACAAGCACGTAGTTTTCCTGCAAGTTTGAGTTTACGCTCGTCGGTGGTGCACGATGAACTGCGTAACTGCTTCGAATGTTCCCCGATTGGGCACTACCCATAAGGGTGATGAAAATCCATGGACTATTCGCTATCGATCCTACCCTTCTTCGGGCTCATTAAGTGGGTCAAATTCCCGCATTTCTATCGAGTTCGTCCCATAGTTGAACACCAGGCTGCATGTAGGTGGAGTTGGAGCGTCATTTGCAAATTACCTGGTGTCTGCTTGAGGCAGTTCTACGTTCGCTGAATTATTTTCCTACAGGAAGTAGTTTTCGATAAAGTTCATTCAGTGTTATTAGCCTAAACGCATGTACAGACGCAGGATGCTATCGTTTCCTTTAACAGTGGACTTGTTAATGTTCTAGGTTTGCCAAAATATGGTGTTTTGTGTGGAAATGTCAGATACCTAGGCTAGTCATGCCTGCTACGAAACGATGAGAGAACATCGCATGTCTGAGTTAGCATGTCTATTTTCGGTTCGGCAACAGTGCACCCACTGACGAGAGGATATCAGGGAAGAAGGAACATCTCTTCAAGGAAACCTCCTCCAATTGGGTACTCCCTTCAGCCGATGAGTTTTGAATCAGCAGAGTGTACGTTCAAGGAAGTTTAGATGATATTGTCAGTGGGTGCTGGGATAAGTCAAATTGAGCAGAACCGAATTCCATCGGAGAAACTTCCAGCCTGATACTATCCGACGTGTGCTTTACTGACAACGTGGTTGGAAATATGCTCAGGAATCTCATGTTACGTGTTCCATCGAGTCTCACAAATTCGACAAAGGAAATGGTAAAACGGGTAACTGAAGAAAGTCACAGGACCAACCATCAGTCCTCACTAATTGCTGAAACCAAGAGTGTGGCTAGTCACTGGAATGGCCTGGTAGCCCCGCAAATCGTTAATCCTCAGAGTAATAACTGACCGAAAAGCGGTGAATCCGCCTAACCCAGTCTAGGAGTTAGGCAGAATGCCCAAATTCCAGTAAGTACTCAACAGTGATTTCGCTCCGTCTTGGGCAGTCACCAAGCAACAACCATTCCATCTTTCTTTCAATCATTCCTCAGTATTACCTGTGTGAAAGTGATAGCCAAACTCATCATAAGGTCACGCAGAGGGCCAATTTGTTAGATTCAAATCGGAAGCCACATCCATCCGACGAGCTACGCGTGTAAGGAAGAAACCCTTCGCTGCAGAGTTGTTTATTAGAAAACGCCAACTAAACGGTTACAGACTATTGGACAGGAAGGTCAAACTCTCATTTGCATGTTGTTTTTAAAAAACGGAATATCCATCTTCTTCTCGAACGCGTCTTCTTGAACTCTTCTGGATATTCATTGACTATCGCACAATTGCAAGCAAAAACTGTAAAGTAGTTCCACAAATTCCGTAATAAATCCCACCTTCCATTAGATCAAGGCGAAGTTACGAGAACACACATACTGCTCGCATGCGTCATCAGTAGTACCCACCGTTACACGCGTAGGGTGAAAATGCAGTCAGCAAAATTCACCGATCTCACTTACCGCAAGCAGAATATCGGCCCAACTGCACACGAAGACAGCCCGTGCTCTGCATATTCACCAGCAGACCAACATGAATGCGACCCTTAGTCAAAATTAGTCGAAACTTTCTATGTTATTCAGTGACTAGAAGATGGCGCTGCGACTATTCAAAATCTAAATCCAGTTTCCTTTTGCTTGCTCAACACAAGAGGGTGCATCGCAAAAGATTAATTCCCACATCTGGAAATATCATTCTGGGGAGTATTTATCCAATTAGTTGCAACCAGTATTCGAACGTTTCATCCTATCATTGTATTTTATTGATCAACGAAATTGCAAAAATAAACGAGATCGTCTTTACGCATTATGTCCCATCAACATTCCATGAATAATCAACCAAATTCTCAAATGTCTCAGTTTTGCATCTCACGTTTATATTTGGAAAAAAACTCGTAAAGCGTGATGTGCAAACTGTTTGAGTGGTTGCGAGGTCATATCCTGGAATCCTTGTTTCAAACGACGGGAAAGAACTGTGTGACTAAGCTCACACGCCGTAAATATACAAAGAAGGGTATGCGAAAAAAACAGGGATTATTGAGAAATCTTTTGTTTTACATACAGCCGCACATCATCAAGATTCTTTGTGCGCAATCGAGGAATACACAAGTCCAAATTTTGCTTAACCGAGTGCATCAGCAGCTCAGTGAGCGATTCCTCGACCGAATAAGAAACGTGTGGCAGTGTCCCATTTGCTCAAATGTATACGAACAACCAGGATCCTGGATTGCCATCTTGAAACTCATTCGGTGTATGACGGCAAATATGCATTCTGCGCTTCCGAGCATAACAGTCCGTCGGCCATGGCGTGTCATGTGCATGTCTATCACAAGGGAGGATCTGGACTGGAGATATGTGGGCAGCAATCCGTTGCAGTATGTTTGCGTGGTATGCAGAAACAAACATGAGTCGAAACAGGAACTGGCTGAGAATCTCCGTGCACATGCGGGAGAACATCCATTTTTCAGTCCTGTTTATAAGGTTTGTCTCAAAACATCTTCAATATGTGTGTATCATGCGGGGAATGGTCGCCGATTTTAAGGAGTTTATGATTCACGCAAGAGACCTGACCAGGTCTAACTCAGCAAATCTCGCAAAATGCCATCGAGGAAGTTCGTTCCTGACAATCAAGCAGAAATAATATGAGACTGATCGAGCCGCCAACCTGACGTTTACTCACGATTTCAACCCAAATAATGATTCTACATTCACTTTCTTCATCCTATATTTGTGGTCATTTGAAAAAGATCACCGAAAATGGGACAATCTGGTTTTCCCTGAATGCTTTCTGCGAGAAATAATTCTGATGAGTTTTCGTAGACTCATCAAAGCCAAAGTCCCAATGAAATATCATGTGTTAGTAACTGATTCGATTGGAAATGTACAAATTATGCTGGTGGACTCCACTCTCGTTTGGATTCCTGCGTTCGTAAAGACAAACAAGGGGAATGGGGAGAACCGTCTTCACATCAGTGTCAGACATGATCGTAAGACAACCGGTAGATGTCCACTCTTGTGTAGCCTAAGTATTGTGTGTGAATTATCACTCGCCCACACCAAGCACTGTCGCAATTCTAGTGGACTGCGACGTCCCAGAGCATTATTCTTAAGTCCTCCAACTCTGAACTCGCAGTGGTCCGCTGTTTCAAAAACAATTTATGGATGCAAATATCATCCATATTGTCTTACTTTGCGTGTGCGCGTTGCCTTGGGGGACGCTTAACCTGTCAACCACGAGCGACTAACCAGCAGTGTGTTTGATTTGCCTCGAGACAGGATAAAGCGCCTCTCATCCTTCAATCGTGTGTGGCCATGCTATCTGGATCCCGTGACTGAAAGATAAGCGGCGCCATATCATGTCCTAGTGCGAGTTAATCACAATGGGCGTTTACAGCCAAACGGTTCAGCGTTCAAACTGCCAGCACGATCGTGGGTTCTAGACTCCCTGCTGAAGTTTCGTGAGGTGTGCACTGGCGACGATTCACAATAAGGATGAAACAATTGTAAAATGCTCCCCGGTTTTTCAGGGAAGACTGGCTTCACCAGCAAGACGAAACCTCCATTGAAACGATACATTCTTGGGGACTATTTTGAAGAAGAGTTGCATGAGTCAAAAGCTAATTACATAATTGCGGGCTTGATCCAGGTTAAAACTGACCTATAATTGCAGTGACCCGAAAAGAAAAATGGCCGTTTCATCCTTAGTTAATGCGTTACAATCAAACAAATTTGTCCCGATATCCACACGTAAGCAAGCCCGGTTTTGTCTGCATATTAATGCTGAAGTGGGTCTTTGACAGCGGCCACTGGTAATGCTAAATGCGCATGGGTTTGTGTTCGGCAGAAAACATCGGCACTGGAGCCCACGGCAGAAGCACACTTAAGCATCTTACAAACAACCATTTCAAAGAAATGCTAAACCCGGTGTTGTGCGCGCTTTGGCAGTAACCCAGTTCAATGACACGACAGCTTGTCGGTGGCGCAGAAGGAATGGTACGTGAACAACGACCAAGGACAATGTGCACGCTTTTGCAGTCACTCTGCTGAGGAACAGGACAGCTTGCCGGGGGCATAGTAAGGTTACTACCAAGACTACAAGCAAGGATGCCGTATGGTTGTTTGTGGCCGGACACGTACAGGTGTCAATGATCAAGCTTCGTCAAAGTATTAGGTACTGATGTACATTGAGTCAGTTGTGTTGACCATAGAAATTACAACAATACCATAATTGGGCTTTCATGTGCTATGAAACAGACGCTATCATTGAGATGACTGACGGCAGAGGAAGCGATAATGCATTTCTAGCTACGATAGGAGAAGCCGATACGTGCGGTAAAGCCCAGAAGCACCGTACAGTAGGTTCATCCCTGCCGGGAATAATCAGCATTGCGCATCTCACGAAATTCATAGAGTTTGGAATACGCGATCTGCGGTTGCAATGCTTGGGCTGCACCATCTCTAAACAGGATATCAAATTCACGGATAAGAGACAGTGGAAAAAGAGAGGAAATACTCACTGACCACTGTTTCAGTTGTGATCGTAATTTCTGAAATGGATGGCTCTTCGCTTCCAACTTGTACACAACGTCCTTGTTCTCTCAGCTGGCGCCAGAACAGATTAGGAGGTATTTCTCACAGACCAAATGTTTTCACCCTACTCGCAAATGGGCAAACAGTGGCTCAATCTCGCTCCCTGAAAACCATGGATTGAGATTGCGGTTTGCTGAATGACTACTGCAGTTTGAAAACAATTGAATAAACCAACTAAGTATGCATTTGTTGGTATGAAAGTTAACTGAAAGTAGCCATCTAAGTAAATTTGACTACTTCCAGTTAGAGCTCGGTTTGCAGTCGGTTACGTAGAGGACAATGAGCTTGCAGAATTTCAACATTGTATTATGTTACGCTGCTTGGTTGTTTTTAAGGACTCCCGTTTGTCGAAGCTTGGCCCGATGGGCCGAGTTCTACTCAACCAGGCCAGAACAGTTTGTCAGTTTGCAGCCGCACACAGCCGCACACAGCCGCACACACACACATTGTCCCATCTCTATGAGAAAAATGGAATGTTTAGTTTGGCAGCCTAGCATCAGCAATGTTTAATTTTGGTTGGATTTTTCTATTCCATTCGTCAGCAACTATGGCTTATAGCCCACTTCTAATAGAGGGAAGATGAGTGAGCATAGCTTACGTTATGGGCGAATGAGTTTCCACAACTAATTGCCAATTAGGTCACGGAAGGAAGCATTTTGAGGACGTGAATAATTGACAACCCAGCCTTAGCCTAGAGTTGCTCATTACAATAGCACAGGTTTGACAAGGAGGTATAGATTTATAGTGAGCTACGGTGCCATAAACGAAATTTCAAGTTTTAATCTTGTTTTGGAGTGAGAAGACGTTTGAAAGATATTGTCAGCTGATTGGTGAGGCACACTGTAGAACTGTAAAAGAAGACTATTTTTTCTCAGCAAAGCAGTTACTGGAATCAATCTCACATTTTGCTCTGGCCCAGATCTTTGAATTTTGCAGAAATTTCGACTCATTCAAAGTACACATGGGTCATTCTTAACTGCTTTTAAGGTGTTATTCCTAGAATCTGCACTGCATCTCAAGTTGCCTTACAGTGACATTAATCGTAGACAATGGTACTCAGGTGCCGAATCATTGTTAGTTACAACGACTCCTTGCCGGCATATCATGGGTTACTGATCAGTTTGCCTAGATTTCTTCACGTGTTCCAAGCTTGAAAGTTTGCAATGATTGCACCATTACGGCTGCCTGGTTGGAGCCAACGCATCAGTCTGCTTAACCTGTTCTGTCACCCTTCTTGGTGAGGATATCCAGTCAAGCACTCACCATCTGTCTTTTACACTGAACGTAGCAATGATTTTCGCCATGATAGGGTCCCCCTGACCATCGCATACAAGGTTAGGGCCCGAGTCCAAGTTGAGCTATAATCGTGCGTATACAAACATACGATTTTCAGGTGTGCATTACCAGTACTGTCGTCTTCTGCCGAAGCTGCTGGCGAAGCCAACAGCGTAGTTTGAAGCTACGTATGACATAGCAACCAAATAGTTGAATAGACGGATGATATTTTGCGATTATTACTTAGTTGCATGTGAAAAACCTTTTTCTCACACAAGTGAAGCCAATCTATCCTGGAAGCCAGTAAGCTCTGTGCGGCCTAATGGCCAATCAGGTGCCGCACAATGATCTCTATTCTCAGTGGCATTCTTTTAACTAGCGAGAGCGTCCCAATTAAAGAGAAAATATAAAAGACTAATTCGATTCATGTTGGAGGGAAAACCTTACAGAAATGAAAATCTTCAGCTTTGTGTTGCTGCTAGGATATTTTGAAACGTTGGTGACGTCCCAACATCACCGTGAGTACTATTACCATTTTAACTGGTTGCTAGTGGATTAGATTCGAAAGTGACTTCTGGCACCTTGTAGAAATAATAGCAGGAAGTAAAAGCAAATTAGTTTGGAATTGAGTGTGTTCGATGAACTTCGTACATTTTGGGTTCAAGTAGAACTCGCGGTTTTCGGAAACCTCGAATATCGTGCCAACTGAGATAAAAGGCAGCGATGGTATTTAGAGCGTTCGATATTAAACGTGATTCAGTTTAGACTTCTCTCATGAGGCTGCCGCCCAGGGGGGACCGAAGAGCTCCTTAATTCTCACAGTGCTCCCTCTTTTGTAGAAATGCCATATCTCAGCGTAGGTCCCCTTTCTCAGTTCTCACTCTGGTGCCGAGCTGGGTAAAAGCAGGGTTCAGGTGACACTCGTAACAATTTTTGTATTTTTTAATGTTGAGGGAAGCACCGTTTATAAGATCTCTTTCCGTCTATTTTAGTTGGAGAGCTTAACGGCCTCTTTGGAGAGTATGTTCCCTTATGTAAGTTATAAACTATCCCCAAACGCACTTGATTTCAATTTAGTTAGTCTTTACATTCAACTGAATCTCAGCTGAATATCTCGTTTGTGACCTTCCTCAATTGAATGTGCTACTCACGGTTTACCTCATGCTTTATTTGTGTGGGACGATGTTCATGATATAGCATTATGGTTTCTTGAAAGAACACTGCTCATGCATTTGAAGTGCCTTCAGCAGCCTTGTGAGTAGTGCCTCTTCAAGAACCTAACATTTACTTTCTGACGTGGCCATTCTCTCCGGTTTCTGTGTTAGGCTTTAACGTGAAGTTTACCACCTGTAAAATACTGTTCCGATTGGAATTATTTAGGCAGACTTCTCTCCACCTTGTATCCAACAGATCTGTCTAGTTGTGATAAGCTTCATTTACATTTCTTAAGAATTGTAATCCCATAAAAGAACCTTAGCCCAATGCGCGTGCTTATTCAACAAAAAACACTTTCACCGATTTCGGAGTGTGGTGTATTCTATGAAACGCAAGCAAAGCCGAAGAATGCAACACTATCAGCCATCACTGATCACAGAATTCCCTCAAAACGTAGCTCATCCATTAGGCAGGTCTCCAAGTCTCTCTTTGTGAAATTATATCTTCGACTGCTGCTGTGCGCACTAGTAGTTTAGATTAAAGCAATGCTGAAAAACGCCCCGTAGAATAATGAAGGTGATTCAGGTCCAACACTGCGAGGATTTTACAGGGAAAATGGGTTTTGTCATTTACAGTGTAAACGGCCCCGCTTTTCCGGGCCTACTGTGCCATTTTATGGCGTAGTCTTTGATTTCAAAGATGAAATCTCAAATAACGGTTCGAACCTTCTGATAGAAAAGAAACCGTCTTCTCCCAGCAAATGGCTCCTCCTGGCGGACGCACTTTTCAAATCGAAACGGAACACAAGTGGAAGATATTGGCGTTTTGGAAACGAAACCGGCAAAGCCGCGGTGTGACAGTCATCTGGGATGATCCGCTAGCCACATCCATTGACCGGCAGACTTGTTATGTCAACCTCAGTGGGAACCCATGGGTCTGGACACAATCCAAGAAAATTACTTGTGTTCTTTTCGCTAGGCATGAAGAAGCGAAAAAGCTTGGGGGGCGTTCAGAGAAAGGGAAATATCAGCAAACAGTAGGTGAAAGAGACGGATCACTTATTTGCAAAATCGGCGGGATAGAAGATCCAAGCAACTTAAATAACGACTTGAACGATAGTCTGTAGCGGATCCACTGGAGACGGTGCGCACAGCGAAACTGTACAACAGAAAACGGATGGGAGCAGCCACTTCAAACAGCGAAAGGCACCAGATCTGGATAAGCTGTACCAAGAAGTCGTTAACAAGGGTGTGGATTCGCTCATGTCCTATTTGATAAAACGTTACTTGCTATATATAGAGTAGAATAAAATACCGTTGAATGCGAGCAACCAAACGATTATCCTGATCTCTAGAAAGACTGTACGAGAACTCTGAACAGTCACCGCTTCATCAGGCGCGTAGCTGGGCCATCCAGCACAGCTGCCAGATATCGAGTACGCAGAGGACTTAGCAATTGTTGGATGTGAACTCAGCAAGCTGGAGACAGCAATTTAACTTAAAGAACCTTGCCTTGTGGGTTGATTTGCGTCTTATAACTGCGACGGCAAATGTACTGTCGCAAGACTGACTGGGATCGAACCCGACGCTCATGCCCACAGATATAGTGATTGTGATGGACAAACTTGCCCAATTTGGTAGGTGTACCACTCCTGGTAACTCATCTAAAAACGATGTTAACACGCAGATAGGGGAGAGCATTGCAGCTTCCTTCAAACCTAAGCATTTTTAGAGTGGACGTAACACCAGTTTGTCTGTCAGAAACCTAAGAGATGGGAGGTGAGAACGTTGAAGATTTCCAGTGTTTCACCATCGATATCTTTGAGTTTCTTGGGAATTTCGGGGAGTTCGGAGGAAGTAAATCGATCTATTTGCACTCCGTCGGTAAGGCCGGCCTGGTTACTTGATGCATCATACGGTGGGTGGAATTTCTTGAACACTTGTCTTCACATAACCACTCGAATGTTGGATACTAGTTGGGAATAACAAGACAATGAGTTATGAAAGCTATCACTAGGAACCACAGCTGCGCTGTTTTTGAGGCCTTGGGTGAGGACACGAGACAGAGCTCGGCAGTGGTTAGAAAACCGGAAAACATTACCTAGATGCGCGCCGAACCGGCGTGCGTTTATCCGACCAGCTGCCGCTAATTAGTCAGTAAAGGCCACAAAATTCCCGTCAAACATGAAGACCATTTCCACACCCAAGTTAAGCAATGAAGATATCATTTAACGACTCCAGTGCGCGGGTATTGACATTTAGTTTTCTGCTCACGGGCGGACGAGATTATGATAGGTTGATCCATCGTACAGTGATGTCGATCGTGACCTGTTCTACCACGTAATGGTAGGAGGGCTCAATGATCATTCGACTTTCAGTAGCAGGAACCCAGTTTTCTGAGTTTCAAGCAGACCAGAAAGGCGGACTGGTAGCAGCTGGATGGAGTGCATGGGATTCCATACCGAGAAACCAGCATCTTTCACGCAGCGTGTCCCCTAATTAAAATCATAAGCACATTCTTCAACATATTTAGGAACCACAAGTCCGTTACTTTTCAGAAACTTTCAGCTGTGCACAGTGGCATGAGAAATTTGATCCATATGTCTCAGCTCCAATAGCCTAGATTAGGTCGCTGCCCAGTCGGGGGTTACAGACTTGGAAATGGATGTTGTAATTGAGACTGTACTCTCAGTCACAACAAAAGGAAAACTAACTCTCTCGCAAAAGCAGTTTACAAGTAGTTAACTCAGCGAATGAAGTCACGTCAACTGCTCATCAGATCCTGGAAAGCAAGCTGGTCGATGACTCTGGATAGACGAAACGTCGATGGACCCCAATTACCGCACAACCAACTATATAGCGTACCAAAAACGAGGCAATGTATTTGAACCTACAATGCCGCAGTCAAAGAGCTGCGGCATCTGATAAAAACCAGGGATTGTGCATTGGAAAACAGAAAATTCCCTGAAGTGAAAGGAAGCATTTTTGATCAATTTCCGGGAAAAAAAGCTGTATTGGTTGTCAGGACGGCAGATCAGTGATTTGGCGTGGTCTTTCTCGAGGAAGACAGTAGTTTGTGCTGGTTTGTCACGTAATTCTTACCTGGTTTCTAACCCCACAAAGCTAGAGAAGATGAGCTTATCAGAGCTGCCAGCCATGGCAATACATGACAACATGAATGTGGATTTGGTGATCATGTGCATCGATAGCGCAGGTGTTAAATCTGACTGCCGTTCCCGCTCCAGTGCCTAGCTCCGGAAAAGAACTCACCGATAAGGAACACAACCGCTTTATTGCAAACAAGCGAGTGCGTGCGAGTGCAACACGTGCAAGGGCTCTCACGCTATTTGAGTTTTACTTTCATCTATCCATTCCGTTGCGGAATTGATTGAATGCGTGATTGGCCTGGATGCTTGCCGGCTTTCCCGTTGAGATTTTGGTGGAGTTTTAGGGTCTCAAAAGCCTCAAAATTTGCATGCACTCTACGAAGATTGATATAGGCTTGGCAAGGTGTGCATATCCTTTCTAGAGGGACCCGCCACATCTCCCAAACCTAGCCATTTAGCTCAGTTCCACGAGAAAATGACAATCCACATGTGGCATTTCAGCAAAAGCGCACTCACGTTCGCGCATGAATAAGACACTTTACTGCTGGCGCCAAAGTGTATGACGAGATTTCGCCGTCGCCTAATGACTGCATATGAAGACCGCCAACATCTTATCGATCGTTCGGTTGGCAAGCTTGTATTTGTTCCGCCAAAAAGGCTTGTCAGTATACACTTCCAGCTGGGTGGAAGTTCCGCTTGTTCCACCAAAATTGGTCTGTCTGTCCCACATGCCTGAGATGACTGAATGAGATAGGCACTCCTGACCACTGGACTCGCCTGCTGCAGTGTACTGTCTGGCGCGAGGGACCATAGGATTGTGGACATGATCCGCATTTGCCTGTCACACACGCAAACCCGGAAACCACAGGTACAGTAACGTCCCGTGCGTTGTGCACGTCAAGATGTGGATTTATTGGTCAGAAAACCGAGCGAAATGATGGGGTATTGCACACGTGGCGGGTGACGCCAATCTGAAGCGTGAATTATTCAATGTCATGAACTCTATACGCTGTACTTTGGGATTTAACTTCTGGGTCTGACCGACGAACGCATCCAGGAAATTCTAGCATCATGTGTGATCTCGCACTTTTTTCTACTGAAAACATGCAGTTCTAGCGTTCCTGCGGCAAGTGTGTGAAGATGAGTTTTTAAAAAAATTTCAAATGCTTGCGTGTCACCCATGATTAGGATTACACTCTATCCACAATGCTGCTAACGGTTGAACACTAAGAGCATTTCTTGGACATGTTTTCGAACACCATATAATATTCCATAGCGTACTGTGCGTGATGACATGCCATTCGGTCATCATGTAGTCATGAAATATTTCTTGGTCGTATAGGGGTAGTAAATTTTGCCCCTTATTTTAGCATAAGGTCATCAATTTCTATACCAGGTTATCATGAATTTGTATCCTCTCATAACCCTGATTTCTCGAAACAGCATATACAAGCAATACCGGTTCGGTTAACAAGAGACGGGACTTCGAAGTACCCCAGGATCCAATGGAGCAAACCACCATGTCTGATAACTCATTATACCCAAAACGGGTTGGTAGCATTTACAAGTGTCCCATATGCGATAAATCATTTGTTTACATGTCAAAAGCCTTACAGCATAAAATGTGCCACTCAACGGATCGGAATGTTCAGTGCAATCTATGCATGCTTTCGTTCAAGCATAAAGACGCTCTTCGAACGCACGAGAAGAAAGCACACGCAAGCCAGGTAGATTATCTTCCTTTAAAAACACCAAGTAAACACGTCCGAGAATCACGAGAGAAAGGTAACCCTTGTCCTGAATGTGGCGGAAAATTTTCAAATTGGGCTAATCTTCAACGACATCGGAAATTAGTACACGGAAACGAACAGAGCCATACATGTGATGAATGTGGAAAACTTCTCAGACATAAACGGCAGCTCTCCCAACATATCAGACAAGTGCACAGGAGGATTTATCAGAAACAGTGTGAACTATGTCGGAAAACGTTCAGTCGTCCATATGGGCTTCACAGACATATTGAATCTGCGCACGGTGGAGACGAAGGTAAAAATAGACAATCGAGTGCATAGAACATTTCTACAAACCACTATTCATCCGCTCCTAGGTTTTCATCTGACATGTGATTCATACTGTACTGCACTACTCTGTTTTATTTGCAAACTCTGCTTCAAATTTGGAAGAATCTCCGTGTGTGACGTCTTCATTAAATGATCATAACTCTCTCATCGTTCCATGTTTCTCGGTGCTAGCTTACTGTCCAGGGATAATCTGCCCATCAACGCTGTACGACATTCATTCGTGTTTTGTTTTGTTGCCAAAGGCTCAAGAGGAATTTAACTTTGAAAAAATCCAGGATGGCATTGATATTTTAAATACCCCAGCCTGTTGGTCGGTAAGGTTTATTTCTTCGTTGAAACCTTGAAATCTTACTCAAACAGAATCACCAACCCCGCTTGAGAACTACATCCGTACACTTCACATCGAAACTGCATTGATTTGCATTGAAGGTCGCCGCTTTTTCCCGCAAAGTTCTGCAGTTTCATTGTGGGTGAACATGTGATGACTCTTTACAACACAAGTCTATCATCGCAAGAGAATGAAGGACAGACTTCCAAGCGAGGGACAAGCTTATAATGCTGCATTAATTTCCACGTACGTGCATCCTGAACCAGGTACGGTTTGTATAATCTATTTCCGTTGTATTGTTGTTCAACACAGCAGCATCCCGGCTTATCAAAGCCCTCAGGTCACCACTATCTGGCAAGTCCGTTTTAAACAGGAGGCTCGCAACATAATTTTCTGCTCAAAAGTCAGTAAGAAAGACGAAATCAATAAGTGTTACTTTGTCATAAGAAAGGGTGGACATGCTAAAGCTCATCGGCTATCAGATTAACCAGAAAACACGAGTGTCTTGTGCCAACCACTTGACACTGATATAGAAACCAGTCCATGCGATGTCAACTTGGCTGGTTAATTTTGCCTCACTCTGTAAAATTTAGGGATCGACTTCGTAAACCGTATAGGACCGTGCCATGGGATGGGTGTTTGATAACGGGTGCTTTAAAATTTACCGAAATGCGTTCTACACATCATTCGAAATGGACCATTCACTATACAGTGAACAATGGACACTTCCGACATACTGACAAGCAGTGAATAGGAAAACCTAGACCTATGGTTTAATGTTCTGAAGATTATGAGTTGTNGACATGCCATTCGGTCATCATGTAGTCATGAAATATTTCTTGGTCGTATAGGGGTAGTAAATTTTGCCCCTTATTTTAGCATAAGGTCATCAATTTCTATACCAGGTTATCATGAATTTGTATCCTCTCATAACCCTGATTTCTCGAAACAGCATATACAAGCAATACCGGTTCGGTTAACAAGAGACGGGACTTCGAAGTACCCCAGGATCCAATGGAGCAAACCACCATGTCTGATAACTCATTATACCCAAAACGGGTTGGTAGCATTTACAAGTGTCCCATATGCGATAAATCATTTGTTTACATGTCAAAAGCCTTACAGCATAAAATGTGCCACTCGACCGATCGGAATGTTCAGTGCAATCTATGCATGCTTTCGTTCAAGCATAAAGACGCTCTTCGAACGCACGAGAAGAAAGCACACGCAAGCCAGGTAGATTATCTTCCTTTAAAAACACCAAGTAAACACGTCCGAGAATCACGAGAGAAAGGTAACCCTTGTCCTGAATGTGGCGGAAAATTTTCAAATTGGGCTAATCTTCAACGACATCGGAAATTAGTACACGGAAACGAACAGTGCCATACATGTGATGAATGTGGAAAACTTCTCAGACATAAACGGCAGCTCTCCCAACATATCAGACAAGTGCACAGGAGGATTTATCAGAAACAGTGTGAACTATGTCGGGAAACTTTCAGTCGTCCATATGGGCTTCAAAGACATATTGAATCTGCGCACGGTGGAGACGAAGGTAAAAATAGGCAATCGAGTGCATAGAACACTTCGACAAACCAATATTCATTTGGGCCTAGGTTTTCATCTGACTTGTGATTCATACTGTACTGCACTACTCTGTTATATTTGCAAACTCTGCTTCAAATTTGGAAGAATCTCCGTGTGTGACGTCTTCATTAAATGATCATAAATCTCTCATCGTTCCATGTTTCTCGGTGCTCGCTTTCTGGCTGTCGCCCCTGTCCGCTTAACCGCACATCTAGGGTGAATGCGTACAAGTTCATAAGCTCTTTCGTTCCCTCGGAGCACGTACTTTTGAGCACAAACACCACGCACATACTTCACGCACGCGCACCGCATCCACGCAAGCACATCCTCGGGCACGTGTGCACGCACATGCGCATACAACGCACATCGCCAGTCTGACCAAATATACTACAATTCATTTCGCGTACAATTCACTAGATACTTGCATCCATAATAATTGTGGTGTTTGTTATTGTGGTAATCTGGACGGTCTTCCTTCCCTTCTAAAATCTCCCGTTTCGCGTGCCACAAAGCATGCTTTGCAATTGGCAAATTCCGCGGTTTTCCATGCAATGTACCTTGGATGTTAGCATCTTTGCGTGGCGCTTTTCTACAGCACTTTTTATATACCTATTCATGCTTCGATGTTCAAGGAAGTTTGCCGACAGAATAAATATCTGGTAAACCAATGCTTGTTCATTTCGCTCCGAAGTGACTGCGAAAAATAGAAGATACTCGGCTTAAGAGGCTGACCAGGAATGACTTCGCATTCGGTAAGTCTTTCCGAAGTTGTTCAGTCTTCTGCACCATGAAGACATATAAAGCGTTCGTTCGTCTACAAATGTTGTTATAAATCAATTGAACATTGGTTGCCTGGTTTGTTTAACATTTAGTGTATTTTCTCGGATTTTTGGAATTCTAGCATGATTTAGTCGATAGAATTATTTGGACAACAAGATACGGTTGCTGCCGATTCTGCAATTGCATTTCTAATCCTCGTGTTTCTCCGTAATACTTTAGTTTCCTTTATTGCCAATGATGAAGCAGAGTCTGTTTACTTGTAGATACCTTGGCCGATTGTCAATTTTGGTTAGGTTTTAGTTCACCGTACCTTCCTGAATCCTCTTACTGTCCAGGGATATTCTGCCCATCAGCGCTGTACGACATTCATTCGTGTTTTGTTTTGTTGCCAAAGGCTCAAAATGAATTTAACTTTGAACAAATCCAGGATGGCGCTGATATTTCAAATACCCCAGCCTGTTGGTCGGTAAGGTTCGTTTCTTCGTTGAAACTTTGAAATATTACTCAAATAGAATCACTAACCCCGCTTGAGTACTACATCCGTACACTTCACATTGTAACCGCATTGATTTGCACTGAAGGTTGCCGTTTTTTTTCCGCAAAGTTCTGCAGTTTAATTGCGGGTGAACATGTAATGACTCCTTACAACAAAAGCCTATCATCGCAAGAGAATTAAGGACAGACTTCCAAGCGAGGGACAACTCTATAATGCTGCACTAATTTCCACCTACGTGCATCCTGAACCAGATACGGTTTGTATAATCTATTTCCGTTGTATTGTTGTTCACCGCAGCAGTATCCCGGCCTATCAAAGCCCTCAGGTCACCACTATCTGGCAAGTCCGTCTTAAACAGGAGGCTCGCAACACAATTTTCTGCTCAAAAGTCAGTAAAAAAAGACGAAATCAATAAGGGTTACTTTGTCACAAGAAGGGACGGACATGCTAAAGCTCATCGGCTATCAGATTAACCAGAAAACAAGAGTGTCATGGGATGGGTCTTTGATAACGGGTGCTTTAAAATTTACCGAAATGCGTTCTACACATCATTTGAAATGGACCATTCTTTATACAGTGAACCATGGACACTTCCGACATACTGACAAACAATGAATAGGAAAACCTAGGCGTATGGTGTAATATTCTGAAGATTATAATTTGTGACAACCTTATTTCTGGGTTGCTAGGACGAGTCTATTCAACTCTATTTAGCCGAGTCCTCTGGATAGGGGTGCATCACAAATATTTACTGCAAGGGGTACTCGTAATAGTTTGTGCCTTTTAATATTCATCACATCCCAGCTAACGGGTCCCATACATTACTCCAAAGATCCGCGGTCTTAAACTTCAGCATCTTTAGATTTGCACTGTGTACACCGACCCACAAAAGAGTTACATCACTCTATGGAAACCTCAGTTAAACACAAATTATCTTACAAACGAGCGTATCTGGCGGATTTTGGGTTCCCGTAGAACATGAAATGACGAATACTCAGGACCTGTGTCTGTGGAGTAGGTCCAACATGGGCGGAAATGATTGCAGATTTTGGAATAGTTTCAAGCCATCTTGTGAGCAATATTTCCTCAACAAAATCCCAGCTTGTCAATGCAGAAACAGGTTTTATTAGTTTACAAACAGAAGCTTGCTCGGCTGTTTTCTTGCCTCAATGTATATTGAAGCATGGTTGGTCAGCCGTCGTCCGATCCTTGTTTGTTAGAAGTTGCTGATGGTTTGAAATCGTAGTATTGGCGCCACTAACTGCTTCATCGAACTCCGAGTTTCCCCACAGTGGACATCTGTGTTGGTTCACAGGCGGGCGCTTATCAAATCCGTAACCCAATTGTCTGGTAGTGTTGTCGCTTGTAGAGCGCTCATCTTATTTGGGGCTATCCGTTGCCTGGTGACTCCAAATGGTGGTCTTCGTCAGTTGCGGTCATAGTTCATCTTTCTTACAAGTTCACCCCAAGTTTAATATCCAGAGGGTTGTTGTCGAATTGTGTACTGAAAAAGGAAACAAAATCCTTACTTACAACATGGAAAACCTTGAGAAAATCACTGTTAGAGTATCCTTGCTCAATTTCGGTTCAAGGAAATCAAAGTCCTAAAGCTAGAGCAACAAATCACGTTTCGCCTAAATGAATCTAATGACCCCAGGAGATGTGGTTGCCCTAATCCATCGCTTACAATACAATAGGCTGAACTGCGATTCTGACGACCCAAACCCAGAACAACGGAGCGTTCAGATGTCAGGACACCTGTGCGCAGGAAATGAGAACTGGGCTTGATCCTACTACATGCTCCAGGCATTAAGCTGCTCGGTCGATATCAGCAAGGCAAGCTCAAGCTGGGATTTCGGTTTCATCAAGTGTGGATTAGCTGGATGCCGACCTAGCGCGAGTTTTGACGTGGAGATATCAGTGTTTACTGAAGTCCAGCTGACCAGCAACAAAATAATAGAGCTTATGCACGCAAACGTCTGTTAACGTGCTTTAGAGGGAGAATAATCGTTTTAGTCGTTTTAGTGTCTGATTGGTTGCGTCAACCGTTTTTTTTCTTTTTATGGTCACAGTTGTTTGGTTTCCGATGGTTTAAAGCCGAATTAATGGACCTTAACTTTCTGCTGAATTAGTCGAACGGGGGAAATGGAACTAATGTTTTCAAACTTTGCTTCAGTTGATATTGCCATATTTTTCGTGCCTGCAATGCAGGCCTATTTTGTGGTTCCTTATGAGGGGTTACCTTTCATCTCACTGATAGGCTCGACACCTGACAACCTCGTCACTTCGCGGCAAGTTGCAATCCTCACCTGGCGTACTGAATGGGGATGTTTACCTGTTACCGAACAAGAGAGTTGAACGCGTGAGCTGGGTTCATAGTTGGCAGATTGCTTCAACGAGTGAAAAGGGCATAAGTTGCCGTGCTCCGAAAATGCGCCTATAGGTTATTGAGTCACTGATGTCCTCCAAATTGCTCTATGAATAGAATTGGCCAGAGTAAACCTGGATGGCTCCACTAAAGTGTCACCCAACCACTGGAGACACATAATATTTGGAAAAATTCGGAGAAACCGATTTTCATGAAGAAACATGTTAGGAGGTTGCTTGACGCCAGGTTATGAGAAGTTACCACGAAATGATAGAAACGAAACGCAGATGTCTGTTATACTGGTGAAACATCCTTCGGAAAATAAAAATAACTCGGCACGATTATCTAGCACAAATCCTACGACACGCAGTACATCCAGAAGGTAATCAAATGACTGGTTCCATATGGCATTACTTGGGGGAGTCTTCACCGGATAGTAAAGTTACGAAAGAGCATGATGCCCACATGTCAATTCTAACAGGATAGCCAGCAGCTAGAGCAACTGTCTTTCCCATTGTCACAATAATGTACGTCATGATAAATTTGTTCCAATCCACTGGATATGAGTAGCAAATCCAAATATGGGACAAATAAGTTTATTGAGCAGTTTAACTTGCACGAGCTGCGAGTTCTCGGAACATAACTGGCTTCTCACATCTAATCAGAACCAATAAAAGCACTGGAATCGATATCTACTGTTGATGTTTCGGTGTGTTGATGTTCAGCCGTAAACATCTGCGCTGGAGACTATGATAGAAGCGTAGGTGTCACTTGAAGGGATGAGCGAAGAACCGGAATCGGGAAAAACACTGATTATGGCTTCTCGTCTCCACTTGTTCAAATGAATGCATCCAGTCGGAAAAAGCTGCACATGTTTGGTCGAATGACAAGAACAATATAGATGCAAAAATCTTTTTTGATTAAAAGACAGCTTCCTTTGTTAGGGGATTTTAAATAGGCTTGGAGACGGTAATAGCCTGTCATATTTTCTTTCCTGCTGGTAAGGCTAATAACACTCCTGGGGCTTACTCAACTTTTCAACGCTGACTCAAGTACGTCAAAACTTTGCCGCGCAAGCAAAATTCCATAAGTTATCTGAGTTTCTTCTGTCCGCGACAATTTCATTTGTATGGAATCCTCGAATATTGCGGCACTACACACCAGCCGTACACAAAAGAGTTGACAGGGCTGCAGTAAAGTACGCGGCCGGAGGATCCGAATACTACCTGTCCCGTAGAACGCGAAATAGACAGATGATTTGAAAATCATCAAACACGTAGAACAGTAGGGGTTTATCTGCAGGATGAACTAAGGGTCGTCATTTACTCTTCTAAGTTATTAAGATCCGGTCTAGAAACAGTGTAGTTCATTAGTTCCACATACTAAAGATCGTTATACCTGTACTACCTTCAAAGAATTTCCCGCCAAAATGCCGTGTGTTACTTCGCAATGAGAGGAACCGTTCTTGTCTGGACGCATGCAGACCGGATAAACAACCACCAAATGGACATCTGGACTGCATAATCTGCCCTAGAAATATGGGTCGGAACATCACTTGTAAATCGTCAGAAGATTTTATTTCATCGAATAAAATATCGGAAATATTTTTGAAAGAACCAAATAGATAGATAAAGGGAAATGCTTTAGACCATATTACCAAACTCTATAAGTGAACTATTCATGTGTACAATAATTCACTTAAATGGAGTCATCCCCAGAGAAATCACCAATGCCCCATTTCTTGATTATTCAGAAGGAAACTAAAGAAGGTGCTTGCAGATCCGATAACGTTTTTCTTGGCTGACAAAATGAGGTTGATCCAACACATTCCACGCAATCCCTATGCTGCATTATGGCGTAAGCTGTACATGAACATCGACGCATAAATTATTCATTCAAAACAACGTGTAGATCAACGAAGATGACCGACGAGACTGAAACTTAGTCTGGTGTGACGATTTGTGCTATTAACTCACGACTGTCAGTCTTCTCCTCCATGGAGCCGAAAGTCATGACTCGAACAGACTTACGGGACAAACTGCGCTAGAATTCATTATTTCCGATCCAAGCCAACATCGTTGCATGCACTCTTTGGTTTGTCAGGCACAACCGTGCGCTTTCTGGACGGGCAATTCCATACTGGACGTTCACAATTAAATGCCCATTTGCTCTCATATGCGCTGGCCTCAATGATCAAGCTAAGCACAGCAACAAAACATATTTATTCACATAGTCATTCGCCCTAAACACGGCGTGAAATGATGGTAAATTTTGCGGGTAATACGATTTGAATGACTGGTTTTGCTATTGGGTAGACAAAAGGAGTAGCCAGCCACTGGTTCCAAATGTCACATCTGATTGAGGCTAAATTTATTTGATTACACAGTATGCTCTGTTAGCGAAACGCTTCACCTAAGAAGCATCTTCATGGGAAGAGTAGCTCAACAGTCAAGTCAGAATGGACCGACTCGCACTCAATCGGAGCAGTAAAGTGAGTCAGTTTGCAGCTGAACGTAGCTCACATGGTTTGTCACATCTTTACTAGGATAATAGAGCGTTTCGACTGGCTGGATCGCAACAGGATTGTTTAGCCTTTGTTTGAAGTTTTCGTTTGTACGTGCCCACAGGCACGGTTTGTAATCCATTTCGAATAAACGTGAATAGAGAAGGCACACCATACCTAATTAGCGAATCATTTTCTACCGAGCTATAATTGACCGCAACTAACGACCAATTAGACCAAACGAGAAAGTTTCGTTTGAGAATTTGATTAATTAACGAACTAGCCTTAGAGAGTACGACTAATTACAAGAGCACGGTCGGGTTCTTAAACGAAGCTGTAGAGTTACGAAAAGGTTGTATGGCCGCAAAAAGAATTTTTAATTTCTACTCGGGTTTTGATCTGAGAGTACATTTGAAATAGAAGATCACACGAAAGGTGTGAGACTGTAGAATAATCTCATCGTATTCGAAGAGGCGAATCCTT
>SJOL01005868.1:0-152115 GCA_004794785.1 Opisthorchis felineus | reverse complement strand
GGTGGCTGGACCTCTGCGTCCATCACTTCAGTGGCCCCTCGGTGGTGCCCTACATTCGGCCGGGTAAATACCGTAGAGTCCAATTCTCTTCAGGCTGCTGAATGCGAAAGATGCACCAATTCATACACCAGTCACACCTAACATTGTTTAATGTGTTAAGATTCGCAGACCTCCCGGATTTCTGTGAGCGGCACCCCGCCAGTTCGCTCTGTGAATTTTCCAGGTTTGGACCCAAAATTATAATTTCGAAAGCATTCGCAGTAGCCGGATTTTGATGCTGTTATATATGAAATGAAAAATAGGGCACCCATTAGGTCATGTTAAACTGGTGAAATTACAGGGGAGGAATGGGACTTTCGTCAAAGGACCGTTGTAAAACGCTTTCAAGAAACAGTTGGACGTCAAAATGTGGAAAAGCGGCCTAGCATATTTTTCACAGAGCGGTTCGGAATTATGTGATCTGCACTATTATCTGGTTGAAATACGATATAAAGCTTAACATGTGCGAGTCACTTGATGCCGCCAAATGTACGCCAGCTTCCGAAAGATAGCCCAATGTCAGCCAGTGACATGCAGCTACCAGGGCTTTGTTCCTAGTACCAAATGTGACTCTGGCCACTCATTGATTGTTTCCAGCAATCAGATTTGATCATTCCGGCTCCTATACACCGGTTCAGGAACTGCTAATTTCAGACGGGATCCCAAAGTTCACACCAACTTAAGCCAAGTCGACAACAGGATTGCGAAAATCTCGCGTTGGTTTAAACAAGACGTGTGATGCAAACGTCAGAGAGCTGTTTAGAGTCATGTCAAAAAGCGAAAGCCTTTATAGGCGCAAAACGGAAACAACAAAATGGAAAATCAGTTTGCATAAATTACGAATAAAAGTAAGGCTTCGAAGATATGACTTCATTCCCAGGCAGCTTCGTAATACGATTTCTAGTCCTTGCCGTTCTTCCTTGGCTTCATCCCCTATTGCCCCCCTCCCTTGGCATGAGTCAGACTTCGAAAACCGAGTTGTTACCGGAATAACTAGCAGGATTATTTAGGTAGAGAAACCCAAATAATATGAGGTCTTCATCTCCACTGAAGGCGGCTTAGCTCACCAGGACGAAGCAGTCGTCTCATTGTTATCCTGGTATTTGCTTAATAATGTTACCTCATTCGGCGTCGGAAACTTCTGATTCCAGTTTTTGGACTGTGAGAGGTAGAACATGGTCAAGTGGATGATTTCAGTATATCTGGGTGACCGTTCCGGTTAACCCGCGCTCATTAGCAATCGATTCATTAATGCAGATCTCGACTGCTCGGATTACGGGCAACGCGTTGGCCTACGTAAATCTCGAGTGACAATCGTGTGACTGTCTCCAGTGTTTGTGCGCATCCCGATAGCGTCTAAACAATCCTGACTTACAAGAACAACTTTCCCAACAAAATTCAACAGTATTTTAACGTCAGAAAATTCTAGTGTGGCTTATTTTGTGGTTTTAAATGGGATACTTGAGACAAATATGAATAAGGATCTAACTTTTTCGAAATAATGCACAGTTAAGAAACGAGCGGGTCACAAGGCATTACATTACACTGGGCTTTAGAGAGTTACTTCGTAGTTGAAAATGCTTTTGCAAATTCTATAATCAGATTCATGTGGTATGGATTTAGACAGGAGGATGACCTTTGCCTAATATCTGGGTGAGCTTCTGGGATACCCGACCTATGATAAGCGTGTGCGTCGAACCTGGAACCCCCTGGATAAGTCCTACGATGAACCAAACGCTTATAACTTGTGGATATCTCAGAAGCGATTACCGGAAACAAGTCTTGAAATGTCTCAGGAAACATTGTGTGAACTCATATCCAGGTTCAGTTAAACGCGAACCAAATATCTCCGATCTATCTGGGAGGGAAATCATGCAGTGCAGTTCGGTCATTTAGGGTGAATTCCTCCGAAGCTACTTCGTCTGAGTGCCTGATTCGGGCGACGCGTTTCCGCAATATTCTTCGGATTTTAAAAAAATCTGAGGAATAATTGCTCATCCACAACGAGTCCAGAAGTGCTATTTATCTACCACCTCAAAGCGGACAAAAAAACTCTGCTTTCTATTTAGTCGAGATCAATATTCACTCAACTGGTGCTCAGTGTCTCCGTCAAATTTTCACATTTATCAGTTCACCGACGCACATTCTCTGACTTCTTCAAATCCACTAGTGTCAGTCGAGGGTGTCCATGATCACTCTTTATCTCCTCCTTCTGTCACGTCTACTTTCTGTAGCACCTCGTGAATCGAAGTGTTTCCGAAAGATTTGCTCACGGATATTGAGTACCTTGACGATATTGCAACCTTTAGACCCCACCCTTTTAACTAACCTTAATTATTATGTAGTACGGTTAACCAAGCGGTTGGCAACTGTTTTGTGTAAAGTCCTGTAGTGATCGTGAATGGGACCAAACTCAAATCTCATGCTTGACGGTGAACCAGTCGGTGTGGTAAATTACTTCGTCTATCTGGACAGCTGCATTAGACGCGGCGTACTTGGGAAAAACGAAATCACTTCTAGAATTGAGGAGGATAAGTTTGTGTTTACCGAACTCCTACACATATAACGCCGACGTGATATCTGCTTGGCTCTGAAGAGTAAAGTGTACAGTGGGAACATCAGGTCAGTATTGCTGAGGTGTGCCAAATTGTCCTCGGTAAAGTTCACTCCATATCTACATATTTATCAGTGAAAGTTCACAACTCCCTCTGACTAGGCAGTGTACGTCATATGCCAGCGGACCGTCTACCTCCTTGAGCTCTCTTCTCCAAGCGTTGTACCAGATGGGAATAAACGAAACGCGGTTGGTCTGCACCTTAGCAAAAAAGCATGAAATGCCGTCCCAGTCAACAGGCGCCATTCGGTAAATTTCGCCTCTGCGGATGGGGACAGCTGGACGAGAGAGAAAAATAGTTATTGGCCCTGACAGTTAAGATCGTGTCACCCAACCACTAGGGATTTTGCACCAAAGCTATCGCCTAAAATGCACATCTCCCGGTTCCACAAGGGACAAACAGACCCACTAACACATCAATGGACCGATTGGGCCACTGATTTCAACGCGAGACCTTCATTCCCTCGTTCTCCTGAAACTAGAAACAATGGGTGCGTCTGAATCATCCTGGCTGACGGCCGGAAATGGTCTAGTGCACAGCACACCGTTTCTGCTATAATGTGATTGCGCGACAATTATCTGCAAACCTAGTCACCGGAGGCTAGCTCTAATAATGTGAGGTGAGTTTTTGACAAGGCAACTGCCTGCCCAAATCCATGCCAACCCAATAGTCGTCACGTCCGTTCATATTTTTGTCTTCCAATTTTGAATTCGTCGTGATAACTAGTGTGCATTACTAGTCTGAGCAGCTGCCGCAAAATTCTCGGCCTAAATTACAAAACCAAAGCAAACTGACTGACGTTCCGTTTTCTTATCAATGCAGGATATGCCGCAAACATAATGGATGCCTGCCACAAACGTATACGCAGAACTAGAATTCATTTTTGCTGAAACGGCCTCTTTGAAAGGTAATTTGGTGGTAATATTTATGGCCTATTCGGCTTCTGTCGGATTCGGTACCAGGTTGCAAGTCTTACCGAACACAGAATTTTTGTCTAAATTTTCTATAATACACCTGATTGGTCCCGTTGGATATGTATTAATCGCGAGATTTATAGGTTTATGCTAGCACTGTATGCCGGTTTGAAGCACACGCGGTGCACAAACGGAAGACTCATTTACGTAGACAGTGCACACCATTCTGCGGATCATCGTCAGTGTGCACCCTGAAAATACGCCACATTCCCGATTGGCGAAAGCGTCCACAAAGGAGTAAGAAGGTTTACGTAAAACATGTCGGGGAATTTTCCATCAGTGAATCATTCAATAAACTAGGACAATTTCTAGGTTACTCTATGATCGTTTTGTGTGATCATGACAGCAATGTCCGTCAATTCATCAGCGATGATTCAGAAAACATAGATCAACTTAACTGGTCATATCCTGTAAGAACTTTCAAAGATGATAGCAACGCAACCTCGTGCCTTGTCTTAAACTGTGTAACATGGTAAAAGATGTGACGGAGGAATCGATTTGGAGTCATTTAACAGCCCGGCAGTTTAATTGGCTAGATGCTCTTTTGTCCGTGTATCGGTTCCGCTAAGCTAAGGTTCACCAAAAGTGTAGATAAATTATCTACATAATTTTCGTTTATGAGGTTGGCACACAAATTACCACTCACGTCTATGGGGTTTGCTTCAAACAAATTTGGGTTCATAGGGTAAACCGATTTTAGCCTCACAAACGCGTCCAGGAATAATCATGGTCGGCTTCCAAACATTCACTACGGAGACGTATTTCACGTTTGAGCTGTCTCTAGGACGTTTGATGAAGATCTGGGTTGTTGTAAACGCACTTTTATGTTCACATTGTGCCATCTGACCGGCTACTTACTAAAGAGAGCTCCAAATTACAGGCTGGTAGGTGGTATTCAGAGTCCTTTGCTCCAGATAATCGTAGGAACTCAGAGGTGAAGCCTCAATTTAGGAAAGTAATATGACCCCAAAATGCGCGGCCAAGAAAAAGCTTCTGCCTTTTTGAGGCCTGTAAAATGACGTACAATTTAGCATTTATAGAGTCCTCTTTGAGAAAGAGGGCCAGCAAGACAAGGCTGCGGTAATCGTATCTTTTTACCATGAGGACTGATTGCATTCCAATTTTTCCACCCACTCGCTTGACAGCACGCACACATTCTACTTGCCTTCAAGGCAGTACCCAGCTTCTCTGGGTACCATATCTGTTTTTCGAAACTGTTCGTTTTTTTTCACTCGCGGACGTCGTCATCAATCATGCCGCAAAGAAGTACTGGACAATTTTGGTGTGACTTCCTCCAGAATATCATCAGCGAGAGTCAGCTGATAACGCAGCTAACACAACGCTACTTTGCAGACAACAGTAGTGTAGATCGTGCCGTTAATGCGTGAAAACTTTGCGTGATAGATAGGAAAAGGTGTACAGTTCAGGCTATCTAAAACTGCGATTCAGAATTCATTGTATCTGAATCACGCATTCTGGCCCAGAGACCGAATGCCTTAAGAAACGTATCGTAAATGCATTTTATGAATAAACTCATAAACTGACATGGAAATGTTTGCTGCAAGACATGTAATTTAAACCAGATTACCTCACGCAATACACACCCCCGGGAAAGTGAGCTACCCTCCCACTTGGCCGGTTCAACTCAATCTGTGATTTTGACGTGACCCCTTTCGTTATCTCCTTACTTGTTTGGCCAATGAATAGATCAGCGCCTGCCGCAATCTATTCTGTTGACGCAGCATGTTTCTTCCTCATGTTTGGTCATATCATTCAGAAGGTGCAATTATCGAATGCGCGGTGAGTCTCGATCCTGGGCCTATTGGGGCGGGTACTTCTGGACGTTTAATGTGGTAGGGGCATTCAAACAGTTTTGGGAGGATCAGTTCTTTGAGTGACCACTTAACGGGGAGTCCGATAGCGCATGTGCACATTCAATAAGCCTTGTACATTGTCCAAGAATTCCAGAGTCGGTTAAATCTAGATGGATGCGGTTTCAGTCAGCCCTGGATCACTGGGGTTTTATACACTAGGTGGAATGTCCTGAGAATTAATTCTATCCTCATATTTGACAGACGGGCAGAGCTGGATTTCGAGAAACTTTCCTGCCAGAATAACACTCGAACGTACTCCGCTACGTTTTGAATTTCACAACCGAGAGAGGCTTTTGCTCTGTCGTTTGCTTCACCCCTGGCTATGAAGTGCATGCCGATAAGAAATGACTGAAGGTACACCAAAATACAGGGCTGATAATCAGCATTCCACACTGACGCAAGCTTCCACCTAAAATCAGGCAAGTTCTCCACGGAAAATCACGGTCAGTGATTTTTTTGGTTTGCACGTATGGACCGTGTCGATCTGCCGACTAGGCAGGTGTTTGCCTTTCCACCTTACATTCGTGCATGAACCAAGCTGACACGCCACCAGCGTGCGAACATTCTGCGGTTCAATCCTGACAAATGTGTACAGGAAAATATATATGCAATGAATTGTCTATGAAATCCGAGTAAAGTGGTGTGTTATTTGACAACAGTTTCACCTACAAGAAACAGTTACTCAGAGCATTTTTTCTCATTTGTTTAATTCATTCTACATCGTATTCTCTCAATAACTAGCTTAATGTATGGGTCAAATAGATGGAACGATTTGAACCTGGTATTCTTTATTTCGCTGCTCATGATACCCGCCCGCAGTATGCGTACGCCAACTCCATCAGTTCCCCATAACTACATCGATAACATGACTTCGTATTTCTGTGAACAGAACGCTCGGCACGATGTGATATGACGGCTGTGAAAAGACCAAGCGAGCAACGTTTTTAAGAAATCAGTCCAAGATTTGATGCACCAGCTGACCGAACAAGGAAGATTTGGCTTAATGCCATGGTTCTACGGGCACCGATAAGGTCCAGCTGGCGAATAGTACGCTTCCAAAGCTTTTCCGGAGGCTAGTGAAACTGATGGAAGGGTGCCCAATAACCCCGCCTGCTGTATCATGGTAAACACGTTTCGGTGAATATGAGCTGTCCACAACCCAGGCTGCATATATAGGCAATTCCCTGCAAGACTAACACAGTGAAACAAACTGCCTAATCATAATTTTCTACTGATATTTGGGTGTCAGTTTCTGGATACTAACATCCCAAGCACAATTACATCAACCAGGTTTGATCTACGTTGGTTTGCATTTCACGACGTCTGCGATGTACACACAAACTGCAAATTCAAAGGTGACACTCTAGTTGTTCCAGGCCGTCGACGGGCATGACTTCTCAAGTCGTTTGGTTATAATCCAGCAGTACATTTTTTTGAAATGTTAGGGGGTTGATTAGACATCTGTTTAACATCTGGACGTGACAGTTTCATGAAAGAGCGAAAAATTGTGTTTTGAAGTCCAGCATGAGAAACGCTTAGCGCTGTCCCTAGCATGAACGACACTTTAAAAACTGTTAAAAATATTTGGTGCGACTTAACCTGTAGCTTATAAATTTCAGTACCATTTGCAATAAATGCGAACGAATAGCTGCGAGCATTTAGGTCTAGTAAGCCCCATTGTTTGATAGCTAGAACGTAAGAAAGTATCAACAGTTTGTTAGACCAAGTACCACACCTACTCCAGTTTTACTTGGTTTGCAAACGGACTGTCAATTGACAGTCTGAAACTCGTGACCACATTCTTCATTAAACGATTCCTCCTCATTTGGCGTTTGAGGACAAAAGTTCTCGCATAACTGCGCTTCTCTGAATCTGACACCATCCATATCACATGACGCCAGAGCAATTGTCATGTGGCCAATTAGGCTAACCGAAGTTCACTTGATTTGTCGTGGGGGCGGACACTTTGAAGGACATGTCTCATCGAATTTAAGGTCAGATTGTCATTTTGTGATAGCGTCCCAAATATTTTACGGGTTGGAAAATTTCACACTTCAACAAAAAGAATGTGTTCTAGCTCCATCGGTTTGCATTCACGGCAGCAATTGTGCACAAAAGGAGAGGGCAATAAAAGAGCCCCCACCACACTCCAATGTGTTGTATAAAAGGGTGAATTACTCCATAGAAATCTGCCTATTAGTGATTTTCTCTAAACTAACCCTCTATCAAACACTTCCGAATGCTTATTACTGATGGTCGCGCCAATCGATCTATCGTTTATGTTCGTGTACAAGATTCGAATGCATGACCACAACGGCATACCCAAAACATAGTTGTTATCAGGACCACCTGATTCGGTCTGTTCAGCGGGTTCCCTGAGCCGGATTCCATTCCCTCTTCCAGACTGGCCAACTTGTTCAGACACTACTTCCAAGCAGGAACAGGAGCAAAGTCATATATGCAGCATTCTTCAAAATCTGAATTAGCTCTTTACGCGAATTATTTGATTGAGAACTGAGGCAGTATCTTTTCAAGATCAAAGCGAGGTTGATTTTCCAGTTTACATGCCCCCGCAGCCAGCATTCTCTAAGGATACGACTTGCGTCTCTCATGCCACTGAAGACGGATATCGAAAAACTACCTTAGTATGAAGTTCAGGTTGCGGTAATGCTTTAGACAGCCCATCAGATCGAAAAAGACTATTGCATTTGTGGTCAGCGCGCTGGAAAGCTTGAAAATTTTGTGCAGTCTAATAGCCTCCGCTTCTCGCAACTTCTCCGGTGACATTTTAACTATGAAGCAAACTGTGGTGTCTGTGTGGTATTCCTTATAATCAGTGATGCACGGCTGAATTTTGTTTTTCCCATTCACCATAGGTTCCAACACCGTTTCTTTTGTAGGACTGGGTCCAAGAAAGTTCAGTGATCTCAATTATATCGTCATCCAGAACGGCAACTTCACCATGGATCATGTACCGGTTGGCTTCTAATTCCTGAATGTTTCCGCAAAATCCTCGAAAGCTGGGCAACATGGGCAGCGTATCCTCGCACGACGCAGTATCCTCCCGAAACTATGATCACTGTAGCAAGAAAATTATTCAATCCCAAACAGTTTTCTGTCCCTAATTTTTGACTGTCTCTCTGTTTGGTTTCACCAATGTTAAGATCACATAACGTTGCCGTTTCTACAATTTATCATACCACTTATCGCAGTTAAGTAAAATTAGAAATTATTTTTATTCAGATTTAGTCCGAAAAAACGCAAATAAGTGGAATGCACGGATTGCCGTTGTAAGTGCTTATGAGTTTCTTCGCTATCTGACAAATACATAGAACGAAGTAACACAACGAGATGGAAACATTTTGCAACCGTTTCTTCCTTCTTCGGAATCATCAGCAGCGCGCATCTCACCCTTCATCGCAGAAATGCGAATCCTCAAACTCCCGACCGGTAGCGGAAGACTAAATATTCCGGCCACTCAGTGAGACAGCCAGCAGGGTACCACGTTATTTGGATGGGCCAAATGAAACATCACTTGCACCATAAGCTGTCTAAGTGCGAAGTAGTTGCAATGTTCACCAATCGCACATGATCCGATGGCATAGCCCTCATCTACTAACAGGGAGGTGGCAGGTTCCCATCTCCGTAGTAGTTCTTGAGAAACCGGAGACTTACAGTGAGGAAGAGACAGTTTTGTAGCATTCCTCCCATGTTTGTGGTTCAGCTTGACTTCATTTGCAGAACGAAAGTGTTGTTCAATACTCTGAAAATCCCAGTTCATCAGCGTGCTGGTAATTGTGTGCGAAATTGAGCTATTTGGCGACATCCTATCCAAATTGTTCAATGGTTTGCCTCTTTCAGGTTTTTGAGGTTCCTAGTTCACCAATACCTCATTAATCGCCACCGTATACCATGTGACAGTAGCATTGCTGTACTGACCATACCAGGCAACTAACACAAACCAACTGCACCAATTTTGTAGAAGCAGGTTTTTCGAAAAATTTTTAGGACAACACAGTTGACTGATCCTTATAAAACGATTCGTTCCATGTTTCGTCCCCATAGGTCCAATCATACATACGTTATGTCCAGACATAGCGTTCACATTGTTGACCCAAAAATCATTTAGCCACCAACTCCAAATGAGCACTCGATGTATGTGGTTTCACGTTTTTCCTCATTGTTTAACACATGTTGCGGTAGACGCAAACGCATATTACGAATACTGCTATACCTAATAGAGCCCCATTGTGCTGCAAAACACCCGTTAGATCTGTCAATCACACCCCACTGGCTGCCAACTGATTACCGAGATATAGCCAGAACTCAAAGCACACTATCTTAAAATTCACCTAATATCAAGGTACACGTGGTGCTTGAATCATTTTCTTCAATTCATCAAATAAAAACCGCTTGAACACCTTATGAACACCCGGTGCTAATAAATGTTTTCCTCGAACTAAAATAAATTTTCCCATTATTATTAGGTCTATAGTGAAAAACAGTTAAAATCCACGTTTTAGTTGCTGAGTGTGTGACGAGGAGGTTACTGAGCCATCGTTTAGTACCTCGGACGAACAGGTCACACTGATAGGCACATAAATTGTCGTGAACCCTACTTCCGGAAAATCACTGTCCACTGATGCTTCGATAGAGCGCATACCGTATATTCCGTGACCACGCCAGGATGGTTGCCACACACCGTTGGATCTACCAGAGGGACTCTGGTTCCACGAATGTGCATATATATCTCAGTTCCAACACGTTGCTCAAGCACACACGGCTGACACAGCCCCAGAATCAGCAACCTCCGCAGAAATTCTTCGGATACCGATGATTTGCAGTGGGGAAGAGACAAATTCATAGCTTTTCTCCCATGTTTGTTGCCCAGCTTGACTTCAGTTACAGAACGAAAGTGTTGTTCAATTCTCCAGAAATCCCAGATCGTCAGCGTGCTGATAAGTGTGTGCAAAATTGATTTATTTGGTGATATCTTGTCCAAAATGTTCAGTGGTTTGCGTCCTTTAGGTTTATGAGGTTCCTAGTTCGTGAAGACTTTATAAATAGCCACCGTATACCATATCAAAGTAGCACTGCTTTACTGACCGGATCAGACAACAAACCCAAACCAATTGCACCAATTTTGTAGAAGCAGGGTTTTCGAAAATTTTTTGAGGACAACACAATTGGCTGATCCTTGAAAGACGATGTGCTCCATGCTTCGTCCTCATAAGGTCCCATCATACATATGCAACACGTTTCGATTCCCTAATGTCCAGACTTAACGTTCACCTTGTTGACCCAAAAATCAATTAGGCATCATCTTCAAATGAGCACGCGATGTACGTGGGTTCACGTTTTTTCCATTTTTAGCACATGTTGCGGTAGACGCACACGCGTAGCTGCGAAAGCTGCTATACCTAAGAGAACTTCCTCACTAGAAGGATGAATAATCCTCATTGTGCTGCACAACACCCATTAGATCTGTCACTGGCTGCCGACCGATTACCGGCTGACACAGCCCCCTGATCAGCAACCTCTGCAGACGACCACCAGTCTCAAGCAAGACACCACTAACACTAACAAGTTCACGTAGGCCATGGTACACCTGGGACGGTTTTCTTCAAAAGGGGTGCCAGTTTGTTTGATTTATACGCAGGTATTAGCGTTGTACAGCTCTTATTACTAGGCTTCGGCTCGTGATCTTTCTTCCTCTTTTGCATCCGCAGAAATTGTTGTGAAACCCTTTTTCCGAAGAATCACTGTTTCCTGGTGCTTCAAAGGCGTGTATACTACAATATCGTCGAAGGGAACCTATCCATTACACTGGTATCAGACAGTTCCCGCTTAACCAATTAATGAAAGCAAAACTGGCGAGCTGCTGATGACATTGTAAACGCATACTGATATGGTTCAATCGGCCACGAAGGAAGAATATATCAAGGTATCCCCAAGCAAAACAATGTCGGAAATGCAACACCACTTTGCACGGGAACTACCGAAGAAAAATGTCTTTGTATCTAAACCTGAAATAATTGAGCATACTATGTTATCTGGGTACTTAAATGTTTTCTATGGTAATCGCACAAACTTATCTTGTTATATGTTTTGGAATTAATCTGGAAAATTCCGTTAAGATATTGCTTTCTGGATGGACGATTGAATTCACAAAATTTGCGTATGAGCGCAGAGAAATTTCGTGAACGAAAGCTTCAAGTGCTCGCCTGCCCGATACATTTTATGAATACTCTGTGACACTTTGGTTACGCTGGTCTGATCAATAATTCCACACGTTGACTGCACAAAACGAGCAGCCATACATTCTCTAATTTCATGTGGACCAGAAATAAGATTAATCGCTGAAAGCCACGCAAATTCTAGAAACAAAACTCACTCACCATCGTGGTAATATTCATGTGAACTCAACTCGACCACGCACCAGAAAAAATCTAAAATAGGAACACATTGCACGTTGTGCGCAGGTCCTTATCCGGCAAATCGGTATGCCTGCATGTGATAAACAGAGGCGTTTTTGCAATGGTGCATTCAAGTGGGACGCTGTAACCCGTTAGGGTAAGATGGGAATAAGAAAAGTGCATGGTTAACGTGCACCGTGAAATCAGTGAGATATCGGAGAACGTTTCGCCACTGATGAGTGAGTTCTACAGTGCTCGTCCGGATTGCAGATTGTAGTCAAACAATACCAGGATTGCCCTTGCATATAATATGTCCATCATAGAGTTACCTGACCAGCGCCAATAGTGTGTATTTTCTGAGCTGTCTAGAGACAATCCATTGTATCAGCATGTATCCTCTATCTGCGTTCCTTCAAAACACTTATGAGGCAGTAGTCTTTTATATCCAGCAAGTTCAGGTTCATCATAACATTTTGCTTTCCCAGTACAAACAACCTGGACTAACGAAGAATGATTTACTCCGAAATGTGAACGCAATTCTCGTTACTGAATAATTACTTGTAAAACGTTGAATCGTCTACATTTTCCCGGCGGTGAGCGATAAAACATTTTAGTATGAACGACTCGGTCGAGTAGAGTAGCCATCGAATTCAAACACTATCAATTTGTACAGTTACACAGGTCACACATTCCGATCTTCGAGGAATCCGTCTTGAGGTTTTCGAGGCATGTGCCAAGACAGAGTGATGCTGCTGATAACCAATAAGTGAGGCCGCAACCTTATTTTCTGTAGTTGCGTTTGGTTCATTCTAAAGCAAGTCTTTTATTCCGGCATTCTTGTTTCAATACACCTCTGCAAAGACGTGCACGAACGCGGCTGCTGTGAATTCTACTCAATAGTAGTCCGGCACTTGACGACAAACATTGAGTGCAATCTGCATTCACCAAATATCTGTCTGAAATGATGCCATTTTATGTATACCTCAAGTCTTATGGCGTGCTAGTAGGATGGTATTAAAAAAGTGCATATTTCGCTCCGAAAGCTGACTCCGCGTGCTACGAATGCATCTACATATTACATTAAAAAATGTAAATTTAAAAACAACTTAACTCACGTGTTCAACCAGGAATTCTATCGTGAACCTTTAAGCATTCTCAGCTTTTTCAGTTGCATGCTTAGTCTCGTTGCACCAAGTATTAGTTCCAGGGTTCAGGGTTGAAAGGTTTCACCTAATTTCCTTATCGGAACGATGCTGCCTGACGGTGAACATTCTGAACGTTTTGCAAAATCATCTCTAAGTTCCGACAAACCATGCGGCATTCCTCATAGCTTCCAGTGTCGTAGCTTGGTCATATCGCGACCGGCAGGTTTGGATCCCTCGACCAGCGATGCATCTGCGGCAATTTTACTGGTTATCATGAATAGAATATACCGAAATGAAATGCGTATAACATAATCACGCGATCGTCCACGCGTGAATAACGTGTTGAATTTGGGAGCTTCGCGTTTTGGACACAGAAGCAAACAGTGAATCTTTGCATTGTAACCGCCTGTTGTCTGGCTTCCGGATTGCAACCGAAACCTCATTTGGACTTGAGTGACTTCCTGTAGTCAGGGAGTATGAGCTCAGACAAGAAAGAGGCAAGGAAAGAGTGGAGAAAAAGAGAGGAAATTGTGCATAGCGTACAGAAATTTGACTTTGTAAACAAAAAATAATTACAAAGCATGTATATTTTGCTCCAAAATCTGACTTAGCGTTCTGCGAATGCATTGACATTTTACATTAGTTTTTTTATATACTCACCCACATTTTCAAAGCCTAATTTAAAATGGTTTTATTACATTTATTCCTTTTGGTTTGAACTATCTAATTATCGCCATGATATCTTTGCTTGAGCAACTGTGGGCCTAGTCATTGTTGCCAATCGCAGCTTCAATTCGCTTCCCGTACCAAGCTTTATTTAGGTACAGCTCATACCCAGCATGTGTAGCTGACTCGTTGCTTTAGGACCAAACACTTGACGGTGTTTCTGTGTGCACACAAGAATATTTTACCTCTCCAAACCTTTCAGACCACAGCCCTATTATGCTGTTCTGTTGCGGTGATTTTTTTCCCGGCTCCTCAAACCAGTCGTTGTTATGTCTGCTCATTTGTTGATACAACTATGCTAACATAGGATAATTCGCGTGAGTTTGTTTCGGCCAGGGTATTTTTTGCGGTCCGGTGGTCATTAGCGGTTCGACTGCTTGGCCCATCTACAGCATATTCCAACGGTTTTGCTTAAGGGATTATTTGATGGATTTTTTCTGTTACAAGAGGAGTTTTGTTAGTTCCATTTGCGTTGTAATCTTTGAAACGGCTGGCGGACTTAACCTCCAGTGATCACCCTTTCGACGTCTAGCCCAATTTCTTTGAAATTATTAGGTTTTTTGGTACAAGAAAATTTATCATTTTAAGTACGAAACGACTAAGGTAAGCAAAAATCTCTTCCAGAGTTTCTTATTGGTGTTTATTAGTTTGCATTCTTGGGATATGACGCACAGGCTTCTCTGTATTCCATAGTTATACTGCGGAGCCCTTGCGATGCTCGCCAGCTATGCCATACAGCTTGATCTAATTAGTGGTCAACTGGGTGTAAGTTAGGTCTAGAAAGGTAATAAAGTCCTGTGGTACCGGTTTCAAGGAAACTATAAATAAACAAATTCCTGGGCAATATGTGGTCAAGTGACGGGATGATGTTTTCAACGAAATATTTTAGAAGTGGTGAACCGAATACCAGATGTTGCTACCATTCTGACTTAGCTAGGACAGGCGCGATGAGTGGGTTTGCTATTTTAATCTCCCTCATATAATGCAGCACTGAGTAGTAGGAGTTGGTCGAACTTTTATGTTGCGTACTGTTCAGTAACCGTGCAATAAATGTTTGATATTCCCCTCTGACCGTGCGTTCTGAGCGTTTTGGAGGGCAATTCATCCATTTTTATTACATTCTTCGAGGCCCACAACTGATTGTTGGTTGTACGTATTCAGGATAGATGCAAAGCGTTGTATTCAGCTGAGTAGACGGCTGGCCGACAAGGGCGTTTTTTCAACCGCTGTAAGGTGGCAAACGTGTTTGTGCTCCGGCCAGCAGTACATGATTAGCTAACAATTTTGGAACACCAGTCCCGCATAAGTAAATTTTGATCGGGCTCTAAATAGCATTCTCTGGTTGACAATCAAAACCCAAAGCTTCTACATGTCAAACTACAGCGGCGTATTGCCGTCACCATCAGCCACCAAAAGATGACTGGACTGTCAAACGGCAAAAGGTTCCATATATTCTGCAACACACCTTGGCATAAGCGGTGGTTGGAATAAACAGTTATGATTCTTCTGGAATTACCAAAAACCAAGCGCAGTTTGAAGAATTCGGCTGCATGTTAAATCCGTTGTGCATTCCATTCTGCTCACTTGCATCTGGCAAACCACTGTCCGGTGTTTAGTTCCAATGATTTCAGGAGATAAGGCCAGCAGCCGCCCCGAGTAACCGCTGCACCCCAAACCATCTGCATTTGTCCTTTTTACCATAACTGCTAGGGAGTGAGCCGGGTTATTTAGTGGAGTCAAAGAGAATTATGGTCGTAGTGATCACCCGCTTGATTGCATTTTCTGTGGAGCCACGATAGCCAGGATTAGCACAGGAATGATAACGTAATAACCCATCCACTCAAACTGGTTTTATTTTTTCAGGGGATCGAGATACTGTAGTTGAGCATCGACAACGTTTTGTGCATGTCTATGCTTCAGAGAAGGGTTTGGGTGCGTCTGGTTATTGGTAAGATACTCTTAAATACACACTTCTTTCCAGGTCAGATAATGGCGCACGGCATCGCTTTTTAGCGGGCGGCCACAACCATATAGGTGTTAAAATGCTCACTTATCGTTTGTGCATAGATCCGGCTGACCGTAAAACTTACTGATATTGGTATCACCTCGACCTCAATAAGGGGCTATTAAAAGCCTCCGACCATATGCTGAGTTATGGGTTTGTGACGCATTTTATCCAAAGGTGGTTTCTTAGTTGTCCTAGGGGACATTACACATGACAGATGTATCTTAAAGCGGACAGAAATGAGTTTATTTATGAATCTTTTTTTACAGAAAGCGACTTTTACTTGAAGTTTAGCCGGCAGAAGGGGACTCTATTTTGCAAGCAGCAGACCAGGGAAGCTTCAACTGCGGTGCCATTAATGTACCTAAGTAAGAATCCAAACGGCTAACTCTAAATTTTGATCAGTGGTTCTTATTAATGTTTTGCTTTGCTGCAAAAAATTTAGAGTTCTGCTTCAAAAGTTGGCCCACTGACCGGACACTAGTGGAAATGATGAGCATTCTTTGTTGTCGCCATAAAAAACATCAACCGAATTATGATAATAATAACCTGTCCCTTCACTCACTGTATACAGGAGTACTGCTTAACCGAAGGTTAATCCCGAAATGTTCAGCGATCTTGGTCAAACATATGTACGATTTTTGATTGCTGGGGACAAATCTTATTCCTTCAGTGACTTGGCTTCTGTCGGTTGTTTAGCACGCGGTTTGAGCAAAAGTAGGCTATTTGATTTTGTTAAGCGGTGTTAAACACACGACAATCTAAAATAGGAGGTGGAACCGGTTTGCAGGTAACAAATCTATTATTTTCACTTAAAACTCATGCAGAACGTAAAAGATAGCCGATGCATTTTTCTGGGGTAGGCTACCGATCATAGTGAGACAAATACTAGATCAAAGCGATTTGTCGGTCAAGTTGATAAGATCATGGATAATGAGTAGAGCATCGAAAAAGGTACTCCATAAAAATCGAAATAACTCACATGCATCTCCAGGTATATCGTTCATTTTAGCCGCTCTATTTGACAGTGGAGAATCGCCTGTTCAGCGGATGGCAAATTATACCCACGCCAACAGATAAACAGATCGCGTTATATTAGGCCGTCTATAAGGGAACCCACGCAGTCCACTGGCACGCTGACACGCAAAAGAAGAGTCACAAATGTCCTGTTTGCGATATATCACTTCGCTACTTTTCATGCATGCAAGACCACTTGCTGACTCATGGAATCAACCGTGGGTTTTCATGCCATATATGTAAAGTTTCATACAAGTACTCTCGTAATCTCCGTCGGCACCAGAGAGAAGCTCATTCACGGAACTCTAAAAAACCAGTGGACGAAGTTCGAGGACCAGCAAATAATGGGCATCTGTGTCCGGAATGTGGTAAAGTTTTCAAACAAAGTACCACACTACGGCTTCAAGAAGAAACCATTAGTGGGAATTACGCGCAGCACACATGTGAGCTATGTGGCCATACCTTCAGTCAGAAGACAAATTATTTCAGATATCTGAAGAAGGTTCATGGAAAGGAGATTTCCCACAAATGTGAACAATGCAGGCAATTTTTCCCAACTCATCTGAACTAAAAGCCCATTTGGCAGAAGTACACAATGTGGATCTTGAATGACTAGTATCAGTATGTGTTAAACTGATTAACCAACATTCGTTTAGTGTTAATCAGATTGCAATTTACCTGGAAGTATTTGCTCAGATTTGGATTGGCCGGATCGGACCTCACCCTCTTTGTTTTTAGGGTAATGTCTGGGGTAATTCTGGTTTAAAACACTACTTGGGTGTTACGCGTGGAATTCTGTCGACTGGCCTCCGCTGGGATTGCGGTACAAATGTGGCAAAGGGTGCAACCTATTAAGCTGTACTTTGGAAGGAACGCACCTGGTTGCAGACTAAGTTCCCCCTAGGGCCAGTTTTCAGTGCTTCAAGAAAAATATACATTAAACGCGTACTCACGATGGTGGTAAGCATCCAGATAAAGCCCCATGCAAGATACAATGGAATTTTCAACGCAGACATTTCATGTCTTTTTAGGGCTTCTTAGGTGTACCTGAACGACTGAATGCCGTAAATTTGTTCAGTTAGATTCGAACTTGAAAGGGGGATAATAAAATCGGCCGAGAAATTCCGCATTCAAGAATTTCGAACTCAATTTATTTTGTGGGCCTTGAAAGTCAGCTACTTTATCTGACAGAACGATATCCCGTTAAATATTGAATGGGTTTTTTGTACAATTTTTCAAATGAGAAACGCTCACAGAATTCAGACAGCGCATTTTGTGGTGATTTGTTAAGCTACTCATTAGGCATCCAATTTGGGACCTCTCATACTAGCTTGTAAGCGTTCCAGCGAACGTGGCTTGCATTGGGTCAAAAGCTCATCTAGCCCGTATCCTAATGAAGGTGGACAGTAATTGCTGACCAACAGGGTTGAATAAGGATTCAACAGTCAACCTCATGGAGATAACTATCCGAGCTCGAATGAGGTGCAGGTGACAAAAAAGGAAGATTGAGAGATTCTGATAAGAATTTCAGCAACACGTTGCGACCGAAACTGCGCAGAGCAGAGAAGGTTTTGTACATCTGCAGCGAAAAGATGGGTCGGTCAGATAGTAGATGGATAGTATAATAATAAAGCAGGTAAATGGCAATCAGCAGCATCAACTAATCGATGGAGCTTTAGCCAAAATCGAAATACTGCGTACTGCTTAAGGAGGTTGTTCAAGCCCCGCCTAAATATGGTCTTGCCGAATGAGCTAAAAAAACTGTATTCAATTCCCAAGATAGTTGACGAAAAGTGACCTAAAATTAAACCAAGTGATTAGACGGGCTAGAAAGCTTGTTTCAAATGTTTAGAACCGACAAATTTTTGAGCAATGTATCCGATCAAACTTTTGGTAGAATATACCTCAACATCGGCAGCGGCTGCATCGATAACTCTCTAGCCATCTAATCCTGGCATGCACCGGCAACACATTTGTATTTGGATTCCATTAACCCGGGCAGCCAAAATGGTTCACTCGACAGAACATCAAAGACGGCAAAACAGCTGAGTAAGCGCAAAATACCCGCTATCTTGTTTAATTTTCCCTGGATCTAGAATAACATGCCAGAAAGAAACATCTCGCAGGAAACAAACAAATCCGTTTGCAGGCAAATGTGATGCTAACTCCCCGCTAAGCATTGACATGGAATACAGCTACAAAAGCACGCTCACTCACTTTCTGGTGTGGTGAGTCGAAAATTTGGATGGTTCGGTGGATTAGGCTAAACGAGTACATTGGTCTGTTTCCAGGAGTTTTTCAGGGTTTGCTGTCAGCACTCCTTCACAAATCTTCCAGCCCTAAGAATTACCTAAAGCTTGTGATTCAACATTTGCCATCGCAATCAAATTCGTCCGTTGAAATCTCCGCATGTAGGGGCTACGTCCATATTTTCCTACATACAAAACTGAGCACCTGGCCATTTTTGCACGAATACAAAAATCCAAGGTCTGAAATAATGTGTCTTACAGATCGACTGATACTTATTTACGTCGCTTCTCCTAAAATCTCTCAAAACTTTCCTCCTGTAATATGGTGAATTCTTATCTACGCAGCATCAGTAATCAGATGTCGACTAATGTTTTCATCAAACAGGCACACATTTGTTAGAAAATAGCCGTTGATAACTCAATGTGGGCTTCAAAGTGCGCTGTTTATGCCTTTGGGACACGTTTCCAACTTCGCCAAAATATGACGTCATGGAACCGGGTTCCACAGATTGTACTAGATATTCTCTTAAGGTGGGTAATCAGTGCCAACAGTTATTTTGCGCAAACCGAAAAAACCTCCGGTTAGTAAACTAGAAGCATCTACCCGAGGTTCCATCAATGCATAGACAAGAAGTATTATTGCGAAACAATAATGCCATCTTCCTGAATACCAATTATCCATCTCTTCGGTCGATAAATTTGTTCAACACCTCATCATTCAGATATATATACCAGATTCTATCTTTCCGCAAATATAGTTGAAGTAACCAAACACATACAGACAGATCTTGTGGACATTGGTAAATAAAATAAGTCCTGCTCGGAGATAGCGTACAACGCGAGTTATTTTCCACCAGAAATACATCTACCCCCTGTATGGTTACGGAAAGATTTGCCCAGGAAGTTCATCTGAAGTGATCAGGCTCAGTGGGTGGTCAGAGTAGTTCGGGGTGTTGGCAGGGTGGTCATGTGTTGTCATGATGAATGATAATTTAATAATAGCAAAACAATACGTTCAAATGGACCATGCTTTCTTTCGTGAGGATAATTTCCCTGGGACATAGGCCTCAAGACCTACAGAGAGGGCTTCCTAAAATAACTCAGGAGTTTTTCAAACTAACACCACCTCGGACTTCACTTCTGGATTCACAGATTTCAACAGAGAACTGGATACTGAATGGAAACTTCATAAGTGTGGAGATTTAGGAAGGAATCCACTAGGCCAAGTCAGCACTGACGGGGATCTTTAAGTGTGGACGGAATCCGTACACTTCGAATATTAACCCCAGCGATTACAAAAGCATGCAAACAGCGCTCCGAAGCTTCTACTTTCCACAACGACCCTGTGAATATACCACATTCCAGCACTAATGACTGGGCAAGTGTTGGATCCTGACAGTCGTCTACGACCCCGGCCCCTCCTGACGGACATCTTCAATGACTGAATATGACGATTCACATATTTACGACCCATGGGAAAAGTATTCGGTGTCAATGACGGAGCCAACCTGATGCACTCTGAATAACGCTACAATCGGATGGTGGAACCGAACGTGCGTTATAAGTATGGGTGTTCCCTCCAAAGCAGATCGCTCTTGATCATGAACGAACTGCGACTAGGTTAGAGATTCTAAAGTCTGACGAAATAAATTTCGTTATGGCGGTCCGAGAAGTTACATTTCCACATAGTGCCGTTTCATGAGTTCTGTTGTAGAAACGAAAACTAGAGGATAACGTGTTGTTGAATTGTGACCTCACTGAAAGCCGCCCAAATCTCTGAGTTTGTGATGACCTTCAGATAAATATCGCACGGTGAAAAGTTAGATAATCGTTCCCGTTGAAGCGCGGTCAACTGATTTTATTAGCACATTATACTTTACTTTGAATGTGAGGGGTAGTGAAACGTTTATCGGCCCAAAATGGGTTTCAGTCAACTTGGAATTTGGTCATTGTGGGTCCCCATTCACTCACTCGTGACAGTGCGAAGAGAGCGATTAGGTTCCTTCTATATTGTAGCTGATTCTCTTCCTTGTAGGCGGTAAACTTTCATGGTGTAAAATAGTATTAAGTGCATGTGAATGACACACCCGGTTCTTGTTAACTGTTTACTTCATCGGTCTTCTGTTAGCGTGCCTCACATTTCCCCCTCACACACGAATAATTGGACTAAACGCAAATTATTTCGATCATTCTGATACTACTTCAGTAGTAGATTTTTTCCGTGAAATTTCCGCTGAATCGACTTGCGGTTGTGCCGTCCTTGCACCTCACTTAAATTTGCACAATGAGCACTGAGAAATACATGCCCCATGGTAGAACAGTCAACATAAACAAAAAAACATTGTGAAACGGAGCTATGCAGCACACGGCCTAGTAAATACGCCCTATGAAATGTAGCATGGGAGGCAGATGAGTGGCTTCCTCAGATAATGCGTACTTTTGCTTTTCCGAGCCCAGCAAAGTGTGTTGAATATGTACATGTGAAGGAAGAATACTTCACACAACGAGTGAATTTTTGTTTGAAAACACACCGGACGCGAAGCTTATCAACCACAAATGCGTTAAGTGAATGATGCAACCAAATAATTAGTGACTGTACAACCTGCCTGATTTCAAGGGGATCACACTGCATATGAACAACTTGTGTCCGAATGAGTCTCTTTCCGCTGTTTGTCTCAAGATATCGTTCGTATGCTTCTCACCCGGCTGAGTTTCTATAAATTTTAAACCGCGAATGAAATTGTATATATTGCAGCAGTTAAACAGAGCTGACCCGGAATCAGCGGGTAGAAGCTTGTTATAATGACACCAAAAGCTCTGTTTTGATTAATAATCTACGAACGTTAATTCTGCAACGGATGATATGATCTTACTTAGGGTTTTCTGCGTCAGAAAAGCATTCTCCTTGCTTATCAAAACAGGAGATAACGTGTTCGTCCCTGTGCCTGTGTCCTAAGTGCTCGATGAAATTCTGAACCGACTCTATGTTAGTCCGCATTAAGTACGATGGATGTAATCTGGCACCAGTAATGCTGCGCAGTCAGCGGTGGGTAAATGACTGTGTGCAGCCCCAGAACAGCGATAATTGCACAGCCCTCATTGAGACGCAGTATTCCGAGCGTTCTGAAAAGTCTTGATACGAAAGCAGAGTTGAAACCCAAAATCCAACACAAGGGACGGGGCAGAGTGTACCTCTAGAATGTATAAACCTAGGGCAGTTCTCTATTTGTCATCTATTTCACTGTAAAATGTTAGCTTCCTTCTAAGCAATTCGAGCGCGCTCCCTCGAATCTAGAAATTCTGATTTCAGTAACAGCCAGACAGTAACTTATTTTTGAGTAAGTCTTATTCATCGCTATTTTGGTCTGAAGGCTTTCGATATTGTCATGTCACGTCGAGTATTTGTGCTTGATTCTATGGTGTGTCCACCCTCTAAATGCTGCCTTTCCTGCAATGAATACTGTATATTTTGAGGCAAATGTTATATCTATTACGGATATGTATTTATCTATCTTTATATACTTTAATGGTGACACACTGGAGTACATCGGTGATAGGTTGTGTGCTGGTATAAACCGTTAGTTTTCCGTATACAAAGTTTGCCTTATGACCGTAAACATGGCTTCTTACGTATTTGTCTATTAAAGCGCCTGTTATTTTGTCGGCGCCCAGACTTTGAATGATTTCTTCGGACATTACATAGCAGTGCCTACCTCTCTAGTCCCAAACGTTCCGCAAACTGCCAGTCGTCAACGCTTGCCCCCTCCAATCACCCATCCAATGTGATAACACAATTTTGTGGACTTTTGCGTTCATATTGCCTCTACTTTTATTCCAGCGACAACCAAACTTAAGTAATCCTTTCACGCGTCACCTGAATTTTTGAATCAGTTTACACCAAGCTTTGCCTGAAAAGTCGTCCACGAGATACCATTTACCTAGTACGAATTAAAACAGTTTGAAATGGTAAAGAAATGCTTTGTTATCGTTGAATTAGGCTGCCAAATATCAAATACTTCCTCGGAATGTGGATTAACAGCACGGACCTTATTTGAGCCGCAGATTGTACTCGCGGGAGTAATACGTGTAGTCTTTAATCTGTGATTTATTTCGCGAGGACTGTAAGTTTCCCCCACTGGACGTTATTCGTGTCACCCGTCAACTTAATTTCCTATTCTCTACTTAACCGTGTTGGTTAAACTACTGATCGTGGTCGAGATGGTTGTTAGTGTGACCTCGTTATTTTGCAATAGTGCAGGTGTTTGTGGTATCATCGGACTTTATCAGGCAGTCGTAACCGATTAACTCCCTCGCTGTCTGTAATTCTCACGTGTCGCTTAGATTCTGTCCATTAAATTCAGAAAGGATTATTTACAACCGCACTCGAGGTGGTTGAGTCAGTCACCAGATTTTCTTCAATCATTGGTCACCTTAATGCTTTTTATTTCAGTGGCAAAATTCCTCTCACTGCTTCCTTCAATGCCAATGTTTTCTTCCTTTAAAGGGCCTAGGTTCCCAGGCAAAAAGTACCGAGCGCTTGACCAAGTTAGTAATAATTGATCCAGCTTGTTGGTCTAATGGCCCCGTTTTTCGTTCCCGTGTATTGGGAAATTACCGTTTTGCCTCAGGCCCTTATGTCTTGGACATCAAAAGAGAAGGCGAAACGTTAAAGGGTTGCTCATTGGGGGCTGAAAGTTTCAAAGGAGAATATTCGCAAACTTTGACTTCACATCGGAACCGCCCGACTAAGTTGAAAAGTAATAGGGACGAATTAAATTTCATTTCACTCGAATCATGCTTGAGCGGACTGCGAAGTGCACAGATAAAGACGCTGTTTGGCGTATTATCAGAAATGTTTCATTCCGGAGAATGATATGCGTAAATTCTTCGGATTGGCAAGTTGGGGGAAGGCCGAATGGGAGCCAGCATCAGAAGTGCTCGGATAGAGTGCAAATGGTCCCCGCTGACAACGCCGATGAGTTGGGACAAAGTAACGGGAGCTTTCATATTCTCACTGAATTTGTCTCGGTTCTAGGTAGCTTGCTTGTCCAGTCTGATCCTCAGTTTCTACGGACAGTGCTATCTTTCCGGGTACAAGTGACATTTTTCGTCGTTCCGGTAGAACCAGCACCCAATTTTGTCACAAACCAATATAAAAGGTGCGACGCATTTTTACATCGTTTGGAGCAGGGTGGACCCAAAACGTCGACCTATGTTCTCTGAAAGGTTTCTCTACTAACAGACAAACCGAGAGCGCTCGCTATTCGCTGATCACTACTCTCATTCATAAGGTGAATGCCAAACCAAGCACTGGCATAAACGTAAACTAGCATTGGTGAATCAAGGCCTATTGAATGCTTCTGTAACTTCCACTGTTTGGTAACTTGCGGAACAAAATATTTTAAATATCTTCATAGACAGCCAATTGCGCTGCAGAGATAACAAGAATGAACCTAGTCTCCAATTTACAACTTCTCAAAAGCATTCAAAAGCAATATGGTGTAATCACGGCTGATAATTTGCAAAAACGCTCTGATAAATTATATCGTTTGTGCGCGGAAAATATTCACTTTACTTTCAGGGGGTCCCTGCGTAACAGCGTATCGCCTACCTAAGTCTATATGGACCGATGTGTTTTTTCAGTGAGGGATTTACATGAGCTGCCTGCTTTTACATTTAGACCGTCTTACGGACGGTTTATGGTGTATGATTTACTAAACGGTTATGCTACCAACATTGGGTTGGGCACTTACCTTGATGTATAAACGACTTCCATGCTGATGCATTTTGGGGCTGCACGTGGCAACATTTTCAACTCCTTTAATACTTTTTATTTCCGTCGCTTGTGTGGCGCATCCATGTATTCAGTGTTTCAAATATAACTCCCAGTTCTATGGGTCATGAGAGAGAGAGTTCTAGTGTGCCTTGTTAATGGACTGGTACCAGTCATGATTTTTAATCCTCTGCCGCCTTCGGTGTGAATAGATTTTTATGAAAAAACATGTCGTTCCGCACTTGGGTAAACCTTTCCAATTCACGGCAGACGTACACACGGGAGATTAAATTTTTGACGAGCCAAATTAACCCAAGCTCTCTAGAAGCACGTGTTTACCAACTTGTGTATCACATGTTGAGAGCGTCAGTGTAAATTTGTTCGCCTGTTGAAGCGTGATCACCAATGCTTAACCAGCTTGCTCTGCCGGACTAGGAATAACACACTAGCATAGCATTTCTAATTTCTGGAGTTCAGGCCTCGGAATCACGCAGAAGTCTCGCCGCCGACGAGTTGTGATGGAAGCAAAACTTGATCCCACTGCTTGCCGTCTTAAAGTGAACTCACTAGAATAACTCGGGCAGAATACAAGGACAGATGCTCAAAAGGGACAGGTGAAATCAAAATTTACGACTTCCGCAGCTGCCAATAGGTGGACAGTGTTGGGCAATCGATAATGACATATTTGATTTATTTTACGCTCCAAAGATATTTTGATACATGAAGTTGGCTAGCGCATGCCATAAGCCCATAGACTTGGTTTATCTAATCACTAATAATTTTGTTTCATTAATAACAATTGAGCACTTCTTACTTCAGCTCTCTTTCGGGCATAACGCACTAATGATGGCACCTTACCTGAAGCCGAAGTGCCTGCATCGAATTTTCCTGACTCAGTGAAAAAACTAACGACCACCGTAACAATCAGGCACCTTTTTGACAAATTCGACGATTGGTGTGTGCTTTTAATTTTTGCTACTCCCCAAACCAATCGTCAAATCTTGTGCGTAAAGCTTGAAAGGTTTTTTTCATGAAGGAAACTACTCACAAGTTTGCTGAAAACTTTTCGACAGCCCACGACCGGTTTCGCCCTTCTTGGGGCTCATCAGGTAGGCTCAGTCCCCGAGTTTCCGTCAACCTTATGTTCTACTTGAACCCAAATTGGACTGATTTCGACAAATACACTCATTTGCAAATCAATTTGTTTTTCACGGGAGACTCGAGTGAGTCTCTCTTTTATGAAGTTCTTCAACTGAATGTACTGCACACAGGCCGCCTCATGTTTCATTTGGTACGATATTCGAGATATCGCGGTATATTTTCATGAAGGAAAGGCTTTCTTGAAAGGCTTTCTTCGCCAGCTGCCCGAAACAGGCTTTGTTGGCTTGGTCGCGTCTAGGAAGCCGGATACCCAGACTAAGAAAAATAAACAACCGCGGGCTTTGCTCATGATATCCTGGTAAAAACTATTCAGTAACAGAGGGTATCCGCCTCTTTAGGCAGTGGAACAGTAGATGTGGAAAACGTGGCGCCATAATGAACCGCAGGTAGTTCAAGCCAAGCACACCTGCTCCCATGGTGAACCTTTCCGGTGGAAAGTTTCGGGTGAGATGAGCACGAAATCTGCAAACGCGTTGTCAGTGAACGATGGAAACTTTTTTTGGGTGACGTCTGCTTGGATCAAAGCAAGCACCTAGAATCTAAGACCGGGCGGCAAACAGCTTCTCAGTAGTTGCGAAGTAACTGGCTAAAATTCTGTGGTCTATATTGTCGACAGAGTTAATGTGGGCACCTAAATTTTTGGGACATCGGGCTGCTCTTGATACACGTGGTTTCTATCTAGTTTTGAAAAGTAATATGGTTCCATGAAGAAGAATATGGTCCATTCGTTTGTGCAAGGTTTATTTGTGCACTATGTACTTTACATTGTCACCCAGCTGTGTCACCGTGCGTACACGTGATTGTGGTGGGGTCTAGAGTGTTTTCCAGAGTACCTTCCCTATGAGATCTTCAATATTTTCTGTATAATTCCAGGCGGTCTAAGTTGTGATCCCCATACCATGCTTTCCATTAGAAAAATAGTGTAGTAGTCACCTTTCAGCACGCTTCTGATGCGCCAAACGTGATGCATTTTTTGTCACGCCGATAGATGTGTGGTCTGGAATTTCCGGGTAATGGTTGCATCATTCAGTAACCTGTCTAAGCGCTACCTAATCACTCCGTTCTGTATCCAATCCAGCACAAACGGTTAGGTTTTGGAAATTGTAGCCTCAACATCAATGTTTCAAACATTGCGGAGTTTTGTCTGATGAACTTTGCTGATGGATCGCCACAAAGAATAAACATCGGTACAGTCTTCCCGGCCTCCCAGAATGTATTGGCTTAAACCACTGGACAATTTCTTGACTAATATACCTCGAATCTTCTCACACTACAACCGAAAGCCATATTACCTGTTTATCATAGGCACGGATTGCGCACCCATGCACTGAACGCTTAAGACTGGAAAGCGACCTAAAAAGTTTCATCTCATGCCCAAACGGCCGCACACATGGCACATTTCGGGCAAAGTATTCCATGGTTACATACTACACACGTCGCAGAACACAGGCTTCGGTCATTCTTTTCCAAACCCCAATTGCCAAAGTAACTGATGGCAAGCAACCACCTGCAACTTGGCTAGACTGATATACGGTAAAAAGAATTTAACTTTCGTATGTAGCTCTTTCACCCTCCACACAAACCATGAGCCGAAACGTGTATTTGAGCAACGCGCATTGCCGAGAAAATGTTGATTATTTTAACGCAGAAAGAATGTCTGTATATTCATTTCTTATGCAACATTGAACAGTTACTAACTCTCAAGATCCTGGGTGGCTAAATCTCTCGGCCTTCAAGTGTTTCTGATATCATACGAGGGTATTTCAAGGTCCAGTGATACCTGGGAGCAAATATAAAACCGGAATATCAGGGTTGTAACGTGGATGTTGCTAACGGTCGCAGCAAGAAACGATAGAACTTGACATTCCATAGAAGGGCACTATGCACTCATTAACTGAAAATCTAATGATTTCGTTCGATGGAATCACTCCCAAACAGGAGGATACTTTGAGCCAAATCTGTTTGCTTGAAAGTTCTCCGTATGTACAATTTGTTCAAGTGAGCAAAATCTCAAGATTAATATATATCTGGAATTGCGAAAGAACAGTTAATTAAATGAAGTATTCCAACTGGGCGGAAAATATGAGTCGATTAGAATGAACAACGTTTACTGGTAGCTTTTCGGTTATAGTGAATTGTGAAACTACTATAGCCTACAATACAATATTTGACGCAAAATAAACGCATAACTCACCTATTTAACTTGTTCCTGGTATCCACTGCTAGGGTGTAGAAACCTTTGTTCTCGAACCCGCAGAAGTGTTATTCCGTGTAATCATCGTAACAGTTAATGTGATGTTTGAAGAACGCAGGCCATGTGGCATATAAGCTGTCGAGACGATAGAGTGCGTGAATGTTGTCTTCAATCATAAATGACCTGTGTCCATCGGTCAAATTTTCAAATAAACTTCTCGATATCATCCTAGAGCTAATCGGGTAATGGTTACTGGCAGAAGAGCTCTCCAATAAAATAGCCAGTCTCAAGCATTTTTCGGGTGATTTCATGTAGAAGGTGCGAAATTTGAGCTGCGTATTGTAGTGCCAACCATTGAACCCCACATTTTCATCATGGAGAACCCTTCAACTCTTGGTGAGATATGCCCAACGACGCTGTCGTTGCTTGAACATTATACAAACCTAGTCCACGAACAAAATTTACATGTAATCAGGTAACAGGCCAGATACAACCTACGATTACCAAGCACTCGTTTGTTTGGACAATGTAGTTTAAACAGCCCATCTTAGATGAGATTTAAAAGTGAGTTTTGTTAGACGTTTTCACGATGACAAATGTCCTGGTGAGAAAGTTATGGTTTCCTTTGTGCACACTGTTCAGGGAACAGTTGCCTTCCTTAACCGCTTACCGCAATTACACGAAGAGGCAGGCGGTTGATAAATAGATGGTAATACTGGCTCTAAAAACGGAGCAGTTCGGCGTCGACAGTCTCGTAGAACATCAGTCACACAAAATGCGGTTGTCTCAGATGTCCTGAGTGTTAAGGACCTTGGTATCGATGCTGCACGTGTGAATACCACATAGTTGGTCAATACTTGCCACTATATCAAATGCTTTCGCAAAAGGTTTTGAGGCGGAACAGCCACCCATTTACTGACAAACATATCCGAAGTCAAACACAAAAGTTGTTGTGTGCTGACGATAACCAGCGGCAAGCCGAAAATAATTTTGGCGAACTTATGGAGTTTTTGAAACTACGAAACTTACGGGAGTAGGTGTGATCCTACGGTGCGTATATTTCTCATAGCTTTGTGTTTAATCGACCAAAACTTCAGGGCTACGGACCAATTCACAAGCAAATACCTGTTAACGAGATAGGGCAAGAAACCCTGTCTTAGCTTTTGTAACCTCCGCAATGTTATTCTGATAGGATGAAACATGTACGAAATACCCAGTGCAAACGCTAATAAGGGGAGTAGCTGAATCACGTGTGTATGCATTGTGCTCACCAGGTGAGTTTGTTCACCGAAATTTGGCATGGCACTTTTTTCGAAAGCCAGCCTAGAGTTCAATATGACCGTCGACGGCATGCTGATGCGCTCTGTAGTTTTGTTGTGTACATTCATCTCTGTGAATGATAATCATTTTAATACAAATAACATCGCTTGAATTATCAACATAACAACGAGATATATTTCATATTGAAAAGTATGATGCCTCTTAGCTAAATTATTCCATTTAGTACGACGTCCCTGTGGGAAAATAAGGACAGCCGTTGTTCCCCACCACGATAACCTGCAGTGTTGCCGCTTACCATAGCTACCTATGGCGACTGAAATGCAGTGTGTACGTGCGACGCTGACTGGAGCGTTCTGTGAATGGTAATCTGACCCAAAGTCTAACGACGGCCGTGTGTGTGTTGTTACTCTGCAGGGATTGGGCTTAAAAAATATGATGCAACCACTGGTTGTTTCCCTGAATGGACAGGTAAAACCATAATAGGTAATCCGTTCTTTTCGTTTTCCATTCGGCCATGGGCCTTAATTGAAAAATATATACACGTATAATCCTGTTTACGAAGACGCACGTTCCACATGCTCTAGCAGTCTTATTGTCAGTGATGAAAAATTCGTGTTTACACCGATTTCCCAATGTCAGTTTTCGCTGTTGAAGCTGTATTGGGACGTATACCATTTTTTCGTAGAATTAAGTGGTATAGACTAGTTCAAGTACTCCATGTGTCTTCAATCCCGTACCCAAGAATTGTTACCTCGGCTCTAGCGCGCATCTTGATGCATAACATCGACCATAGCAAAGTAAAAAATGCTATCTCATTTGTACAATAACAGAGGCAATTAAAGTACACTTCGTCTGAAGCCTCCCTACATCTTTTGAACAACTAAGTACTGTGGTTGGCCAGGTTCGAGGTTTAGTAAGCACTTTTTTGGCGCACCGTGTAATGTAAGAAAACTATCCAAACCCACGTCCGCGGTCTGAATCCCTAGTGTAATCTCTCGTAGTCTTTTGTTATTTACACATTTTGAGTCCACAATCTAGTTAAAAGTGTTTGCTACCCCCGTGGCGAAGGACTGTGTTTTCGCGGACAAAATCGGCATACACATTCTCCATGTACCCGCTTAGATATTTCCAAATTCTCTGAAAGTGAAAGCGTGGGAACCAACCAATGTCCCCTCAAAATGACCTGCCTTCACCATGGAAGTGACACGCCGAGGCATTACAGACAGTGAGTTTATGAATTCCGCACACAAAGTCAACCTTGAGTTCGCTCATACTAATTCTATAAAAGCTGCAGTTGGCTATCGAGTTTTTATATTTGCGTATAAACACCGTCAAGTACTAGAACTTCACGTAAAATTGCATTTCTTTCATAATAGGTTTTCAGAGATATTTTGGGCCCGCGACCAACAATAGGCGCCAAAATACCGTTACTGGATCGTCATTCAAGACGTCGAGCATGCCAGTCAGCTAGTAAAAGCTTGAGTGAGTTCATCACTTCAGATCTGACAGTTTATGCGCGTGCAATATACCCCGGTCGAATCGTGGTGATACAATCTCCTCGCGTGTCAGCAGCGCGAAGTGTACCGAAAACACTGCCAACAATACCTGCTAACGATGAACCCCAGTAAAATTAAAACTTCAGTTCTGTGTTTCTTCTCTTTTGTTTATGCTCACCGGAAGAATTCCCCCTTATCGACAAGGCAGCTGTTTAGATAGAAGCAATATCAATTTGAATTCTACAGAGCATGCAACTATCGACACCTTAATACAGGAGTGCACCATGCCATGCTTATTTGCGCTCACTTGGCCAGATAATTCTGATGATTTTTCAGTTTACACACAAATGGTACGTGTTAAAGCTTATCGCGCAACCAAGCCAAATCGTTCCGAATCCGAGAATAACACGCGGACATCATCCTACATTTGGCTTCCCACAAACCCACGAATATTATCGTCTATTATTGAGGAGCATGGTCAAAAACATAAAACGTAAATGTGAGCGATGGATGTGGAGGGGTTACAAGGAAATATCAAATAAAGGGAAAAAAGCTTCCATTCGAAGTCAGCTATCACCAGCTTCAGTAAGAAAAGATGAATCTAACGTAAGTGAGAATGTCTGGTATGAAAACATGCATGTAAAGATCAACAACCGAAGAGAGAACATACAACGCTAAATGCTCTTTAAGACTCGGTCAAAACAGTCAGAACTCGCAGGTCATACTAGGTCTGGTGAAAGATTTAATGGCAACAATATACACTTAACGGCATATAACACGCATAAGAGTGTAATAGGTACGCGGAAAGCCTACAATAGCAGGCAAACACAAGTCACTCACTGTGACCTCACGAAGTTGCAGTCCAATAAAAACCTTGGTGGATTGAGAAAAGCAGATCCCTCCATAAGAAGTAATCATTGGTCGGTGGACCAAAAAGTCGACACCGGAATCGGTTGCATGTTGGACTCAGATAATTTCGATGGAATGTAATCAGCACCATACTTCTGCTTCATCTCCTTCCACACGGCCATTCCGCGCCCATCCGAGACTATGCTTGGGTCTATCATGTATTTTAGGCGCTTTCGAACGGAGATTGGGTCAGGCTTGATGAAAGGCGTTGACACAGGTGCCTCCAACTCATCAAAGGTGGTGTAAAACAAACGGCGGAGATGTTTAGCGAGTTCTCTAGCAATCCGATTATAACAAGCTTATCTGGAATCATGCGTGATCCAGCAGGACAGCAAATTATGCACCAAGCTTTTTGGTTGGCCACAGTTTCCACGAAATAAGATCGTCTGGCCATGATGACCAAACCAAGCGCTTCTAATTTACTTCCCAAGCAAAGTGCATCAAAGCTGGCTAGCGCAGATAAATATCCGAGGAAACACTCGTTTTGGATATGCAAGCCATCCGATCGAAAGAGGCGAAGCGTCCAACTCTCCTAAACCGCAACCCTCAAGGCTGTTGTGCAGAATATCGCCACCAGCAGCCGCCAGCTCGTCCTTGGTGTTCGCATACAGACTGGAAGGTTGAGATCGCGAACAATCTTGTCAAATGCGGAAGCGTTGACCAAATTGCGTGCTACTTGGCAATGAGTAGAAAGGAGCTTTTCCATACGCGCTTTCCGCTGCATTGGGATTGCTGCACTAAGATTTGGGTTACACATCCCCCCGTGTTGTTTACCGGTGTATATGCAGCTAATCGAGGTGCCCTTTGGTAGACGTAGCCAGCCACAAATAGATAGCATGATGTATTTTTTAAACCGTTCTGTCGTTCTGCGGTGGACTTGGTCGAGCACGAGCGAATATGTCAGCCCCGCTATCGGATAGTTGCTCGTGATCTCCATTCTTTGATGCGGCTTCGACGTGGCGCGCGTCACCCCATCGATCAGTTTGAGCAGATGCTGTCCCTTTGAAAGTAAAACGGGATGCTCAACTATGTTACGGTGTCTGTCGGATCCACAGGAGTGATTAGATTCTTGGTGAAGCAAAATGGTTTAAATGAGGCTGCTGTCGCCCGATGTTTCCTGTCCCAAAAAATCACCATCGCTTTCGTCTTTTGGGAGTTTTTCAGTATACCATCTCTTCACAACTCAACCGCAGCAGCTTCACGCTTCCCTTTAAGGCGGGCCTGACATGATCCTGATATGATCCAGTTCTCAGCGAAGGCAAAACCATCCACTAATTTGTCATGGACCTGGTATCCTAGTTGCGGCATCGACAATTCTAGATACCCATTCATTGCTATGATGAACAATAATGAGGAGAGTGAAAATCTCTGCCACACACTTCTGTGGTACTGAAACTCGGCATTGTTGAAAGCCGCTACGGCATTCCCATAGGACTGTGCGATGTATTGCACTAGATGTGATATTGCTCCAAACGCCTCGGCAGACCTGACGACTGTCGTGCGAAACCAGGTCAAAATCGCTCGAGGTATCAACGAACGCCAAGCTGAGGTTAGAGGCGGTCGCTGGAAAGTGACGAAACGGGGCATGTAATAGCTCCCAAACAACCGTTTCGGTGTAGAAATGCAAACTGGAGTAAGGGCCGTCGGAATCTACGTGTCCAGTGATCAGCAAGTACCTTATGAAAATATCGGACAAGAATGGATGGCACGGAGATCTGTCTCAGTTGGTCCGGTGAATTCGGAGTTGGGACGGTAATATGAGCACGAAATAGATGCTGCAGACAACGCATAGATAATAAAAGTAAGTTGAAATACCCAGCGAGTGCGTTGGCATCGAACCGCCGTGCATCCTGGGCGTGAGCTTATTCAGAACTGGGGATGAATTGCACAATAAACCGACCGTAAGGCCGACTTCCTCTCCTTTAATTGGCTCAATCAAACTTTAATCGGATGGTAGCACTGCGCGACTTGGCTGGCTATCCGTGTGTTTTTGAGCAGAGAGCGCCTGTTTCCAATACTTCTCGGCATCGAGATGTAGGCCACAGTTACCTTTGTATGGGGTCTTCCATGACCCATCGAGCAAAGCAGATGCTGCACCTTTCCGACTTTGGTGGTAAAGGGTCTGGCTGGTGGCGTAGTTGGCCCGGAGGATCTGCTTCAGGTTGGCCGCCATCCGATGGGCTAGCCAACGAAGGCGTCGGAATACAGTTTTTCAGGTTTGTGGCAGTGTGTTGAAGACGTAAAGGTCCAGAAGCGACAGGGCCTTCTTCGGCGTCATGATGCCAGACTGCAACCCTCAGGCAAATACCAGAAGGTCAACACCGGAGAGCAAACTGTCAGCATGGGGTTCCAAGCGTAACCAGGAGCAATTCACGGTTTGTCTAAACCAGATGCTATAGTCATCGGCTTCTGACGTTTAGGCTGCTAGTTGACCGATGGTTTGGCCAGGGCCAATTTTCGTCAGAGAAGGGCTTGAACAATCGGCGGTGGCCAGTTGGGCAGCCATGTTCGTATCAACACCTTCATGTACGTGAACTCAACGGTGGGTTACCAAGCCAGCTTTCGATTTTTAGCACTTACCACATTCCAAACACGTGAGCCATAAGCGTCTCTTTTGTGTACTGGTTGAAACTGGTGAGGGGCCGCCAGAAAATTTGTACTGTAGGTTGTCGAAAGCAACCAGCAAATTGGTACCAAATAGGGTGGTTAGCCTTGTATGGAGCTGCTGAACACTTAGCTCACCCATACTGAAGTCCAGGGTACGCCTTGGTACCACAAGGATGTTTTCCAGCTCACCGACTACTACTGGTACTACTAATTTCCGACAGATGCATTAACATGCTTCAAAAAGATCAAAGATAGCGGACCTAATATGTTTAGGCTTTATTGATGAACATCCACTGTTTAGGGATCAAGTGGAAGATGTTCCACGTAAAATGTATGCTAAGTATGTGCACTTCACCTAATTCTTACACACAAACCAAAAAATGACTCTTTAAAAGGGTATCCCGCCAGTCTACTTAACGCGATTGACCGCCGTTGTTTAGCGCCTCGGGTATCCCTGAAAACTACTGAATGCAACGTCGTTTGGAGGATATGGAAAAAGGGTATTCGAGGTACAAGATATTCACCGAATTGTTCAGAGGAATGGATGAAAGTAGATAACAAGACCCCGTGTACTGAACTTCCAATTCACTTGGAGCCAAGACAAGGTTATATGAACATAAGGTTATATATACATATATATATATAAACATATATATTATATATATAAGGTTATATATATAACTAGAAACGACCCGCACTCAGATTTTCGCAGTAGCTTTTGGTCGCTCCATTTGCCCGTGTTATGGTTTTTGGAAAGTCGTTTGGTTATTAATATCTCACTGTTGACAGTGGTCTAGATGGAGGATGCCTACGGCTGGGGAATATTTTGGAACGTTCGCTGATACCTATGGAGGACATGTGGGAGCTTATGCAGCGGCATTATCTGACAATGAGGCATAGTTTTAAATGTTTGGCCAGGTATGAGTCTATAAAGGTATGTTACCGGACTGACGCCTTCCTAGGAGTTTTAGTCTCCGTAGGAATTTGTTGGATGCGGTTATTTTTCTGGGTCTCATAGAGGATGTCCCCCTACAGCCCAAATGGTGAAAACCAAATTTTATCAGATTATTCCTTACGTGATATGCCCAATCAATGGGTTCACCGAATACTCTTCGACTGCCCACGACCGGTTTTGTATTTCTTGAACCTCAGCAAGTGGGTGCAAATCATTATCAGTTTACTGTCAATGAAACTCGCCGGATGTACTTGCTTAACCATTTGTGAGAGATTCCACACGCGAAACATTTTGCGTCCAAATTTTGTGCCCATGAATATACTTCGTTCACATACCTAGAGGGGCGCATTCAGGACTCCGTGTAGAACAGTCATAGAAATGAGAAGGGAAGCGGACGAAAAAGCGGGAAAATTTCTGGTTACAACGCTGCTCCTAGAACTTACAGCAGAAAATGAAGCAATCAACCGGAAAAGTCGCCGTAATTTACGCGCAATGCATGGAAGCCAATGGAATTTAGCGTCACAATAACTATGTTGCCATGAGAGTCAGTATGAACGAAAATCTGCAAAAATTGTACGGGTTGCTCTAGAGGAAACCAGAAATTACTAGTCCGTTGAAGTATGCCGAACCTACCTAGGATAATCGCTAGACCTGCCATAACGAAAGTACGTCTTCTGTTTCATGAGAATGGCTACAAAAGCGTTAAGATCCTGAGACGAACCTGAAAGGTTTTGAGTAAGAGCTATGCAAAGTCTGACATGGAGGTTAGTTGATGCGAGCCCTCGCTTTTCATGTTCAGTGGAAATAAACAACAGCATATTATGGACGCTGTTTTAACTTGAAGACTCGCCTATCACAAAGACCAATGAGGATGCATATTGTATTCCACGCTAACAGCAGCTTCGGAGAAAACATCGGACACTCGCAAACGTGAACTCATTTCTCTCACAAGTGTTCGTCAACCAGCGCCCAATGAGCAGTAGTACATTAGTTGAACTACTTTCGGTTATTGACATAATTAATTTAACACCACATTATTTAGCCAGCGTCAGCACATGTTCATCAATAGCTTAGTCAATAGTTTAGTCCTGAAATACAGGCTGTGGACACCGGTCGAGTCGACTTTGAACATTCCGGAGTGTTTGGCAGTGGTTGGTCACCTTCTCACCGAATGCGTGATATGCCCACATTAATCACGGAGTTCTCATCAACGTCAACCTTGAGTTGGCACAAGCCACAAGTTTGCTGCCTGATACCGAAAAAAATATCAACAAGTGGCAATCTAGGTTGTCTCCCACAAATGATGCAGAAAGCCCCCGAAGCAGATTACAGCGGTTTCGTGAGTATAGGAAATCATCAACAGTACGTATGTCACGAAACACCAGGGCGAATCAAACTCGCAATCCCCAGCTAGCACATGAAAATTAATTAACTCGGCCGCGTGCGGTTGATCAGCACAGAGTTTCAAGCTCCCTCTAACTCAAATCATGAAATGCACCTTTTGAGTGTGTTTTTGTACCTGCATGTCAATTAAAAGCGCCATAGACGGACCATTACATTTAATAATGTTTTTATTTAATTACACAGTATTCATATAGTTGTTTGTTACTTAAGGACAAAGTCAACAATTGCCCATACAATGTAAGACCCCTAATTGGAGAGTGCTCATCACTGCGTTCTACTCTGAGTGACTACTTCGTCGTATGAATCATTATCCCCCCAAAAGTGTTCGATATTAGTAATCAGCTTCCTCGCAATAGAAGCTGGCTCCCAGTAGTGTTTTCAAAATCACTGCGCAATAAACCAACATTGTAAAATACAGGGATATTTGTGAGCCAGTGGCATGGTGGAAACAGGGTGCACGAGGCGTCTCATAACATTTGATATCCATGCGTGCGTGCCGAAAAGATGAACAAAATTGTGTGCAGACTTGTCAGTCCTCATAGTGATGCATGTACGGTAACTGTAGTGCAATGAATAACAAACGGTTGAGTTGAGGGACGCACACGCACGCAAACTCTCACCAGGGCCTCATTCGTCCGTCGATGATTCCTAAACTTCCAATCTTAAAGTGGTTAGGCCAACCAATACTCCCGTCGGAACACCATAAATGGACAAATGTTTCCTTGGGGGGGAGCATTCTTAAAAGTAAAACGTCTCACAATGGTGAGTTCTGCGTGGTGTAACCAAGGTTTCCCACTTAGGTTTGAAGGTTGGGCTTTTGGGGAAATCCTAGGATGTGGCACATGGTTACGTGTACATGAGAACCTACACCTAGGTCCTACTAACTCTTACAATCAGTTTATTTTAGCTCAGCTTTGTCCTCTGCTAGCATTTCTATGATCAACTCGCAATTTCAGCGTAATGCATGAAGTTCAATTCCTGGTAGATTTAAGCAACTGAGAGATTTGTTCCTTTGGATCTCTACATATAGGAAAAAAGCAGTTTAAACAAAGTTTTTGTTTTCACTTTTAATTAAAATACGCCGAAAATTCTTCCGTTTGTGTGAAGCATATGGTTATCGGGCGTTACCGTCACCGCACCTGATATGACTAACAAGAAGGTTGAAATCTCTACCATCGTTCGTGTGCAATACCCAGATTTGCAAATCTCAACCTTAGTGATTTATAGCCCCCAAACATTTGGAACATCCGTGATCGATCAATATCCGTTTATTACTCAACGATCGAATAACGATATTCATAAGTGATTTATTTTATGCGCTTATTGGTTGCTGTCCACATGGAAGACGATAAGTCCAAAATTTGACGTTCGCTGGTTTGCAGCAAAGGAATGTTTCTGTTGCATTCAAGTCAGCAGCCACATAGTCATCAGTTCGACTTCCACGTACAGTCGATCATAATGTCCATGTCATCCTGCTTAACAAATAAAACCTCACCCATCACTGCACTGGGATAACGAATCGAAATTCGATAAAGGAAACAGCAAGTTGAAAAGTTAGTCTGTAACTTTGACTCAAACACACATCTCGTTTCGTATTGGCTTTCCCACTGTCTGAACTCATGTAGGGCCAGAGCATTACCACTACTCCGCCAGTACAGCTCGCTTACTTGAGGTCGAGAGGTCATTAGAATATTGCATAAATGCACGCACACACTGTTCTCAGTTGAACAGTTTTCCAACCCCGGCAACCTCCTGGGACTAATGAAAAAAATTTCGGCCCTCTCCAAGCGTCCGTGACCCTACCTATGTTCCAAGTTCTGAATGGTGAATCAGTTGATCGACAAAATCTGAAGAGTTACTGGTCCGTCTTTCGAGGTGTCGGGTTTGCTGGGCAAATGCTTCAAACATGAGCATAATTGTTTGTTGATTTTTGACAATTCAGATGCATCCAGCGGGTGTACCTGATGAAGTGGTACAAGGTTGCATCGCATGTCGGGCATGCGCAGCGCTCGGTCTTGTTAACCTGATTCACTGCGCGCCATGCCAAGGAGTATGACTGTTGAAGGAATGCTCATCATCGTTGTGCAAATCATCGTTGTGCTAAATTCCCTTGAACCACTGAACACTGAATGCTAACCTCAGCTGTAGAAAGTCGCATCCGTTCAATGAGGAAGGGTGTACAGTGTATGCCTTATTCAGAAGACGGAAAATAAGCTCACCGTGATAGACTGAGGTTAGTTTAGTTAACTCCGTATGCTTAAAAGACTAACTATTCCGCTAAATTATTTTCTAGATTGGGAGAATTTTTTCGAGAATAAACATTGTACAAAAGAAGAAATCCGGGTCGCACAAATGCATGGTTCTTACCGACATTTCACTTACGGTACAAAAGCCAAATAACCACTCGTTCAGCTTTCGAGTGAGGAGGTGACTTTTTCTCCACTCGGTATATTGAGCTGTTATCCTGACACGTGAGACCTACTGTTGCTAAGGATTTATCTAATGTGTGCATGCTACAATTCTCGAATACCGGCGACAACACTTCATATCCACTTTTGTGTGTGCTTACCGGTACTAAAATGACTGGAAGTGATATAACGCACTGAATGATTGTCTGAAGGTTAAAATGGCTGCTCCCCAATGTGCCCACTTCATCAGTCTACGAAGTAGAGTTATTACTGTCCCAACTAATGACGGTGAACGCCATCAACAAAGAATATAATTTGAAAACACACGATGGAATCAAATGGCTGCCTGCTTCCTGGCACTATTAACCTCAATTCCTCTTCCCGCTCTGCCTTCACCCATTTGTGGCATTGTAAATTCAAGTATTGCTGTCCCTTCTCGTCAATTTGTGTTATTGATTCTTTGCACTTGTTCGAGAGCCCAGTCGATATGTCTGCACTGCCCTGATTGTTCAACGAGTACCACGTCCCTTCTAGTGGTAAATCATATACGCATGCGTGCCGGGGTCGCTATTACCGAGAGTCACATAAAAGGCGGAAGTACACTAATGCCAACGTATCTGAGACAGACGTTCACTGCAACGAACATTCCGGTTATGGTTTTTGTACTATTCGGCTCGGGGAAGACTTTGTGCGCCCAAAATCGCCGTAAGTTTAAGCTCAGTTTTTCATACCTTGAATCAGATGTGAGGTATCATTTTTCTGTTGTCAAACAAGCTAAACTTGTGCCAGGCTCACCCACTGTGCACTTGGCCCTCCACCCCTGCACGTTTCACATGTCCCAGTTTTCCCTTTAATTCCGTGTATTTTGGTCTATGAGTCTGACGATAGATTTGGCTTACCATATGACTGTTCTTTGTCGCAGTTACGCAACTCAACTCCTTGTTCGCGGAGTACACTCTTGTCTGTAAATAGACAAGTCTGTTGCCTGCCTACCCATAGTGTTCTTGGAAGAATAATGTGCAGCTTAACAGCGTATCTTGGAGATTGTACTAGCACTGAACGTATTGCAACAGATCAGGTCGGTGCCCGAATCTGCGATTTGCGTACATTTATGTGTATAAATAGCTGTATCCTCATAATCAATGCTGCACATGGACACGGGCCTACCATTTACGATAAGTAGCCAAGGTGAGTGGCATCGGCTAACGTTATCATGGTGACAGGCAATGAATCCCCTTAGTTGCAATCGTTATATGTGCCCTTTGTGACTTAGTCCACCTGTGGAGTGTGAAGCCGAAGCATCTTTAGGCTAGTTATGCATATCTGGGAAAGGGTATCATCCACAGAGATTGCCCTCGCATCGCCCTGCACAATTCATGCAGTTTTCTTGCACTGTTATATTTATTATAAGTCGAGCTGTGCCGAAGTTCGCCGAACAACCTCATCTCATTTGATAAATCTGAGGAGCATAAAGCAAACAAACGTCACTGACCGATTCAGCTGGATCGAATTTACAGAGGATATTTTGTAGGTGTTATCTCATTCTTAAAGATCCCCGAAGAACGCCAAATATGCTAAAGTGCGATTTCGTGATATATGTCTCTCGTAAACCGTTAACAAGATGAGAATCAATGACGGTCCATGACCTTGAAATATCGCTCAGTTAAACAAAATGCCATGAGCGACATATCACTGAAAGGGGCAAACTGGTTAGACTAACTTCTCGGAAAAGTCACAACTTCAGAAACTTTGCAGTTTCCGTGACAATAACTTCTGTGTGCTTCCAGTGAGCGGCTAGTTTACCTTTTGATGCAACCCTTGCGTTGAACCGACTGCGCATCTTGCATTCAATGCACTATTTAGGACTTGCCTCAAAGCAGTTCCGTCCTAGCCCGCATACTAACTCAACGTTCCAGAAATTTTGTTGGCCTAAGCGTTCTGCGCTGCTCCCCGGCTGCTGCAGGTGTTTGAACAACCTGTGCTCCTCTTCTAATGCTCCCCTTTACAACGTGAATGGAACAATTTCGCCTTGATTGGCAAGAATACACACGGAACCCGTCCACCAAGCGAAGCAAAGCAACCAACCTGAGTTACCAGCATGATTAAGGATATCATAGCTTGAGTTTCAGGTCACCTCGCAATGCTTGTTTGCATGTGCAGAGCAAATTTCTCTGTGCTACTTCGAGCCTCACTTGCATAACCATTTGCGAGTTTGCGTTGGAAATTACATATTAGTTACCCAACGAGGCACTCGACAGACGACACGCAAAGACATTGGGATTCCTGTGAGCGTTCCTCGTACAAACGCTCTCAAGCGAAACAATGTGATATCCAACAAGCTGCCGGTCTTCCAGAAAAGTGTCCGCAACTTCAAGCCCATGGAACATGATCTGGAATTCGGCAGCCATTTACATCCAAATGACTAAGCGATGTTGTAGCGGACATTACCACGATCCCTCAACCAACTTCACTTAATCTGTCTAGTACATCCGTGTTCACTAGATCACGCGACTCGCCTGCTCCACAAGCGCTCAAATCACGTGACAAACTGTCCCGCTCGCAACCTTGACCGAAAACAAGTCAGTTCCCGTCTTGTACGCACCGGAACGATTCCGGGTATTATACACATGTCACACCTTCCTAAATATAGGAAGACACAACACAGTCACGACACACAGACCCGCGCGCAGGGAGAAAGGAGTTAGCCAAATTCCAGAAGTCTACGAACAATTATGGACCACACGTAGCAGCTATATTGCGAAGAAAACACGTTCCCGCAGTCCGGACTTTCACCAAAGGACTCTTACAAGCGATAAGTTCCCCTTTGACTTGCTCCACATTTCATATTGTCTTTATTTTATAAATCGTGCAACTCGCTTCTGTAAACTACTGTTAACCACAGTAAAGCCTTATTAGTACATACACCTTCTGAATTGTATTATGGTTATCCTAACCCGTGCACTCTTAACCTTTGCTGTTGGCCTTTCTACCTAACTGAATGGTTTCACAACATTCAATGGTTTATGTTCATCTAAAAATACTGAACGAAATTTTTGAATTTTACGCCGAAAGTTTCACCATCCCACATGTAGTGCGCTGTGTAAATTCTGGGTGGCAACAACCCTCATAAGTAAGATTTTAATGTACATTTCACCTAGAGCACACACAATTTGCTCTCGAAGGAATTATATCTGTATTAAACTGCGTTCCTTCCGAATTGCAGGGTGAGGTTGCATGCCATCGTACATTTTGGTCGCAATGGTTTTGGAAAAAAGAAACAACCAGATGACAGCATTCTAGGCATGACACCCAAATTGAAGATAGACACATCATTCCTCCAAAAATTACAACAGAACTAAGGAGACTGATGGCTGATTCGATAAGTTCAAATCTGGGGAAGTACGTCCAAAATAATTAGAATCTGTAGTACACATAAAACCGAATATTTATTGAACAGTCCAACACATATTGATACAAGTTCCTTAAAACGCGCATTGTGCCTTTTCGTCAAATGAGCTTCTAGCTCTGGTGAGGTGAGACGGAGTGTTCTGCAATGCTCACATTTGCAGTAGTTGCTGTCACAGTGGGTTGCGGAATTCTAGTTCAGAATTTTTCACACTACTCAATACACATGTTTCGAACTCGGATGGTAGCTTGCCTTACTTTGATGGTTTAACATAGATTCGACCCTCTTTGTTACTTGAATTAAGTCATTCGCTAGATTAGCACCTGAATCACGCTTTGTTTTCTTGTTTAACTTGCATCCAGAAAGCGATTTACGGCTTGTTCGAATACAGCTTCGCCTGGTCTCGTAAAATGTCTCATTTGTCGTGAACTTTGGTTTGTCTAGGTGGGGTACGTTTCTGCCTCGGCCCATGCTTCCCAGCTTAGCAAGCAAACGAGCGCAACCCAACCTTTGAGAGAATCGAAAGACCCCATCTGAGTTAACAATACGATTTGGGTATTCACTAATCAGCACGAGTTTTACCTCACGTCCAATTATTCGCTCGCTAATTCAAGACTTTTATCCGGTCTACTACAAGCTTCTCTCGTTTAACCGTCCAGAACCCATCGCTCACATTCACTTGATAAGACTGATTGTGACTTGGAAAATTTTGCGCGGAAAATTTTGCCTTATTATGCATAGTACGCCAAGCTTCGTTGGGTGTCAGCTGAGTGGTTACCACCATCGTAATTATGCTTTCGATGTATATTTTACTTACAGCACGAAAACGTAGCTATATAGGGAATTAAATCTGGTAGTAACTAGGTTCTTCCTGACCTGCTTTGTAACATTTTTTGTTTGAAACGCTAGTCGAAGCCGGGAAAAACCCAGTTAAAACACTTTAGGCATAAAATCTATTGAGAATTTAGGCGCAGGACTCCTCCCAGAATTACCACAGAACTAAGGACACTGATGGCTGATTCGATAAGTTCAAATCTGGGGAAGTACGTCCAAAATAATTAGAATCTGTAGTACACATAAAACCGAATATTTATTGAGCAGTCCAACACATATTGATACAAGTTCCTCAAAACGCGCATTGTGCCTTTTCGTCAAATGAGCTTCTAGCTCTGGTGAGGTGAGACGGAGTGTTCTGCAATGCTCACATTTGTAGAAAACCTCCTGTCCATGCATCTTTCTCAGATGCCTGAAATATTTTGCCTTCTGACTGAAAATGTGACCACATAGCTCGCATGTGCGCTGTTCGTATTTTCCATGTATGGTTTCTTCATGAATCCATAGATTGGCACTTCTTTTTATACATTTCCCACACTCCGGACACAGCCGTTATCCACTGATTCTCCGGTGTCTACCGCAGCCTGTTCTGGATGAGACCTTATCTGGTGTCGACTGTGGAAGTACTGGTTTGGTGTTTGGCATACGTGGCACCAGAAATCACGGTCGTTTAAGTGCACTGCGGAGTGGTCCCGCAAGTGTGAGAAGAAGCGAAATGATTTGCCGCAAACGGAACATTTGAGTACATTTCCGTTTTTCTCAGAAGTTATCGGACTGCCGAGGTTTCTTGAGTGAACAGATAAATTTCGCGGGTTCTCTGGTTCGCAGCCTAATATGGCGCGATTTGTTTTCTCGTCCACGCTGGTATAATTTTTTAGTGGCTTGGCAGATGATTGTCCACTGTGCATGATAGACGCTTGTGGTAAAGGATACAAGTATGAATTCGCTCGGCAGGCTTACCTGTTTCTATACTTTGTGCTTCATAGCGCAATGTATCAACCTGACCGAAGACTCACATGGCCGAATCACACAACCAGAATACCATCGTTTTGGTCCACTGAGCCCTCTAAAAGCACACTGCTGTTGTCTTATCGATTGGTGGTGAACGTTTTGCAATCAACTTGCCCAGCTCTGCGAACAGACTAACGACCATTCATCTTATGTTTATCTGACTTTATTCGGTGGTCCGCTTTTAAACCCACAGCTTATACGCTCGCAATTTCCGCGTGACCGATGCTAATTCGTTACGCACTACATTTGCGGACCGTTTAAATCAGCAGTAATATACAGTGGTTCGTGTGATAGGTTATTTTAAATGTCATTACTCGGCGAGTCCTCTGTTCATATTGATGACGAAGAATGCGCATCGTTTCTTTCATTTTCTGGTGGGTGTTTCGTATTTTCGAAACACATCTCTGAATTTTCCGCAGGAAAGCAAAACGTCCGCCGAAATCACCGTTACATTTGTAACACTGTAGTTCCACTTTCCCTCACATCTCGTTGGATACGCGGATACTAAGGACTTCTCATTCCGACTAAGCTCCAGGCAAAACCGGTAGGGACTGCAGACAATATACACAGATACACTGATTTGTGCATGCTCGATGATAGATCAGTCGCTCTCCATAATATAAAGAGTTATTCAGACGGGCGGCCCCATTGCCCAGTCGTAACAAGAATATCCTAGATTGTGGAGTGTCCACCGTCGCAGTCGGTGAATAAAAACTGTTGAGGGCGATGAAGTGACCCCGTTTCGTATAGTGTGCCGGTTAGGTGATTATGCTGGTTTGAAGCGCACCACAAGTTCACCACCAAACAAACTCCCGGAGGTCCAAAATTCGTCTTAAGATCAAGATAATTTTTTTGTGGATGATGTCAACAAGAGCACTGATCTGTATAAAAGCAAGGGATAAACATTTCAACATTTACACATGTGGTCTTTCCCCGGCAAACGAGGTCCTGCGGCCAGTTTCCGATCTCCCATGAAGTATTTTTGTTTGAATTTCCTGTGAAAGTGACCGGAATGAGACAATACTTATGCTAAGAACAGTGTCCAGACGTTGCACCTGTGCGTGCGCTCCCTCAGCTGTCACCGGAACGCACTTATCTTCCTAGTAATCAGGTGCCATCAAATCACTTCTTGAAGAGCTTTGAATTATGGGCACGCACAAACAGCAGTCAAGTCCCAGTGATAAATTTCCGATCCTTTGGTTAAACAGTAGTTAGTTGGACGGAGCGGTTGCTACTTTATAATTCCAAGGTACATCTTGTCCACCTTAGACTAGAGGGAATTCAACCTAGCGGGTGAGCACTACTACTGTATGACTATGAATCCGATAAGCTCCACTAAATGAACCACCTCGTATTACTGGTTCACACAGAACAACTACAACTGATTTTGTGTGCACCGTCACACAGTCCTTCATCACTGCGCTGCATTGCTCCTGACTGACCATTTGGTTTAGCTTAAAGAACTCTGTCACAATGAACACCGATCCGTGCTTTTCTAAACGGAAGTGCATAGGCCTGGGTTGCAAATGGTTTAGCATGCAGCGATTTGCCTCAAAAGACTTTTAAAATACGATAACGCCAAAGGACTCAAATCTGTTGGTTCGGCGCACTGTTTCCGCCAAGAAATGTAGCAGAATATATGAAGCCACCGTGCACAGTACAGGTATTGTTACATCAGCGACAACGTTCGGCCATCCGGCAGTCGAATCAGTCTGTGGTATTTAGCAATGATAACACTATGTTGCTCTAACACAATCGGTAATGACACTCGCTTGCGTTTGGCACCCATAAAATGTGAGGTTAAGCCTGTTTGAAAAACATACTCGAGGGCTTTTGGTACTGATGTCGATAGTGAATGCTGTGATGCAGTTTGAAGTACAGACATACAAGCTCACCCTGCAGAGCTTATTCGATTACCCGTGCAGGGAAGTCGACCGTCCTGCTGGACAAGGACGTCTGAAACTAGGCTGAATACTTAAGACACTCAATCGAAAGCTAGCCAAAAATATCATAATATAAGTCAAATGGTGAATGGAATCTGACGGAAGGCAAAGCATGCATGTTGTATGTTAATTAATACAAAATGGCGCTTTGTTCTTGGTTTGCGGTAGAAAAAAGCGATACTGCGATTCTGGGCGGAAGAAAACATGTCCACCCTCAAAACTGCAAATACCTAGACCGAGATTATCGGTTCAGTAAAAGGCCCTTGCACACTCATTAGCATTAGTGTCATTCTAGTTTTTATATGAATCTCGTTAACAGTGTCCTCACTTAATGGGATGCGATTTACAATGAGAAAGATTCAAAACGGCCAATAATGAGCCAAATTGGGCTTCTTATACCAACAGGTTTACAAATGCACACCGGTTCCGTTTCGTGCACGATAGTCACGAACAATAAGATGATAATTAGGCCACAACAACATGTGCCATCGATTGCATGGCATTTGGAGCACAGTACGGACAGTACGGCTATTCATCGCCATCGGATGGAGCGCATTCGGGTTTACTTCGTGAGCTGACGAACAGAGAGCGGTTGGAGGCAACAGTTTCAACATTTCTACTATTGTCATGTCCGTTATATCAATGTCAGTTGTATCTGTAAAAACAAACATTGATGAACATGGATACGAGGTGTCTCTGGCACGCAACAATTCTATATTTCACATATCAGATCGGATAACAATCAAACAAAGGAGTTACCAACAGGCCAATCAAGGTTTCCCCACCCCGAGGGGTACATCGAATCAGCGGCGTTCCCCCGTACACAGAGCGACATGAAACAGGGCTCCCTGTCTCTCCTCTTCAATATTTTTGATGAATCTCTAATTACCAGGGACTCAAGAAGATTTCATAGATATTGCAGATGGTCAGCAACTAACGGTGCACTCAAGGAGAATGTGAATCTTTTCCGCAGAAAACTAGGACACCATTAATAGAAAAATGGCCTGAAAACCTAAAGATATTTGGGTCACATGGATCATCAAAGCACCTCAGATGTAGTTCTGAAGCGGCGCCACCAGCTACACTCCGTTAAATACAAGATGAAGCCGATTTCCTAGGTAGGTGAATAAGACATTCTTTGAGGTACACGGCATGGCATGCAGTTTATCGTTAAGCGTTAACTTGTAAAGCTATGTTCAGTTTGCCTTCATTTGAAATTCCCCTGTATTTCATACTTAATGTGCATCTTCAATGATTTCGTTGAATACAAGCATCTCCCATGCACCGTGAAGAACTATCCATTTAGCGGCATGGAAAAACATTTACGATATGACCGGCTGTCCTCGAGAAAATCCGCAAGATGCACCCAGACGCTCAAATTGATTTGACAAATGCCCTGCATGCGACGGGTCATTTACGTCTTCTAACACATGCGACAGCATATGACGGTTCATGCAAACAGCCATGGTTTCTGGTGCCGTATATTCCAAAAAAATCATACAAGTAGCTTTATGGTCTCCATGAGCACCGGGAAATGGATTATGCAAACGGGGGGGGAATCAACGGGGGAAGATGAAGAATCAGCTCACGCAGGTCATTCACTTCCGGGATGTGCTGAAAATGTGCGACAATCTAGATGCTCATTGTAAAACCAAGCCTGAGAATCCAGCGCTGCAGCCACGTGAGTTGTGCGGCAGCGCTTTAAATTGGATGTCAATTTACTTGGGCATTTGAGGGGGTTGCTGGGACAGCGGCTCATGGCAATTAAGATGGCGGGTCATTATTTTTCAAATCACGTCAATTGATAGGTCATTTACCGACTGGTCGCTGTGATAATTATGCATAAACTCCATTCATACAAGCTCAAGGAGCATTCTGGTGAAATGTGGATAGCATTTTCTAAATAATTTGTTTTCTCCGCAGGCACTATCCGCTTTAATAGCATGCAGTGTGAAAAAGGAGAATAAGTGAGATCATCCAAAAACCCACTGCAAACGTCTCTGTGCAGAAGATTGGAGCGTTAACCGCTTATAAACGAAGATTAAACGCATCAGGGAAAATAAATACCGAGGGGAAAAGTATATTGTTAAGCATGGCAATAACGAACCGAAGTGGTGCGTCCAGTCGAACGTAACTGACTAAGCAAGCCATGTGGACCAATACAACCAATACAACTTCCAGCCCAACTGTGCAACGTTCTGCTTTGATCGCAACAACAGAATCTAAAGGATAAAAACGGAATTGTGAACGGCACAGATGATAGTCAATGAAGCATGCCTGATTTGTCGACAAGGACATTCGTTTCACCCACAGACCCATTGCTAGATTGTTTAGCAGACGATCATTTCGGCCGGTGGGTGTTAAAGCACGGCTACGACGTGGCATTCTCACTAATGTAATGGGCATCTTAATTCAATAAACCCGTCCAGTTGGCGGAGAACATCGGCGCCAATGATTGTTGAAACTACTCCGTGGAACAATCATCTGACAGAAATATTCTCTCTTGCTTCCAGAGAAAAAAGGCAAGACGGGCTGTTCGGCGAACTCATCGCGTCCTTCTGTAGGCTCTTAGCCCAAGGTCATCGTCAGTTTGGTGGATCTGTCAGACTTCACGTGGATTGTGCAGATGAAGCAGTCAAAGCAGCATTAAGGACGAAGGTGGGACGGGCAGGCTTCATTGCATTGGTGAGGAAAGGTTGACGAAGAAATCCCGGTGTTGTTTTGGAAATGGTGGGCTTTTCTGGGACGTTCCCTGGAACGAAGTATGACACAATGCTTGCCAGACTTACACTCAGATGAGTTGCCACTTTCCGCCTCAGAACGGTAACAGTACCCGCGGTTTCTCTGTTCGGACAAGCTACCACAGGTTTGGCACACATGCGTTATGCATGCTCCGGGGCTTTACACGAGTGCATGAGCATTCCACAAAAGTTTGGACAGTCGAATGCCGCACCGTATCCATCAAAACGGCTGCCACTACCGGTAGTGCACCACAAGGATTGATCTCCAAAGGATGCCATAACAGGAAATGTACAAAAAGATTCGTCCTTCCGGTCAACCCAGTTGTCCAAATGATAAGCGAAAGCAGTCCATTGCGTCGGTCACGGTAGTATTCTTACTGTCAACGGACTGGCTTTTCATGCGCTAATATACACGACAGAGAACCGTGTCGGTTGGAAAAAAAATACGCAAGTTTCATTGAATTTCTTCACATTGACATTCAGAGCACTGGGCAGAAATCACATTGCGTCAAAACCGGTCAGCGGACATCGCAATGCTTGGTTTTAATTAGACAGTCGGATTCCCCTGGTCCGTGCCAGTTCTGAGCTAGCCGTTGAGCGCCAAACGAAGGAAGCAAAGCCGTCGACACGCACACAGTTGCCCGTGCACGCTGCCAGCAAAGCAGCACTACAGCTGAAATCGCCCACGATCGGCCTGGTCAGAGTCCAGTAATCCCATCAACCACATCCACCGAAGCGGGCGCAGCAACAGAAAAACCAGCCTCCAACTGGACCAACACGTATCTGACTCCAGCCCATTTGACTCGGCCCTCAGAGCCAATCCTTTTCCCGAAGTTACGGATCCAGTTTGCCGACTTCCCTTACCTACATTGTTCAATTGCCAGAGGCTGTTCACCTTGGAGACCTGATGCGGATATGGGTACGGCCTGCCACGAAAATTATATTGCCTCGCTCGGATTTTCAAGGGCCGACAAGAGCGTTCCGGACACCACAAGAAATGTGGTGCTTTACGGAGGCTAGTCCCCTATCTCCGGACAACCCGATTCCAGGGGATGATGCACTCCTAATAAAGAAAAGAGAACTCTTCCCAGAACTCTTGCCGACGTCTCCGAGGTCGGTTGCGTTACCGCGCTAGATGCAAACCGGTGCGAGACCAGAATGCACCAATCTCCGTGGGCAGGGTCGGGAATATTAACCCGATTCCCTTTCGCTACAGGGGGCTGCCTTGCAACGGTACATCAGCAGCAATCCTGACAATGTCAGGCACCCCGTCTCTGTTCCGAGTTAACGGATCACTTAGGACCGCCTGACCCATGGTTCTCACTTGAGTACTTTTCACTACCACCAACGTCTGCACCCGTGGCGGCCCCACTCAGACCCACGCCCGAAGCTTCCTGCCCACCACGGCAACCCTTATACACACCACCACAATTCCTTGCCTGAGTCCTGTGACCTGCCCCCCCAACACACATTACCGACTCAGCTCGCAGTGACGGTCCGGTATAGTTCAGACACTCCAGCAGCATCCAATTTTTGGGGCAGGTGAGTTGTTACACACTCCTTAGCGGGTTCCGACTTCCATGGCCACCGTCCTGCTGTCTAGACCAACCAACACCTTTTGTGGTATCTGATGAGCGTCGCGTTAGGCACCTTAACCGAACGTTTGGTTCATCCCACAGCGCCAGTTCTGCTTACCAAAAATGGCCCACTTGGCATTCACATTCAACGCCTGACTCCGTTTGGGCGAGTCAGGCTTCTCACCCATTCAAAGTTTGAGAATAGGTTGAGGAAGTTCCTCTCTTAAGGCCTCTAGTCATTCGCTTTACCGGACAAACCTGTTGAAAACTATGAACACCAGCTTTCCCGAGGGACACTTCGGAAGGGACAAGCTGCTAGATGGTTTGATTCGTCTTTTCCCCCTACACATACATCTGATGATTGATGTGCACGTCAGAATTGCTCCGGTCCTCCACCAGAGTTTCCTCATGCTTCAACCTGCGCAAGCATAGTTCATCATCTTTCGGGTCTTAACATGTACGCTTATGCTCGGCCCTGATTACAAACTCTGTATGGGATCATCACACCATGGGATAAGCCAGTGATGCGCTGGCGCTCGATGCTTGTTGATACCAAGCATGAAGCACGACAGGATCTCACTCAGTCCAGACAAGTCAGAGCTTCGCTTTCACTTTGCCTTCTGGTTTTGTTGTGCTCACTGACTCGCGCACGTGTTACTCTCCTTCGTCCGTGTTTCAAGGCGGGCTAGGTGGATAGTCTACCACCGACTATTGGTCCTGGAAATAGTGACATGAACTCAACCGCCGACCGAACGAATCCGAGATAACATTAAGCCTGCGAACACAGGCAGATAAAAAAGCGGAGCCGTACAAGCCGACCAACTGGCACACACGCGCACATCACAAGTTACCGTCTCCGACATAATGCACATAACCGATGTGGTCAGCTGATTACACCCGAGGACCGAACGCCTGCAGCAAGCCACAAGCAAGCCAACGGGCTACCTGCCATCCCGACCAGACAAAGCCACAAGGACAATGCAAGGCCGGTTTAACCGCAACAGCAAGACAACGATGCCGGTCATGGTGGCCACTGTGCAAAAGTACACTGGCGAGCTGGCCCGAATAAACTCGCTGCGCCCAACACTTGATAAGTGCATCGCGCATACACGCTTAAAGTGGTACATGAATTCGCTATCGTCCTCGATAAAGCGGGTCGTCGTGCGATCAGTGTCCACCACACAGTATGAATTCACGTGCTCGTTTTTATGACAGTCATCATATATATATATATAATGCTGTTGACTTAATGCCTGTAATATTTCCGCCACGGAAGCCTTATTGGCTGACAATATGATCAAGCAATTTGTACGAGCTGTATGGGGCAGACTGTTTTCCTATAGTTGGTCTGATATAACGCATTTTCCCGACATGCCATATTGTGAAACATTACTGAATGTTGCATACTGAATGAAATATACCTGCCCTGATTTGAAGCCGACATAATTATTCGGGAAATGCAATAAATTGGAGAAGCAATTTTATGTAAGGTAATAAAGGGATCTTTGATTTCAGTAATTTTCCTCGGCTTCCTGGAAAAATGCGCCAAAATGTAAATAGTTCTCACGGTTATGTTTGTTCATCCCACAATAAATGTAGTCTAACTCTTCAAGCCTACTTCCATAAGAGAAAACGACCAAGTGCTGTGTTATTACCAACGGTTAGTGGAAAAGTTCAAGCTTCAAGAAATTTGATTCGGTAGACCACAATTATAACATGGTTGTAGAACAACCTTCCCAACTTAATTGGTGCAATACACAAACGCTGGAAAATCACCAGTATGTTTAGATTGCACGGAGGACAGCCTAGAACAACGTGAGACCTCCCTGTACTGATGATTAGTGGTCGTTTCCGCCTCTTTGTCTTGGAACGAGAGGCTAATGAACATGAATTATTTGGACACGGGTCGTTCGAACGTTTGCCATAATTAAACTACTAGTGAGTAACATAACCGCTATAAATAAACAGCCATAATCATAAAGTTTGATCATGACCAACTATTAGATTACCTTTCGTTGTTAACTTGCATCATCGTCATTTATTTGTCTCCGATATTTGTCATCGGACAGGTTTTCCCTTCGAACGGTGTTTTTTAGCAATGTTAAATTTTCCTAAGATGTGAAAAATACCTTGCGGCCGTAAGTGGACTGTGACTGGCTAGGTAGATGTTTGCATTTCTCTATGCTGCAAATTTACCCGCGAATCATATACAATAGTGCTTGCGGAGTTTCCCGAAATCCTTGAGAATTGCATTTTTATCGATTTCAGGTAAATATTCTTATTCGTAGAGCACATGGGAAATGTCGGTTAGCAAACATTTTGCAGTTTTCCTGAGAGATGTTTAAAGTACAAAAATGTTGACACATGGTCAACATCTTGTACAATTCCAGTAAATTTTGGCGTCGCAGACTTTTACTTATTTGTATAAGGAAGATCGGGACTGTGAGTTTGTGTTTATGACACTTGTAATCTAACGAGATCGGGTCAAACAGAACAACCATACCACTTGATGAGGTGCACTTTTGAAGCGGAAGACGACAAGACAATGTCCACAATGAAACAGTTAGTTTGGATAACTTTTCTTTGTCAGGGAAAGGCGCTAATGTTTCCAGTGGATTGATACCTTCTTAGTGAAATCGGAACTCCTGTTACAAATATGAACACAATTTTTCTGACGTGTTTGAGGGTGGAGCATGGGTTGCTAACTATGAACGCGGTGACGTACCGTGAAAGGCATATTATGTCATGCGTGAAATTAATCCCAATTTGAAACATAAGATATAAATGAAGGAGTTGTTATACTGTTAATCTCCAAGGTGCACTGAGCTATTTTAGGTTTTTTTATAAACGCCTTCACTCTAATTTTTGTATACTGCGTACTTTAGGATTTCAAAATCCAACACAGTTTCTTAACATACATGGTTCGTTCCATCGGGGCTCTTAGTGGGGTGTTCTTGCCCATTCACAGTGTTCCTACCATAAGAATGCATTTGATTTCGTGGTTAGTTTTTCCGACTGCAAGGTATAATGGTAGACCGAAGGCCCACACATGATGGTGATGGGCATCCGGAAAACTCCGGACAGAGCCTATTATTTCACATGGTTGATTTTATTGCTGTTCCCGATTGTAATATTGCACTCGTTTCTTCACTAATCTTGACGACACTGATTTTTCTCTGCTGTGAAATGGTGCATCATTACAGGAGCACTGTAGTTTTGCATATTTTTGCTGGCAACGCAGCAAACAATATTGAGTAGACTATTAATGTTTCACAAAACCTGAGCAAGGAATCAGACCGAGTTCGGAAAAGATCGAACGAAAGCTTAGTGACAATCCTAAATGCAAGTGGAACAGGATATAGGACAATACTGGTAGGCTAAACACAAGGTTTGGAGAGAACCTAATCAAACCGTTAGTGCCAGATTCCGCAGCTTACTGCAAAAGTAATCACTCGCAAAACGGGGGGGGGTGTCAGCAGCTTCTACGGGAAAGTGAGATGCACTCGGTCGGCATTCCTTGCTATATTTTCATCCGAGCAGAATAAAGTTTACCTCAAAGCAAGCTCCCTTATTCGAGTCATATTCGCTGGCGGATGGCCCATCTTGATTAACACTTCAGTCTACTTTCATTTCCACGTGAGCTGGTTTCGTGACCTAGAGCTAATCAGGGATGCGTGAGAGTGTGCTTTTTTTGCTTCGGATTTGCAAAGTTGTGTTGTTTTGTGCTAAACTCCTAAGTTGTTTGCCAAGAAATTTGGTGGGTGTCTAATTCTCCCCAAAAATCTTGCGTAGTTGATTTTGAACTTGTCTCATTCCGTAATTTCGCAGCATTTCCCCACCCGCTTGAAATGTTCGTGTGTCAGTGTCGTTTCAGCCAACATCAGTTGACTTTAGGAGAGCTTGAAAATCGGTACGTTTATGTCATTTGTCCACTGATTTTAGTTTACGGCTGCCAGTTTGGCATTCAATGCTAGCTTATCATGGTGTTATACCGTCATTTAGCAGGTCGTACGAACCTTGAAAATGGAGACTAATTGGTAGTCAATTTGCGGCCTAATTGAAAACTCATCTAAATGACCAAATTCACCGTACGGAACAACACGAGTTGCTTTAGAGCCTACGTGACAGGGCATTTTTGACGTAACATCTATTCTGCAGTCATTTCTTTGAGCAATACCAAGCGCAAACTTACCGTTACCAAAACATTTTTATGAACGTCAGCGAAACACTCCAAAAATCATTGGAAATGACACGAATTTCCAGGATTCTTTCAGAGATGACCTCCAGTTAGTCATGAAGCTATGAAATCAGTATTACTGTTTGATGTGTTCTGGTTTCTTTTGACCAAGCAAATTTGGTTTACTCTCATTGGGTATTACACCCAAATAAAAAAGCAAATGTGGACGAGATGCGTATATGGGCCCAACAGGATCTCACACGAGCATTATTCAAATCTTCTCACCAACAATGATAACTTGGACAGCGCCAATCAAACTTCTGCTAGTAATCACAATCAGATATCCTATGTCAAAGACAGCAACTGATATAGTGATACCCAACGCCTGACAAAACAATTTGAGTGTGTTCAACGCCAGATCAGCATAGCAGGTGAACGAATCACACTAGCTCATTGGTGTATATTGACAAACTTCGACACAAATGGGGAAGAACGGAAGGATTATATCGTGCGTTAAGTGTAATGGGGATACTTTCCTCTATTCTTTTCAACTTTATAGTGAATCCCAAAAGAGTTTCACCGAAAGGAATGGCGCGCCCCTGTCACGATTCTCGAGCGCTTGAAGCAACGAATTATTGCATGACCAAAATTTGTGTAGGAAGACATTGAATGTGGTGCATAACTAACTGATATTCCTAGGATAATATTGATATTATAGCCCGCCTTTTGAACTATAGTGTTTTTTCCACGATAGAAGTGCACTTTCAGCAACTGCACTGTTAATATAAATCTTTTTGTGAAATATACAAATTTTCTCCTAGACCTTGTTTATTGCATTTACGGTCCTCTGTCAAAATGTGGTGAAAAAAATCGGCGGAAATGTCGCGGGATTTGCTCACACCCTCCATGCAAATCAAGGAAATAGAACTGCAAAGTTTATTCTCTGCATCGCGTCGATTTGAAATCAGTTGTTTCCGAATTCAACGTCCCTCCAACTTTCTGCAAATGGACCCACAAGACGAACCGTGCTAGCGTCATAAATGGACCGCTGCCTGTGGGTATTCGCCTGTCACTGTCACGGTAACCTTAAAATATTATTGAACCACATATCCAAATCGAAGCACATTGTCTCAGCTGCCGTGGGTACCACGTACGTTTTGGCTTGTGGTGGTCCTTCGGTCGTAGTGTTAGTACACATTAAATAATTGGCAAGACTGTCGGCCAGGAAATGACTATATTGTCATTGTCATTTTGGAAATTTGTGCTGACGAACACCGGTCTTAGTTACGCGCTTCTCGTGGAGCAAATAAGGCCATAACCGCCCGGGGTGCTCTCCAGCTTTTAAATTAAATCCTGTGCATGTAGACGTGGTGCCTGAGATAACATTAGGCTTCTTAGGCGGCAGTTAAAATACCGGAGTGAAATTCGAGCTTGGAACCTCCACGCCCATCTTACTGATCTATCCCGTCACCGTGCAGATGTTTAATTAGCAGAGACTAGCCCCCGCACATATGACTTTTTTCTTTCAAGCGATAGTTTCGTTTGGCACCCTCTGAGACTACTACAATTTTCACGCTAACCCAGGAAGCCACTGCCTGTTCGCAGCATCTGGAACATCGGAGAAACCTCTATTCCTCTCGTGCTTTCGGCAAAAGGAAATTTCGGTACGTTTGGAGTTACTTGTGGAATATGTTCTGAGCGATATATTGGTCCAGCTCAGTGACGAAGCCAAGGACTTTATATCTGGCACCGTATGTTTCATATCTGAAATCTGAATATTCTGTGAAAGACCTTCAAACAAAACTTATATAGTGAGTTAAATGAATTAAACAGTTATTACTAAGTGGACAATGACATCCTCTGTATTGCCAGCGTAGTTCTCAGCAGCAAGATGACGTAACTATCATTTTGTTGGCAAAGATCTGCATAAGCGCTCGCCGGCCTTTTGATTGCCACTGGTAATAAGTATTTCGGGGTCTCACTGCCATTCAACGCATGGCGTGCCATCTGCTGCAAACTCCTTGCACTATGCCGTTCACCTATGTGCACCGAGCATACTTCGTCTCCTATCGTTTCCTCAGTACAGCTTGGATTGCGATACCCAGGGAGTTTTCGCGTGCAGCACGAAGTACCTGACCATCAGATTACTTTGTCACGGAACGGCTGTCATGTGGTTTTTGCTATGGGGTTCTCGGCCAACCACTACAGGTTTCATGTGATCAAGATCCTCGTTAGCAATTTAAGAAAGGAGCAAGATTATTTCGAAATAATCGCCGTTATGCGGTTCAGATATCAAAAAATGTTGGTACATGGAGGCACGTTTCCGCGCGATCAGCTTAATAACATGCAGATCTATCCGAGCGCCCTCACATGTAGTATTGCGCCGAAAAAACTGGTGTTGTTCTGCCTGATGTTTATCAACGTGAAACAGTCAATCATTTACAAGGAACGTGTGTAAATTGAACAAAAGCGTTTTAGCATTCACTTCGGTGACTTTGTTATCTATCAGTTGTTTTACTGAAATCAAACCCCACATTAACTTGCCAACACCGTTGTGCTGCTCTTGTTTCCATGTGCAACTCCGTTTAGTTGCAATTCGTTGTGAGTAATGTACCAAGTCTAATGCTGCGCAACATTTATCTTCCCTCGACTTAAATGGCTAATCCAGTACTTTAAATAAGATCTGGAAGATGGCACACGAATTTGAGGTAGTTAATGGTAAATGTCACCTAGTGGTAGACCGCAATCTGAGCCATGACTTCAGGCGGTAACTGACTTCTCGGAATTTAGCATGTTTTTGTTTATCGGTCACACACTTTCCAAACATTACAGACAATTACATACCCCGCGATATGAGAGTATGGTTCTTTCACGTTTATGCTTGAAAAATGGACCTACCATTCTACTATATCATCTGATTGGATATCCGTGCAAATCGCGTTTCGGTTAACGCCTGCCACAAACTTAAGGTCCCGCTAGTGTGTCGGGACTCCGAATAAAGTAACAAGAAATTGCAATCGAGGCAAGCATGCTGACGACTAAGGATGTGTTCACCTTGAAGCCCATAATTTCCTTAACAAAGTCTGGAAGCTGGAACCAACGTGCCGAAATGTACGTAGCCGTATATTGGTGACTGTCGCAGGCGGAATCGCGCAATTCTCTCTGAAAGTCATATGCACGGTTTAGCGAGGCGCATAAAACTAGAGGTCTTCGTGTGGCTGGCCTGCAAAATGTAGCTAACTGCACCGGAACCGATGTTTATTAGTAGCGCACAAGGAGTATACTCCTCAGAGAGGAATTTTGTTTTTCTCACACACCATGGCCGCTGATCGTTGGTTGTTGCTAAGGCCCGAAGGAAGACTAAAGAACAATGAGCAAATTTCGCACTCCTTTGTCCATGGCTGATTAACCAAGAATTAGGCAAGAATTTCAGTGCAGTAGAGCGTACACCACTCCAGAGCACACATCCGTTTCAATAGAGTATCACAAAAATGGTTAAATGGTTAAGGTTATTTCATAGTATTCCCTTCCAGGTCAGTTTCGCCCCGTTGCTTGTCATCGCTTTTATTTCCGCTGCGTTCAGTTGCGTCCATTTCGAATCCTATCCGTTATGGCTTTCCCAGCCAAGCTCAGATTTTAAATTTTCATTAAAGGCTGGCATTGACAAACTGATAAGGCCGAATATCAGCGTCATCTAAGTGCTTCGAATCTCCTCTCTCAGTCGGTTCTGATAGGGGGCAGTTGGCAGCGTGAATGACGTTGCGGATAAGGACACTGATAATTCCTCATGCGCTCATTCAGTGGTTGGCGTTGAGTCGTTACAATTCCACATCTACTTTGGGTGAAATCAACTCCACAAATCCGACAGTTCCATCGCAAATCATATGCTTGGCCCAAGCATCCACACCTATGGAGCGTGTACCGTGGGCTTCCGAGCGAGAGTGATCCTTTCCAAACGTTATCCGAGAAACACTCGTGTTCCTGATCTCACGCTCTCACTAGGCCGCGAGGTTTTCGGGACACGGGTAGCCAATCACGGAGACACTGCAAGCCCCCCGACAAGCAGGCGACACGCCTCTGATCCAGAAAATAGGACACATGGGGCCACGACACTGTACACTTTACCCATGAGAATCAACCCAACGTCATGACGGCGCAACAAATGTCGGAGGTTAGCGAACGCTCGTCTGTCCTTCCCAATTCGGGAGGTCGTTTATTCATTCATCAGTCGGCTTGAGGCTGTAGCGCTACACAGGCAAACAAATTTATTTGCCAGTTCCATCTCTTCTTCTGCAAGAATGAAGTGCTGGTCCGGACACCTGCTCGTAGCATCTTATGAACTTATGTTTTAACGTTGGGAAGCGCCTTGCTACCTGCCAATTTGAAACAATTACTGTTTAAAATAATTCGCACTTACAAATCGTTTGATCCGAAGCGGGAAGTGTTGCCGGCGCACTCAGTGCCCTTCAGCTAATATTTAGTCGCACTTCAATCCCGATGAAATGAAAGCCAGCAAACAAGAAACAAATCATGATATCAAACACACACCGGAATATGCTGCTGAATTGCAAAACTTGGTGCAACGTGGAAATATGTTAGAAGTAAGCATGACTAGAACGAAGGACACGAGCCTCATGAGTCTCATTCTTCCCGTGATATAACGGAACGCCGCAGAGAATACTGGAGGACACAAATAAAATGGCAACCAATTGTTCCAGTGGCTTTCACGTGGCCATCTGGCACCAACTTTGAATGAATACAACAATCGAGTTGCTAACTTCGTGTTGTATAATCTCCTTACCCCGCATGCATTAAAGCAAAGCCCCCTGACCTCCATCTTTCGAGGACAATCCATGATGCAAACCCTTTGGAGTAGGTGATTTGCTGATCTGAAGCAACGAGGTTAGAGGCTGGATCTCCGTTCTAGAAGACAAGCTGGTACTGATGTTCCACTCGGATTATCTGAAACACGGTGCGATTTACCCTGCTTGAAAATTTGTTTGCCGTTTAGCAGGTGCATGCTATCTACACATGCTCTTGCCCCTCCTCATACAATTTATCGTGATCTGCCTGTTCCTGAGGCTGTGGACACGAACTCGGACAGATGATTTTACATGTTTGAGCATGATATCTTTTCTCCGAACAACCATCGAAATCTTCTTTGCTTTCAGGGCATCCGTCGTGACCCTGAACATTTCGGGAAGAGCAACTTGCCAGTGTTGAGCTACGGATGACGAATTGGATGTTTCGGAAATAACTACCGTTTTTCCAATGGGAATCTAATGCCATTCACAGTCTCACGGTGTAACGACCGGGCTAATATGGCGTCTTCCAAATTAAAACACGACCGCTGCGATGATAACCGTCAATCGGTTTTGCTCAGTCTACATCTATTTTGCACTTGGTGGCTCCAAAATCAAATTGAATGAACAATGTTTGGCGAACGCTTGAGCCGGCCGACAACGCATGATTTTCAGAGCCCCAGTGGCATAAACCATTCTTATTACATGTGCAAAGAACTTGTGTTCCAATAAGACACCTCAGAAGTGAGTAGGCCAACTTGATGATTCATGTCACCTGCCCAGATAGCAATATCGGTCGTGTTTGTTGACTGCAGCATCCATGTTATCCATCCATTCTGAGGGAGCATTTGCTGGGAAAACAAACAGACAAACACAGCCTGCGCGGTGGGATGCATTGATCTCGGTTTAACCAGTCAGCTCAACAGTGCACAGGCGACTGTTGACTGAAATCTGGTTCCATAATGCACACCCAGTCCCGGGGCTAAACAAGGCCCTCAGGTTTTGGATACCCTAAACGTCTGCATCACGAGCATCGGAGATGCTTACAACAACATTTGAGGAGTCTGCACTAGCCCGGAGCGTTTTGTGACGTACGACAGAACCGAGATCCTCCTTGCGCGTTTTCGGGACACAACATATTTCAGCAGCAAACTGTAACCATGTTCAATCAAATGCTAACTTTCGTCCAGTTTCATGTTGGTTGCGAAATTCGAAAGCGGCAACATGTAAAAAATTCGTTGAAGCTAAAACGGATTATGTTGCTTTTACCTTCTGTGAGGTGTCTCAAATACGGAGCATCGGTTGCTCGATCTACAACTTAAAATATAAGAGCAGGAGTCTTTTGGGGTGCAGCTAAGAGGGAGCGGTTAAAGTGCAGAAATTGACTGGTTTTACCCAGTTACCTAGGCTAAATAAGTTCTCGGTTGAGCAAGCGCAAACCGAGCGGTCGCAGAAATGGTCTGACAGAGAAGACAGTGGATTAGTATTTGCTTTTCCCCGGGTGCATCTTCACTTGCCTCTAACTAAGACGTTTGAACTACAATATAGCGTTTTGAGAAAGTTCCTTGGGTATCCAGCTAGCGGCCGATGGCTCTGTCATTTTGCCTCTTGATTTTAGAGAGCCTCCGTGGAGCCAGGCTTCCGGGAGTGAGATACGTACCTATCAGCCTTAACGCGGCGCCTTGTTTTTAGCATTGCTAAGTGTCAGTCCTAAACTCCACGAGAATTTGTTGTGTGATCAGGCTGTGCATTTGTTAGAGCCGACAGTTTCCAAACATACCGGGTTCTGAGAAATTCAGCGTGGCCGTTTTCATAAAAATGGATATTCTGGTTACCTAGCCAAAACAATTTGATAGCTTCAGGTTTAGATTGCAGAAGACGATGCAAATTTACCTTAAGCCAACCTCGCAATACAGTTTGCCATAGTGCTGCTGCTCGCCGTTATTTAAAGAGCTATTTTCCACTTGTATTCCTGGTATTGTCTGACTATGCAAGACTTGTTTCTTGGCAAGATTTCTGTCGGGAGCTGCACTGACATATGTTCATCGGGACAATGTCATTTCTAACTCTGTGTGTACTCAAAACTGCATTTATTCTGTTGTAATAAAACTAAATAAGCTGATATATTTCGGTTAGGCGCAGCGCGCGCAATCCAACTCTGGTGCCATTAAACGAGTTCAAGCAACTTCAGCCCTCATTAAAATGGTGATGTGCAGATCCAACAGTTATGCGTTTTTGTATTTCGTGTGAACGAAATGAACCACGCACAAATACATATCCGCTATTTCCGTTTGACTATGACGACGTGCAGGCATGAACAAACATTTAGGTTTATCGATGACAAAATATGGCTAGGAGTTGACACTTGAATTGCATGAGCATAATGCAAGCTTCGGAGGACAAGAATGTTCCGAGTTGGAACGACAACCATTCAACAAATTCTCGCAAAAAAGTCCCATTATATGCTGCATATTTATGGTGGTGTCATCAGTCCTTAGGTGAGGATTAAATGATGCATCAACATAATGTTCACGGAAAGTCGCGGAGGATGCGTTTGCAAGCATAATTATACGGGACTAGTGTCTTCATCTTGAGGAACTGTCTTCTGTCCTATTCGGTTTAAGCACATGAACTGACAGTGCAAGAGTAAAATAATTTTCAGACCAAAGCACAGCATGTTATAGCGAGCATGCAAATCACCTATGGCTTTATTTTTCAAAGGAAATAGGAACATCGCGCTTTTAGGCACCGCAGTTTAAAAGTTCTGTGGTCTCCAAAGAGCCCAGGTGATGTTTAATGCAGCCGCTCTTTTGCAGCTGGTAGTCAGTGGATCGTGTTTATGGTTTTGTGCGTCGTGCGTGTTCTTATCATCGGATCGTTCTAATCGAGTGAGCACTGGCATGCGGGAGCACGCAAACCTAACAGTGATTGATTAATTTCATGTAATATGGCGCCTCTCGATTTCTAATGCATATTCTATTTACTGCAAGTAGAGGGCTTCAGGAAATCCACCTCGCCACTGCAAATCGAAAAAATGCCTGAAAACACTTAAATGCGTTTATACATTTCGAGCGTGTTCAGATCATCTCATGGAGATCTACTATATGCAGAATACTATGTTCTAGACCAGCTTAGTGGTCGCGCCGGCTGAACTTCCAGTTCGCCGAAGCAGTGTTCCGGAGCAGCTCTGGTACCCCTGGGTAACTCTCGCAAATGGTAAACATTCTTGGCTTTCAAAATTTTCAGACCATTCATTCACAGTGGACTAAAGTGAAACGAATCTCCTGATGCAGCACGTAAGCAAATTTGAAGGCGGATATGAGAGTTTGTATGAAGTCCGACTTCAGCGAGATTGAATGTATGGGCAAACAACAGAATCCAAAGGACTCGAAATTTTCAAACTGGTCCCCAAATGAAGACAACATTGCGTGAAACGTTTAGTAGGATTAACTCGCAAAAATAACCTGTATTTCGCAGAAAGATTCGACCGTGGATAACGCCGGTTGGCCTGGTAAGTGTGAGTTTAGAACTGGTATCCAGCGGGGAATATAGGTGTGTCTCAGTTAACTGGCCAAGGCTTCAGCGAAAGGTAGGTGAAGCTAACTTCATTTAAGTGTCTTCGGCTTGTCAGTCTGGTTACGTGATGACTGGATTCCGCATTAAGGCCGGAGGGATTTTATGGGGTTATGATTTAGTCACTACTGAGAAGCGGTAGTTATCCCTTACAGCACCACACGTCTAGGAGTCAGTTACACTGCGGTCATCTACCTTCAAATCGAGCTCGTACTCGAGGGCAGCCCTCTAGAGGTCCGAATACTGGTCTACAACAGTCCTAGATGGGGGGCGCGTAACAAACAGCCGCTTGACGACATTTCAGCCGAACCCAAACTGTTGGCTAATCCTAGCTCTGTCAGGGACCGCGTAAACGTTATTGTGTGCACTTACCACTCCTCAGAAGACGGAAGAGCATCCTAGCATAATAAAATTGGCCGTTTAAACTAAGTTGTGCAAACTAACGGGCTGATTTACTGGAAAAAGTTAGATGTAACAATTAGTAAAGTTTGGTTTCGACAGACTGAACCCCTCAATCATGCTTTCCAGTCAGGCCATATGATGCTGCTATGCATGGGAGTCGTAACTGTGTTGATTGAAAAAGACTTATGAATTTAAGCAGTCACGAAGTTAAATTTTCTCAATTTGGAAGGCAGATCTCAGCGTTATTTCGGGTTTTTCAGCGAGTGCAGACAGGGAGCTAGTGCTTGATGCATGTACGTATGCACAATTTTATTGTGTTACACCATCAATACAATCTGGGTGTGGTTAAATTATGTGTATTCTACACCCTAATTATTGGGAGGTTGTAGTCGCTTATTGCTAGCGACACTCAAATTATTCAAGCCATTCTACCCATATAAACAAGTTAGCTGTGACACCGTTTCTTTGCTTGTCTACCCTTCCACACGAAGGGATCACGAGAGCTTTGATACCACCAGGTGGCCCAGGAATCGACGGGAGAAATTCAGAACCTGAGGTCGGATAACATGACGAACATTCATGTTAGTAAATCCTCAGCTAAAGCACTGGGTTATCTGTAGCTCAGGGTTGAAGCGGAGTACGTCTTAGGTCTTTCCTTCAAGTGGAACGTCGCGGGTATTTTTTTATCTTCTCTGTCTGCCAACAGAGTGTTTATTTTACCAGCATCTTCGGAACAGCAACCCAAAACCGGTAAGGGCAATAGCCGGCTGGGATTCATGTGGCATCATCGAATTCGCTGGTTGTGTGTCACAATAAAGACTGCGATGGACCGGCTATGCAGGTTGTACTTCGCGCGAGCTTTGGCGATATCAAATCCCAATTTCAGTGATTCTTTGGGTGTTCTGCGGACTAGCAATTTGTATGACTTTCAAACGAAAGCTGGGTTCCTACAAACTCGACAAGACTAGAAACGCGAGGAGGAAGGATGCGGTCGCAGTTTCCTGATGAATCTCCGAACTTATTTCATATACAGAGGCTGTAGCAAAATAGAGGCTTATTGTTCCTGTGAATTTGATCACGAACCGTTTAAGCATGCCACAGAATATAACTGCCAGAATGTTTAGCTCGGCCCAAACTCAGCAGTGGCAGTCTGTAAATAATCAATATACTTACCATTTTTATTTTACCTCAATATCCATAATGATTTATTTAGAACTCCTGTGGTCTTGTTGCCCATTTTGGGGTCTTCGAGGACGCATAAATTTATTGTCAACTTTCCTAAACCAGGCACAGTTCTATGACGCAAATGTGTAGTCCCCGCATGTACGACGCAACAAAATGTGTCAATGAATTGAATCACATTACCAACGACTGATACGTTTACCTCATTTGTCAACATATCGCGCGACATTTTCTCAATAAATCCCGTTAGTTTTCACCAGGAAATCACTCGGATTGATCCTATGACGCACAAAACGGACACGAGAGCCGAGGGTATTCCCAATAAAAGTTAAAATAAAGCTTGCAGCGCAAAATGCTATGGGTAATTGACGGAAAACCCCTTTGAATCGTTCGGTGGGTTGAGGTTTTGTTTTGGTCATTGGTGTACTCTAGGTTTAATGGGTATTGGGTTTCCTGAGGGGATCAGCTGGTTTCCCCGTGGATGACTAGATTTGTAACTAAACTGGACCTTATTATTGGGGAGTTACGCTCTGCTCTAATCAGTCCTTTTTGTTCGCAACCCTCTGTGTAAACAGCCTCATGTTGGCCACCTTGAAAGCCGAGGTAACATGCAAGTTACAGATACCGGTACTCTGAAAATAAATTGATAAACAAAACTAACGGCAAGAAATGACTGAAAAATTGAAATAAGGATCAGTAGTAACACCCAGAATTCAGAAGTGAGCATTGCCGGCGTGCTTCCTGCTTAGTAACATGGTCGCAAAATCAGCCGGTTTGCTACTTCGGTTAACGAGGACCGACAGATATCACTGGTGAATGGTACACTGAAATTCCGTCCCTGTAGATTACATTGCGTCTACTGAGCAACAGTGCTCAGACAGAGGAAAAACGTAAGCGACCATCAGCGTGATCCAGTAAATTCGATATCGATAACCCGCATCTTGTTTTCCGACATTGAAGCAAATAACAGTTATCAGAAACTTGCCAGTTGTTCGCGGGATTGGTCGGCCAGATAGTGCACCCCTTCTGTCTGCCTCTAGTATAAATCAACCGAATCTCTTGTGACGGCCTGTTAAATTGCTTGTCCTGTTCGCGGAGCGCAGGGTTGCGCGACCACAAATGTGTGCACCGTCGGACTTCTTCATGAACACGCTTGGATGGGGCCAGCTGGGCTCTCTGGACTGGTTCTAGATAACGACTGCAAGTTAAAAAGTGAAACTATCTCAACCATGTGGATAAGTTACATTGTTGCACCGAAGGCAACCCAATTAGTTTGGGACCAAGCCAGATTTAGCCCTGTGCTTTCATGAGATTCATATTCACTTTGAATACCACAGAAAGCAGCGAATGACTAGGGGCATTCTCAGCGCAACTGTGGATTTACAGAACAAGTCTGTACAGCTTGCATCCCAATGGACTAGTTGTTGGCCGATCGTGAAGAGAGACAGGATTTTAATTAATATATAAGAAGACAGATGAAAATTCGGGACACAGGTAGTCGAACAGGAAACCCGACCCCCGGTCGCCCACAAACAATGACCAAATAGGGCAGCCGAGGTGAGCCTCTAGCATCCACTGTTATCACCCGCCAAACTGTCGACGGAAAGTGGCTTTGAACGTGAGTGAACTATTATCGCAGGCGCTACACATACATGCAGGGCGTTGAGTGCGGATATCTTTACTGACGGTAGCAGCATATCCTGCCGGCACCAGTATCCAACGACTTTTAAACGTGAGGTCTAGGACTTTCAGCTTTATGGTAAGAAAGTCAAGGTTGCAATAAATTAACTGGCTTAGGTATTCAAATGCATTCACAATCATTTACGATAGCATACTACGCTAACAATTGAGCGGCTGCCGACACAACCGTTGGCTAAGTAAACCAAATCAACTAATTCTGGTGTGACTGCCAAGGCTGAGAAGCAGTTGGTTGTGATGTAACTTCATATTCACAGTTTGATTTTCTGCTAAAAGTTTCGTTCCATCACGTATTATCATCTGAGCCAAAGTGAATGGTTATTGGTCTCCCTCGCATGATTATGAGCCTCTTCTTACAACGTGAGCGATGTTGCTGTAGGGTTCCATTCCCAGGTTGCAGATATAATTACTCTACGTGACAGAATGAAATTGTCATCGAATTCTTGGACGTCTGCGTGGAAATCGCGTCGCGTCTTATCGGATGTACAACTTCGTCTTTGAAGACCTCACTACTGACAACACGGCGGTGAGGTGAATAATTCTTTCATGCAGCATAGATGGATTTCCGCGACGACGGCTTAATCGAAAAGGTTTGGATCTCCCTACTGCGTATTCGCTGTTTCAGTAGTTGTTTTGGCTCAAACAAATGGTGTACAAAACTTTCGTTTAGAACAATTCACCATGCAGATTCTGGTCGGTCGGGCGGACAGACGCCTATGGACTGCATTTTGATAACAGGACCACAATATATACATCAGTCCTGTCATATATATGTATATATATATATATATATATGTCTATGTACGTATTAGCCTTACGAAGAGATGCATAATAGTTCACTATTTCCAAGTGAAAAGTCCGAATATTTCGAAGGTAAGAGTTCTCATTTTGCCCATCTCTGTGTTAAACAATTGTTCTTGACGAAATCAAAACCCCATTTCAGGTGGACTGATGTCGATATTCCACTCCGGTTGGTTGGGCCCTTCCAGAGGTTACTGTGAAGGTAGCCTAAGAATTGCTCCTAAAATTGTTCAACCAATCGCTCGGAGCGACCATTCTGTGAATGCATCAAGGTCCCGTCATTTTCGGAGATGATTTCATTAATACCCGTCCACCACAGGCTCGGTGATTGGAGTGGCTGGAGCAAGTTCAGTTTAGTCCCGATGGAAAAGCTTTCGCTATCCCTCGGGCTTTTACGATCCACCATTGGCTATGGTCTCCGAACCGTACAACATCCAGGTGGCGAGTCCGTGATTCTGGCGCAGACGTTTGGAGTGCGTGCGACATTCCAGCTTACCGTTACGTATCCTCAGACTAAGTGAGAAGGTGCTTCTAAAGAGGGTCGAAACTATGACCACTTCATTAAGGCCTGGCTTGTTTGTTGGTTTGCTTGAGCACCTGGTCTTGAAGAAACTAGGTAACGCAGTTGAGCTACCGAAACTTCGGAACTTTGCTCTGTCTATGCCTGTATTATAGATTATTTAAGAAATCTATGAACTTTGAGCACATTAACGCTACGAAAAATGCTGTTGATGAGCAGATGTCCATTGATGAAGCTACTGTTCCTGTCGACGCGTTATCGAAAGTAAAGTTTCCACATAATGAGAAACGTCTTTTCAGAAGCCCTCAGGTTTTTGCGATGTCAATTATAGACTGGCTGGTGTCGTTCAGCCTACTAGTCAATGAACTTCTCTAACAGTTCCATAATGCATATACGTAAACGGCCGTCGTTTTTGCCTGATGCATCTAAAAGGCCACTTTTTGCCAAACGGACAAGAAGAAATATATCGCACGAGCTGAACTGTGCTGCATCTGCGCCTTTTTGAGCAGCTCATACTGAACGCACTTGTAGTTTTCGCGCGGGGTCTCCCACCCGAACCTATGGTTAGGTCGTAGCTCCGGGATGTAGCAGATGCAAAGTTAGTGATTTTCCCAGTTTATGTTCTCGAGCCCCACTTACAGGTGTCTGGTCATCTGCAAACGGTTTCCAACATCACAATGTTCGACAAAATCGGTAGCATGCTCTCGAGTGTCCTCTGAGGCCAAGTATATGATGTGGGGTTTCTCTAGTTTATCTATACTCGCATAGCGCTTCTTTATGTAAGATTCCGGACATACGAGGCAGTCACGAGCCCGATGTTTCCCTTCTGCTGGTGGTGCAGAAACTTAGTATCAAGATGACTCAATTCCTTCTGCTAAAATTCTTTAAAACTATGAACCACTAGGCCCCACGATGTGCACTGGTTTATTCATCAGTCAACCTCTGGTAATCAATTGGACTCGCATCTGCACCACAAATGCTGTAATTTGGTGAAATCGCCTAGTGAATCTTACTTAAGTTGGTGGTAATTCTCTTGTTCATCTAATTATTACCTCAGTGTGTTTGTTGACCTGCACCTGTCTTGCTCTTTACCAACCATCCGGAATACCGCAAACGCCTCCTCGCGCGCCAATGGTACGCTAGCATTTGCGAGTGTCACTGCACCTGCTTACACATACGCTTTCTTGCACAATTCTTTCTTCTTATATTGCTCGAAGCAAAAACTGCGTATGACTCAAAGTTGGCTCGGATTATATGTGAACAAGGTGGTTGTTGTAAACGTGCATTTTGAATTTGTGGCTTGACACAATAATCGTTTAAACGTCATATGAATCCTTTCCCCAAATTCTGCCAGCTTACATTTGTCACGCAATTACAGATTTCCGCGAGTTTTCTCCAGTAGACAGCTCATAATTCACATGGTTGACGAACTGAAATTGAGGTATTATAGACAAAACTCATCCATTCAAATGTTCGGACATTTTGTGAGTTCGCTAGAATTACGCAAAATTTATAAGGTGAACCTGTGGAAACTACTGACAAAAGGTGCTAGTAGTTTATGGATGGTGTCCACGCTCCTCCGCAGCATGTGATGGAAATTAAATTTTATTGCGAAATTTGTAGGACTGCTTTGCAATATTCGTATCCTATTCTGATGTAGTCGATGTATATCGAGGAGTGTTCAAGACGACAAGCAAGAGTTTTTATGTTTTAAGGACTATGTGCAACAGAAATGTGTACTTCCTTGCCTAATGACCTGTAACGGCTTGATTCGTGAATCGTAATAAATGACTTCGCAGCGAATAGTTTTCCTGTTTTTGTTTTTACTGAACGTCGGAAACCATTTTCAGATACTGCTTAAAATTTAGTGGTTGGCTATGTTATTTGCTCTTTCATTTGCCACGGTAACAAACAATTACTCTCAGGTGTCAAAGACAAAGTCGGGGCTTTCTTGCACTTCATAAAGACTTTTCTCGCACCAGCGTTTATTATACCACAGCAGAAACAAATTCACGAAAGCCGAATTAGCTCAGCACTCAAAATTGGGCGATGCACCAACGGGAGTCCCTCACCACTGCAAATGTAAGAAAAAAAATTGGGATTTTACGTTTGCAATTTAATTGGAAAATTCGATAGAAACTGTCAATTGTTAGGTGTACCTTGACTCCAGCGAAATATGAAAATGTACATTAACAAACACCTGGCACAAAGACAATATTGGTACATAATTTTGTGAAGGCCTATCTTGCTAGCAAAATGAGAGCAACCCTCTCGATCCTCCGTCTGGTCAACCAGTTTTTTTTCAATTCTGATACGTGAGTTGATATTACACTGGATGCTGTCGACGAAACAACAGTGCTGGATGAGATGGGTTCCACAAAATGAGGCGCGTAGAAAGCAAGTAAACTGCGTGAATTTGGTCGAGGTTTTGTTAGAAATTCCAATCAACGCACCGACCGACAAACCTACGTTATCGGGCTGCTACAGGCTGATTACCAAGGAAGTAATTATTCCATCCTACTCTTTTGTATACAGTCGAACGTGGCACGAAGAAAAGGTCCTGTCGGTACTTACCGCAATCAATGTTGGCGAAGATTTTTCTGACATTGGTTTGAATCGGTTGGCCATGAAATCTGAGCTAAACTATTCCTAAATTCATAAAATAATTTTCATGATAGCGAAAGATACTTATTTGAAAAGTAACTCGTTCTTGACGTGACCTAACGGAACATCAGACGCACATGGTTTTCTGATATTCTCCAGATGATTGTACTGCACAAAAGCTGGCAAATATTTTGCTTACTTTGGTTTTCGAGAAACCGCAGTTCATAATCTCACAGGAACAGATCGTTCGCTTGGCGGGACAAGGATATAGCAGAAATTGTGTTGCCGCCAACTTATTTGCCGATGAAGGAACTTCGCCGATTATGCCTGGGTAATTTTCCGAGCAAAACATGAGGTTGATGGTACACCAAAGATTGCACACATCGGCTGAGTCCCGAGAAGGACGAAATCCGTCGTGTTATGTTGAAAGATCAATTCAATTTTTCCGTTTGTCATCCATAATCCAAACACTGTGAGTACATTGTTTCCAGCTGCTACCGGTTCAACCACCGGAAATCGGGAGAGCGTTGGGGACAATGCGATTTGGTTTTCAGCTAGTTTGGGGATTGAGTACGCATTGAAGGTGATAGCTGTGATGTACGAGCACCAATGAATGAGCGAATGTGTCACTTCGGCTAGTGTCATTAACCAATGTTGAGCTGAATCCCGTGGTCCTCACTTCCGCCTAGTCAGGAGTATGAACAAATCAAACTTAGATAAGGCATACCTAGATTACTCCTATAGCCCAGTAACGCACTATTCGGATCTTGCCTGACTCATAAAGCGGCGACTTCTCAAATAGGATGTCTACGTACTATATGGAAAATATTTTCCTTTTATGCTGGTCGTAGCCTGTCTATAGTACCAGGAATTTCTATGAGCTCCATCAAAATATTGTACCATTGCACATGGACGGTTTCACAGTTTCAGCTAGCAGACCTGTTTTACATGATTACCAGCCAACTCGTGCCCACTGAAATTCCAAGCCACAAATATTTGTGAAGCGCTAATGTGTGTGTGAAGGCTAATGGAGTAATCCTTCATCATAGATGCACTTATTCCACGAAACGCTTTGAGGTAACATGAGGGGCAATGTTTATGATTGCACAACATAAGGGTTACCTAGTTAATCGTGTAACAGTTGCATTCATGAGGACGTTGTCTGGTAAGGATTTTAAATACAGTTCTATCCCCCAACTCTGTCAGAGTTTTACAAGTTTTAGACCGTTGTAATTACTGTGGTATTTCTGCCAGGATGATGTTGGCACTTCTGAATCACCAGAAATGAAGAGGTGTGGACGACAACTTTGGACAGCTTGCCTCATCAGATTCCGCATACTTTCTAGCCACAACTTTCATCTGTATCCATACCGTTCGGCTTTATTTAAAAACACCACAAAATTGACGCGTCAATTTACAAACACAACTCTTTTTTATCGTGCTGTTTGTCCAGTAAACTAATCGAAATGCAATTTGGAGATCATGGGGCCAGGCCAAAACTCGAAGCTCTAATCAAGAGAAAGGTGGTAGCAATTTTGCAAACGTTTTGCGAACTACACTGAGCATGTTACTGTTATTTGCGCGAGAGCAGCCATCCCAGAGGATAAAATGTATGCAATTTTGCCTCAGCGGAACTCAGGTTCCATTGAGCCACATGTATTAACCCACTTATCGCTACAAGGCTCCTTAGGGATTGCTACGGTAACCTGTTTGATATCGTATTCCGGACAAATTCGGCGAAATGGGGGAAAGTTACAATCCTTTCCTTTTAAAATCACTTCCGAAATGAACTTTCTGTGGAAAGTTCTACTCAGAACGATTTGTTTGAAGGTTTATTTTGGTATTGTTACCTCTGCAGAAACGGAGAAAACGTAAGGAATTTGAACGATAGACTGAGGAAACTTGCTGCAGCTACTTTCCGGTGAACCGGAGTATAGTTTCGACAGGTAATTCAAATGAATACCTCTGAATATCTCATTTACGATGGTTCCCGCCTATCTCATAATCCTCCAGAAGGGGACAAGCGGTCATGGAGTGTCGAATGGTTTTCAGCAAATTTAAAAATATTGTTTGACGGCTGGAGAGAAATTCCTGTTTGAAGCATAACAAACCACTTGAGAAACGTCACATGTACAACGGATGTATCATAGTTGACTTCATGTGTATCTCAAATCAATTTGCGTGATACAAATCGACATTTAGTATGATGACCGTAACTTCCGGTTTCTACCGGGTGCCTGACAAGTAGCACGTCTTTGATTCCCTAATTTTGCCCCATATTCATCAAGCAGTTGCCATAAGCCGAGCGACAGAATATGCTGGGATTCCGATAAAATTATGCCTTGAACATACTGAGGATACGCATGGTTGGGAACATTATGAAGGAGCATAGTACGCAGCAACCAAATTTACTCATAGTGAACCTGTCAAACGACGAATGAAACTTACCTATTTGCTTTATTTCCAGAGACCTGAATATCCAGTGTTGTTTCTTATTCATAAATTTCTCTAGTTCACGCGCATTTTACTAAACAGGATTTTTGATTATACACACCGTTTTGTATGTGCAAACATGAATAGAAAACTGTATAATAGATAAACAACTTTAGCCACTACCTGCAGTGTGAATGGTCTTATTCTATGAGATGAAATGAATCATCGGAAAACCTCCAAGTAGACGACTAGCATATCTGTGTTTTACGTCAAAAGAAGTAGAGGAAGTGCTCGATCGGCCCAGGGTTTTATTTCAGAACAATGGATAATCCAAACGTATTGCACACAGTGTCTAGACACATCATGAGATACGCACAAACTATCGAAACCGGACCTCAGAGATCATGCTGGACAAGGACTTATTTCACAGTAGGCTAAAATTGTGCTAAATGTCTGGATAGACCCAATGACCGTAAGCCCCGAGGAAACTTTATGAGCTGTAAATGTGGGCTGAACTTCAACTACTGTGATGAATTAGCGAACAAAAACAAAGAAATTATGGAGGTCTGCTACTGACGACGAAAATGGCTTGAGCCGACAAGACGATTACCCTCCACGCCTCAGTTGGGGTTGGAAAGTTAGCTTTTTGGAGAATTTGGTAATCTACCAACATGCCTCAGTAACTACACCGAAGACTTTGCTCACCGTTAACACAGATAGGCCAAATTTGTAAATAGAGCATGATACTGGCCCATGATTGCAAATGGCCAAATAACCGAAATGTGTGCCATCTGTCAAACACATCACTATATTGCAGTACACTATGTCAATATATGCCCAATTATGAAACAAGCCTCAGGTGTATTTGGACGAACCGCGCTTCCGGCATGGTCACCCAACCACTGTTTTACTACTTGTTGTAAACTGTATTTCTTCCCGAAGGAAAACTGCGTACTCTTGGATAGCCAAAATGTTTGATTACAACAGTGCTGTTTAATGGGCAGATATCTCACATGGCGTGCCACCTGTTGGAACATGCCCGACAAACATGTACCTGTAGCTTCGTACGAACCGTCATGACGAGGGTCCCAATGATATTACTTACCAGTACAACCAAGCACTGATTTGTCCCGTCAAATTCCAGACGATTTGCCTTCATACACCAAGATTTAGGTTCTTCTCAAAAGATCTCCAAATATAATAGCTCCTGGCGGAATATCTTTCAGTAGCGCGTGATAAAACTGTTCAATAAACATATAATGATCCTTCCAATTTACCACTTCGGTCCTCAAGAATATTTTAACTAGCACCAATTGTAGATCAAAACGAATATTTCGCATGAAGCGGTTCGTGTTCAAGTTCAAGATGGCTCAGTGTTTGGGGCCCGAAATTATCAACCGAAAGTTCGGCGAATTGAATCGAATCCCGGTATCGCGACCTATAATTTTGGTTTGAAAAACCTCACAAAAGCTCGTCCGCTTGCTGCCCCTAGGTCCCCTGCATGGTAGGCACCGAACGGATATCACATCGAACGAGTGTTTCAGGTTCTATGTCGGTTCAAGCTGTCGTCCAATTGGGTACGAGTAATGCGCTTAGCCGAGGGATGAAAGTGCATCATTGAAGAGTTTTTCGTGGTCCTCGCTTAGAGACAGTCGTGGAAATTGCCTCAGTGGTTAAATTAACAGGCGAAAAATCAGATTGTATTGCTGCACGCTGCAAATCCATGCGCGATTTCCAATCACTTTTCCACGTCTTTGAACAAAACAAGCTTGTCTGAATGACAAGTAGGTAACCACTTTGCAGGTGTCCAATCTCGTTTTCCGACAACCGTTGTGGTCCGGTTGAAAACATAACCTCAGGGGCGACGTGAAATCTGAACATCATCAAGTGTTCAGGTTATTTTTTTGGTCTCCGATACATACATTCCAAACCTGACCAAGTAGGCGTGCCACAAAGCCTAGCATTACCTAAATTGCGCTACCTGTCGTGGAATCTTGGTAATCTTTCTACCTAAAAGCACAACAAAACTCTTGTCAATTACTGTGGGGCTGGCCAGAATCAGTTGCACCGGAAAAGATCAAGCCACACGGAGTAGTAGCCGAAGGCTTACCCATAAGCGTAACGCATTCATTCAAACATTCTTTAAAGACCGTGAATCTAGGATGGATAAGCGACTCCATGTCCAGAACAAAGCGTAATTTGTAACCAGTGCGATGAGTTTGAATTTCAATGAAGATTCTAATCGTAAATTGTAGTCAGTTCAGGCCCATAAGTCCACACACACTGTAGGTCTGCTTCAAGATGTTTGAATCTGATTGGCAGAACGCATCTTTTTGATTCACGGAAAGACCTGCAGCCGGATACTTCCGAATAGCATGTGAAAACTTTACAACGCATCTCAAAGTGGAAAATAGCCGGCATGAGCTGCTTACGATCTAGAAAGGTTGACTGAATCCTCCGATACCGAAATCACAGACAAAAGGCTCGAGCTGTTTTCTGTGGCTTTTGCGGTGGGAGCAATTCTCCATCCAAAGTGATACTATATAAGTCAAAAAATCTCAACAGAAGTTATGCGGAATCTACCAGCAGCTGCCTATGTGGATGAAAAGTTGGCGCCTCAGTCCCTACAAAGCTGCAGTTTTTGGCACCCTTCAGGTGCGGAAAGCATGACAGTATTTTACGTGTTGTGTCTCTGTTGCTTGAGAGTCTCCGGAAGAATGATAGAGTCATCAGTCTTCATAAGCAGTGGTCGAACTCTATCTACTGCAAGCGGCATCACGAGTAAGTTTATCGGGCTTAACGCAAACCATTTGTGGATGCAGCCAGTGATGATCAATGTCATCAAGCACGATCACCACATACTTGGGCAACACAAGCATTTGAGACTCCGATTTAGAGCCACTCAGGGTAATAACAACAATGATACTCATTATCATTCTGCCGTAACAATCTCTTGCTGTCGGGTTGCCATGCAGTCCTAAGGAAGCACGAGACCTGCGGTATTGTCAGGTTACTCACGCGGAGACGGGGGCGGTTGATTTGCATTGATTTGGTTCGAACCATCGGTTAGATTTCACTGAGCCACCCCAAGGCCTGTGGATGTTCAAGTATAAGTACACAGACGGAGTTCCTAGAAAAATTGTTAGGAAAGAGTATTTCAGCAGTGTCCGAAGAATACGGAACCTGTTAGTCGCACACGGGCCAAAACATAGCAGCTGGATCTTTTCACACAGATACCCTCTAAAACAGCTCACGTACCGTGACATCGCTTTGCACGTACTGTGTGCACTAGATCACCAAGAGGCACGCAAAACAAGCACATTTGTGACCTTCGCGTTTTGACCGTCGAGCAACAGTTTTAACCAGAGGAGATGAGTATGTTTCGTTCACCAAGAAATGCTAACGCAATTCAGTTCATGAGATACATATAAAAGTTTTTATATAGGTTTCTCGTGTGCAACGAAACGAACAGCCTGGGCTAAAAGTGCAGTAATGTTCCCGAAACAGCACAACATATAAAAAAATCGAATTCAGTTAAAACTGTCTGAGTTCGGTTTCCATTTTATACTTGACTACTACTTACTTCCTCCTGTACTCAGCATAGTGCTCAGAAAGAAAGCTGGTTAGAAATTAAAAAACGGGAAATATATGAAAATTATCACAATCCGAACTCATAAATTACGTCGGAATAGCGAAAAATTAAACCGAGCGCACGAGCTAAACCTAGGGGAGTGATTACGGGGAATTTTCTCGTTAGACGAGACAGAAACACAGTGTCGGTGCACAGTGCTGTTCTTCTAATTACTGAATACACTGATGAATAATCAATGAGTAGTCAGATGTCAGGATGAAAGTTGGGCATGGAATTGTAGTGAGAAGCCTCTTCGAGACTTACAACAAAATTACGTGACCAACACATTTCGTCCTAAGTATGTGCTGGCATTATTCGATGTGCCGCCGTGATCATAGTGAATTAAGCACCACGTCCGAAATGTCTTGAAAGACCCCAACCGTAATGTGCTTTTTATCATGACAGAAAGCCAGGGAAAATGGAGTTTTTCGTAGTAAATATTTCAGTATGAGTGTAAGTATGAGGGAGTAAGGTAAGGTAAGTAAGGTAAGTATAAGGCAGTAAGGTTCGCTTTGTCAGGTTTACACTAGCATGTACGTCGTGGGAAAGCATCCAGGCGGATGTTGTAGGAATGATGATAATATTCATGAAATTTAGCCAGTGCTGCGGTATGCTTTGTGGACGGATTACACTCGCAAGCTATCAAAATAACAACATCGATTGTGTCATTAAATTTGTTATTGAGGGGGAATAATCCTGGCTTATGCATCACAGACGATGGTCAGTTTGTTCGATGAGCCGGGCAGTCTGATTTGAGGCCCACGTTTTCGCTATCTCTGTGAACAACGTGTATATTTTGGGCGGATTAGTAGCGCGAAATACATTGTATTATGCGAAGTTTCCTTGTCTTTAAGATAAAAACCCCCAAGTGTTGGAGAAATACGTGCAGATTTTACTGAATATGTGTCATAAATGTACAAACGTGTGGTAGTATCCTCTCCCAACTGGTCACTTTGCGGCATATAAATTTGGGAGAACAAATTTTGAAAGGGTCAGGTTTATGTTTGACCGTGAACTAGTCTCCCTCACTTGAGATTTCATCCTGTGTCAACAAAGCAAAACGCATTGTACAGCTCTTCATTCCTTATTGAAATTCTTCAGCCGTGCGCCTCTCCCTAAAATGCAGTAGTTAGTTGTGAACTCGCGTGACACCGAGTGGCAGTTCCCGGACTTGAGAGGCTAGATAGCAGTACGGCCTGATCTCATCCAGAGACAGGATAACGTCGCGCATTCTTCAATCACATTAAACACATCATATGGTTGTGCGTTGACTGGCTATTCTATTGACAACATCTCGGTTAGAATTTTCACTCATCTTGTGAAACTATTTATCCTCCGAGCTAACATGATTCGCCTCGCCAATTTATGGGCATCTTCGGATTTGCAATGGAGCTTCACACATTATAAGGGTAATTTTCACAACAGACTGGGAAGGCAGGCCGTTAGATCTGTTGATAAATCCAATGTACCAAATGTCTGGATGTCGATTACGTGGAATTGTGATTTGGAAGTTGATTTCCTAAAAGCACCTGGTTATCTTAGTTAACGGTGTGATCTGTAGGCTAGATGGGAGCCGTGCTGACTTTAATCCAGCATCGACCACAACGTTTGACGATTAGCAACGCACTTTTCCAGAGTCACGGCATGTGCAATGCCCAAGGCTGATTTGTTCTTGGGTTCATTATGCTTGTTTTCAGCCGGTGTCATACGGCAGTGTCTGCTGACGCGGCCGTGACATCTGAATAACCGTATATCAAACTCATCGATTTCGTATCCGTGGCAGTGGGTTACTCAGCACTTTCGTTTTTCATTTCACATATAAATTTTATATATTTCGCTTTTGTGAGTAAGGGAGAAATGGTAGCGAATCGCAGTATAGATGTTGTGAATTTTACGGTGTGTATATTTGACATTTTGAAATATAAACAGCACGTTTGAGTGGAGTTTAATTCCTCAGCGTTCCGGCCAAATTCAGTGTCCCTCACTATGGACTATATAATGTAGATCACAGTGAAGCAGCCATGAATAGACTGGAATACTTCCCAGGCATAACGACAGACGGATTTCAGCTAGATGGGAACGACAACATGCGCGCCACTGTCATCGGTTGCGTTCCATATTCTGCACTGCTTCCGACCACCCGTAAGTTGGTCATATGAGGCCAAACCAGTAAGGGACAAATATCCCAAAGTACTCACCCTAAATGGTGCTCTCAATCGGAACGTAGCCACTTTAATATACTTTGCCGGATACTAACTTCTCACCCGCAAACCTTTCGGAAACAGTCCCTTGGAAAAGAATATAGCTATTTATCCCGAAAACGAGGGTTTGGTGTGCTCTCTAAAACTAACCCAACCCGGCAAGTTCAATCTGTTCAGTCAGCCGAGATATCGTTGATCAAACAGGTGAAGAAACCTTAGGTCCTCGGATAGCGGGGGAAAGTCCTACAGGCATTGTTCTACACATGACTCTCTAGCTTCAGAGAAGCTCGCTCCTGACGTCAAACTCTGCTTGCAACTAGGCTTACTCACTCAGTAAGGTCATTTTTACGGTACAATCAAGCCTAATGTGAACCGACAAACAAATTCGAATCTATCCCTTCAAAGTTTCTGTTGAACACAACGGGACTTTAAATACTGAACCATGATTTTGCGCTCTGAAAGTGCACATGTATATAAAAAGATGGGTCACATCTGGCTATTCTGGACATTCTGGTTGAAATGATTTGCCCCGACAGCTAATTGTCAGAAAATATGACTATATAGTCCCCATAATCTAAATTAAATAATCTCTTTTCGAAAGTGACCTGAGAGTACTTTGATGTATCCACTTCATGACTACATCAATGACAGGATTGAAGGGAACTTATAGGGAGGAAAATCCATACAAGGTCGACTACTTGCTTGGACACTTCGGGCAGCTCACTGCGAACCCAAACACGGCGGGAGGTACGAAATCAAAGGGCTCAAAGAATGTTAACAAAATTCAAGAATATTGAGGAAGACTGATTTATCAACTGTTTCAAAGGCTTTCTTAAATTTGGCGAGAAATGCTACTTTTGGTCGCCGTTATGAATGGGGTTGCACACGAACTTGATGTAGTGGGCGGATATGATTAATGCAATGTATGCCGAGCTCATGTCCTGCTTGGTGAATCTCACAGATGGATGGCACAATAAACCGCCAATTGTATGGAACTGATTGCTGTCTAATTCCGAGAGATTGTGACTGAAACACTGTTGTTGGTTTTTCAAACTGTAGTGGGAAAACGTGACATCTATATTTGATCAGTTCAACACGGCAGTTCGGAATGGTTTGAAAAGCTCAGGTTTTTTGGGGTATGGCCAACTGAGGTGGCGTAATCTAAGCGATTTCGCTTCATGAAGCAGTGTGGTGACTTCATTTTTTGTGATGCCAAAGGTTAGGGGGTCATTTTGCACATAAAACTTCGGCAATCGAATGATGGCTTCACCCCCAGTCATCGTCAGAGCCAATAATCGAGCAGGTTTGTAGTGACGTTAATACCACGTAGAACCTATTGTTTTGATAATACGATTCCGTGTTGTGAGCACCTGCGGCCAGTTATTACCCCTAATTCACCCGAACAAATTGGTTGTGAACTCTAAAGTTAAACCATGCAGCAGCGTCCCCAGTAACCTCTGATGAGAGGTTGGAAAGGGCACGATATCTACTGTGGTCAATAATATATCAACTGCCTCGTTCGAGAAAAGCTGTGCGGAAACATGATTTGCTCAAATTGTTCATGTACGGTCCCGGTAGATTGCGGATTGAAACTTACAAGATTAGTAGCCTGGCTACATAAACAACAAACCTGTAGAGCTCATGAAACTTCGGTATCCTAGCTAAAGGGTCCTGCCGAATCTTTCCCGGAAACTTCCTGATAACACAACCATCCCGGTAGTCTTCCTCAGTATTCGACGAGAGCTCCAACTGACTGGCCCAAACTGGCTACTACTGGTAGGTCAGTGTTTTCTCATTGAGAAAATCAATGCGCAACGGACGCATTTGGCACCAGCCTTCCACTCGACACTCATTAAATGATGTGTACCAGTCCCGATTTGTTGTCCAATTTGCTCACAATTCTAGTGCCCGTGTGCCGCGGTGTCTTGTCGGCTGCCGTGGGTGTGTGTTTTGGTTATCTGTTTCGTTTGTTTTCATTCCTTTCATTATTTCTCTAGTTGTCTTCATCAAATGGGACATTTCAAATTTTATACGACATGTCAAAAACGAACCTTTTTGCAATTTCAAAGATTTCTCTAATAAATCAAAAAGTGTTTCACACCGTTAGAAACTTGTTGAAAATCCCAATAAATGTAGACATGAAACCCAAAATTCTCGTGATTAGAGCTTGGAGAACTCGGTATGAACTTCTGAGGAACAGTACGTTCTGCCTGGTACGTTTGACCTTGGATCTCCCATGTTTGAGGGACCACATGTTTTGGGCTAGGCTAACCTAAAATATGACAGTCCTCAGTATGCATCCAGCCACCCGACAAGCAGCTGGAGCCTGAATATTACTCCGGAAGTATGCCCTTTTCCTTTCTCCCCAATGAGCAGTATTGTTGCGTTTTCTCACCCGCAAAATGAGGAACAACGTAACATTTGACTACCCACTTCTCTCCTACCTTCTTCATTCCATTTCAGAAGGTAGACGTGAAGTTTATTGTAGATGAGGCTTACAGAAGACATACTGCTTCCAGTAATTAATCACTCAGAACTGTTGTATTTTGGCGATTCGGAATGGCACCCAGTACTGACTCTATGGCCCTCCTTTCCGACGCTCGGCTGATTTGCGACTGAGTGGTTATCAACCGATTCACCAGACCGATAATTTGAAATGACATTAGCGTGAACTAACACAACTAAGGCTAATGCTGAATGTTTGACCTGACCGCATTTTGGCATCGTCTGACTCCACTTACAGGACCAAATGTTAAATAAAATCCCCAAGTCACCTCAAACCATCACCACATGGTAGTGCTGACGCAGGTAGCTAGAACAGCACAAGGCGTCCGAAACGTTTAGTGCACTGGGGTATGGGAATGATTAAGTCTCATGTAAAGTACTGAAATTAACTAAGAGATAGTTATTATTGTTGGCAAACAGCAGGGCTAAAATCGTCGAATTAGTTCGGTCTCTGATTGGCCGATGCAATTTTCTCAACCCCCAAACGCTAAGCTCCATTTCTTTCTTTGACAGAATGAGAGTTGTAACTGGTGACTGGTACCTGGAAACTAAACTTACTACTGATGAATGATCCGCTAAGGCGTACATTTTATTTAAAATACGAACTACTGCTTTACCAGTGTAGACTGGATTCCAGTCGCATAGCTGTTTTCGGCTTTCAGTCAATCGATGTGGTAGTTGTTTTTTTTTGCAAAAAGATGTAAACTCCACTCATAACAAAATAAGCTAGCCGATTAAAAAGTTTGAAAACCTGTTGCCTCCACTAGTTCGTACAAGTTCACCGGATACATTTTATGGCTTCTCATTTGACTATGTTCCAGCATCCTGCATCCTTCGACTGATCGTCAGACTCTGTGGGCTTATGTGAGGATCTAGTCAGCTATTTCTTAATCAAGATAGCTATTACTACGAGCCTGTGTCAAGCTAACTCCTACGCCGTTCTTTCAAAGGCATCAAACAAACGTCATATTACCTGTGAGTGGAGCTCGTTATTATTGTTTTGCGAGTGCAGGCTCAAATCTTTTGGAGCAGGAAGCCCTATCGCATCCCGTTGATTTGTTTTTCAAAGTTTACAATACATGTTTTATGTGCAGCTTGAAGCGTTGATTCTATCCAGCTACTGTCGGTTTAGGCCCGAAAGTATTTCACTCAGACGCCCATCGCAGCTCTCAAGAAGCTTGCTACTTTGAGACAAATTAAAATTCGGCTATCTCTGACATGGTAATTTCGAGGCCAAAAAAATTTTACCGTCCCAGGTTTATGACGTAGCGAATCCTTCATGAAATTGCAGGCACAAATGAATGTGGACGACAAATGGAAACTGGACAGAACGTATCGTTCCTACAAAACCATGGAAGTATTTTTGTCACAAACGGCGTTTCATATATCAGGAATCTTACCTTGCACCGCAACCAGAAATTCTGAAATAGAAAGAACAGTGTAAAGAGTTAGGACCTAAGGTGGTTTGTGTGGGACAACTTTTGTACCCGGGCTATAATGCAAAGTGTAGATGATGTGAGGTTTCTGATCAGACGTCTGTTAATCGGTTCGTCTGGTTTACTGGGGATTGCTTCACGGTGCGCACTGACGCTGGTCCATAGAATGGTGAACAACCTACATGTAAATGCGTCCCGCGTTTGTATGTCTTTTGAACACCCTACGCTGCCAGCATAAAATTATGAAGTTCCGCTATTATTGCACAATCAACGGTAGCATTTGGGTGTCGTTTAGAAACCCAAGATAAACATCTTATGTTGGATAGCATTTACAAACTTCCACTCAAAATCAGGCAGAAGACGAATAGGTGATAAGTATTACCGGCAACTCACTTTCCAAAAGGCTCAGGTAAGCTGCATTTGGAGAGGAAGAAATAGGTTGTTTGACCGTGCTGTCACACACTTGCGAAAAATGACTACTGTTTCTGGGTTTGTGTTTACGGCAGTCCCGCTCCGAATTTACAGCACATTTTGATTACGTCTGTGTGCAAATAAGAGAGCGAGAGAACCGTTAGTTTCTCCTGGTGCTGTGACTTAGGCTGGCTCTAATGCAGCGGCTGCTCAGGTTTATAATGCACACAATTTACGATGATGAATGAACAACTGGAGGTGAAAGTATGACCAGGCCTGACAATTGGTGAATTGTGAAAATTTAACAGCCAAGATAAGACCCGGGTGCCTGTTTTTCATTAATGTAATCCAATCGGTTTTTACTTTCCGAGCAGCAGTCTAGTAAATACTGGCATCTACTTCGTTGGGATTAGTCACAACCAAATAAATAGTACTTCTTGAGTCTTTGCGGAAGAGCAGTCATTTCTCAGATTTTTTGAAGTCAGAAGCACATTGCGGAAACTCGTCCGAATCGGTTACTCAGTCGTATTCTCTGCGGAAGATTGTACCTTAGATAAGGGAAATGCTCCGGAAGTTTTTTCTTGCCAGATGGACCGCAGAGTGCACTTAAACAAGTATATGAATTCATTTAACATCTGCTCGAACACTTCATTGTTGTATTTCTGTTCTGTTACTGTTAATCTCGTTTGAAATATCTCCGATCTGAAACCGTCTGGCTCAGTGCTGACCTTGTCCAGGTGGTTAGCTAATGGTGCCAGTTTCGACGGTACAAGTGCAATATGAGACCGATATCCCAAGTAGCTCACCAAAATTTTAAGTCGAAGGCAATCCTCTCGTCTAGATCCATACTACATGAATCCGGTCCCTGAAGTTGCAAAAATATTTGCATCTAAGAACTGATGATGCAGAATACATTTCAGTAACTCTCGAAATCCTAGGGCAATTCAATGGCCCTTGGCCTGTCCGTTTCGCAACTGTATATTTAAAAAAAACGAATAAGATTAACCATGGCTTTAAAACAAAAGTATGGGTTGACCACTCACATTTGTCTGCCCTGCCCGCTTGAAAACATCAAAGTAAGCTGTGTTAGAATTTTTGACCTTGGCATAGCGTTCAATTTTGTTGGGAAAACTGACGTCGCAAATGAAGAGTTTCTAGTCGCTATTGATTTGAATCTGTCCAAAACACACAGGGGACAGTCACATGATCGTCATTCGAGATAAAATGGAAATAATCACGTTGGTCGTAGTGGGAATGGGCAATACATGGAATACTGAGTTGGCTGCTGTTGGGAGTAGGACAATCGAGACGGACACCCAGATAGACTAAAACCGTGAACTTGACCTTTTTTAGCTTCTGAATTTCCTATTCTGGAATCTGATACTCCCGACTTCAAATGAAGAAAATTCTTATTAGAAGACCGAGACAGAGCAAGAAAACCGCTGGTTCGTCCTGGTAAGCTAAGCCGTCTTCAGAGGAAATGTAGAACTCATGGTAATCGGGCTTCTGTGCTTCAATGAACATGCGGTCTATACTCGTTTGAACTGAGCTATTGAAGTTTCACTGCTGCCCCGAAAGCCATAGGAAACCAACCGGACGAGGAACAGAAAAGTCTAAAAATCCCATTTCTAGGCGGTCTGGGGATTAAATCACATGGTCTTGTGAAGCAGGATTGTAAAGACAGCAGCGCGTTTCCTTGAGGCGACCAGCGTGTTTTGTGTGGAAGCAGCGATATTGTCTTCAGCCGAGCAGCGTGAGTTAATTTGGGTTGGCCCAGAAGACATGAAACTCCTATCTCTAGGAGGTTGACCATGGCCGGTGGTGTTCCATTCAATTAGGTCTACATACCTTTAAAACCAAATAGTCTGGTGCTGCTCGAAAAGCGCGTGCAGTGCGCAGCAGCATTGAGAGTGAGACAGTCATTAATTTCTACCGCACTATTGAGCTCGACCGGACCCTTGCAGCCAAGTGGCTAGGGGAATGGACTCTAAAGAAAACTCTACTGCATCCTATCTCACGGGTCGAACCTTGAGTTAGAGACTAGGGGCAAGGTCTTGGAACAAAAACAAACATCTCGCAACTGCCTAGCTGGCCAAAAGATTCAAGTTGAGGTGATGCTAATAACACTCTCCTTCTACAGGTAATAATTCGGGTCTCTGAATTTGTCTTTGGAAGTTTTGAAAAGCAAAGCCTAATGGATAGTCACCCTGCTGTTCTTGTGCAGCCATTCTACATGTCCCGGGGGGAACGGAGGACTCGCTATTCATGAATATTCTTGATAGTTCTGTGAAAGAGACTCCGGATATCTGATATACGCATTAGGCGTACAATCACTACTCCATGAACGCACGTTGGGGCAACTAAATTACCACGACCAAAAAAGCAAACGTGTTCAAGCCTCAGACATGCGACTGCATTTTTCTGATGAAACGTGAGAAATATCATCATACACAGCTCTGTCTGGGTGACATAAAAGAACAAGTATGCATTCGTCAAGAATGTCGACACCTTACTTCTGTTCGTCTCGTGAACAACCCGATTTCTCATTTTGTTATCTCCGTTTTACGGCTATACCACGCTTTAGGTTGTACCTAAACTTAAACCGCTCTCTGACCCTGTCTTTTCCAGCCGAATTTGCACCAACGCATGGGTTTCTTTGAATTTTGGTCACTTTGACTTGAGTCGGTGTTAACATTTAGGTCTCTCTTGGGCACAGCAGTTCATAACGCGGTGTGTGGAAGCCTGAAGGATCACAACTGATTGTTAGAACCAATGAATAAACGAACATATTGACGTGCAGTTACTATCAACAAAACCCTTTAAGCTACGCGTAACCGGCTGACACCTTAAGCTGACTTTTGGGTAGCCGCCGCGGCTATAGAAGCACCAACTGACTCTAACGTGTTGAACTACCTCGGCTGCTGGTGTGTATCAAATAGTGTGGAACCGCTTTATGAAAGATATGGTAGCCTGTTTCTCTACCATGTGACTGCAGATACCAACTGCGCAAGCTTGTTACAAGGGTATTCATGCGGTAGTCCCCAAGATTTACCGTGATTTCGCGCAAAAAAAACACCTTATGGGCACACCGGTGTCTCCAAGCACTGCAACATTCGGCCTAAGCCCTCCTAAAACATGAGAAGAGATTGATAGATTTTGAGTTTAGAAATGTAGTATGGAGGAATAGGCGCTACCCGCAACGGACTGCAACTGACAAAACGAGAGGTTGGCAGTTCAAGTCAACTGGATCAGTTTCTTTTTGTTTATTCCATATGTACCAGTATCAGAATTCCGCTACTATGAAGGATTTGTGATAATCTTATCTTGGTTTGAAAACGTGTCACCTGACACAGCGAACTGGCAAACTGATGACCACAAAAACAGAAATGCCTTTGAGGCCTAACACATTCAAGTGGCGGTCAGTTGAATCGGTCGAACAAAATTCTTACGACCAGAATCAGAATTTGTGCAACTTGTCAATTAAGGAGCCTGAAGATTACTGGACAATTTGGCATCCAACCTGCTCAATCTAAGATGGCGCGACATTGCCTGGGCAAGTTCCTCTCATTTGTACCCATCCAACCTAGGCCAGTTGATGGCTATCTAGCAAGCCTTTACGTGTTTGCCCATCGGTTATTTTCTACCGGTTTCCAGACGACATCAGTGGCGTCCAATCTACACTACATTCGGATTCGCATAAACCGCATGCGTTTTGCAATTTGTACGCAGTGGTCCAACCACCGAATAACACACAAATGCAGATCCGTTTTGGATGCCAGGCAACCATATTTTGTCGAATTGTTGGATTTGCGCAACAGCCAAAATAAAACCGGGCCTTACCATATTGTGACGCTTTGTGCGCCTCTCTCACCCATTGAGCTATAGTGGGTAGTTTCCGCGCAACACCCGCAAGGTTAGTTGGTGTGCTGACAAACGCACCGTTGTTTTGGAGTTAGGCTTCTCATCCAATTGCTTATTTTGAGGAACCTGTTGAGGCCATGGAGGCTGGGCAGCATTCCAGCCTAAATACAACCATGATACCCGCAACTAAAATATTATCATGCCAAACTGGTTTTCGCGTGAGGCCTGCAGCCAGGTTGCCTTACTTGCTGCACATATCAGGCCAGGTAGGCCAAAATAAGCGGTCACTGATGCCTCCCTTTTGTCTCTTTTACACACCGTCTCTCTCTGTTGGCTCATCTATTAGGACTAAGAATCATGCTCGCTTAGCATTGGTTTTGGTGGCCCAACTGGCAATGCAGCTTAGATGTTGAACAATGGTTCTTACCCCACCGATGGTGATGCTGTTGTTGGAATGAAAAACCGTTTGGAACTATCTGCCACGCGCCGTTACAATATCTTCCCAATTTACATAGACCTTTTCCATTTTCTTTTAAGTATTCCCGATCGACTTATCGCCTGGCTGAAGTACATGGAGCGGTTGAAAACCTCTTTTTGCTCGACAAAAGCACGTTGGAAAATTTACAAGGTCGATATAAATTGGTTGGTTACTAGGGTTTAGTTTCATTAAACGAACGGAGGTAATGTACTTACTTTTAGAAACCTCGGCTGAAAATGTAACATATTACCATGTTTATCACTGATTGCGTTATGTACTTAGTATAGCGACAAGGCAAAATTAGCCACCGTAAAGGCCGTGAGATACAGGCAAGATATTGTCTAGGTATATTCATCAACAAGAGGTAATTGTTAGGATGGTTGACTGACGAGTAAACGTGAGTGGTAATGGTGACGAGTAGCACGGATAACGGGCTTGATTTAACACATATATCGGGCGCAAACCCTTCTCATATATACTCACATAACGGCTTACTTTTCCCTAGTCATTCAGGTCCCAATTTACTGAGTTTGAGTCGCAGGTGATGATGTCATGTGTTTAGTGTCAGCTGGTTAGTGTCACGACAAATCTGCATTATTGAAAATCAGAACCGCCTACTTCAAATTTCTAGCCACAATCTAGGCAACCGCGATACTCTCACAAAAATCTATTATGTGCAGTCATAACTTTCAGTGCGCGCACTGAGTCTTCCCTGGTCTGCTCACGTGACCGTTGTCCAATCAGGCCAGACGATCGTGGCGTAAACAGTTTGCACACCTTCATTCACAGAAGCCAGTTCACACCCGTTTTACTTGTTTACACTGCTTGTTACTTTCGTAACTCTGATATCTTCATTGATGGAAGAATTTTTTGCGGAAAAAGTAATTGCCGTCAATTTGTATTCTTAATGTTCCCTCTGTGTCAAATTACACTCTCAGCAAACAAAATGTACGGGAAGCTATGAAGCCCCACTAACACAAACAGTAGCAGGTATTGAGAAGGAATGTTAAACAGTTTTCTCAAGCGGCCATACATTGCAGGCTTTACGCTGAGGATAGTTTTGTGGTTATAATCATGTCCTGAACTACTGATGCGAAGGTGTGGGAGATATAAAGGGGAGTTATAAAGAGTAATAGGCGGAATCTCCACCATTCCTCAAACAAGGAGCTGGAATTTAACGTCAGAAATGAACAGCTTTGCAGAAACTTCGGCGATTGAACTCCTAACCCTGAACCACAGCCTTTCATCGGTTCCAGTTAGTCCACTGAGTCGGAGACAGCGGTTTTGGAACCTACTGTCAAAGGATTCGAGGATGCCTCCCTATTACTTAAGAATTCGTTGTGTGTAGATTCGTCTCAAAAGTTCCAAAGTTTTCTCAATTGCCTGCTAGAATTCTTTTACTTAATTTTGTCTCACAGACTGGAGTAGAGAAACGAGATGTTCGGACATTGAGCTAAAGTCCTTTGAGAACACCGTATGGAATTTTGCTCCCGTTTACTTGGCTGAGAACTTTAAACCTCCCGCCTTATAGACTCATCTGTATGAATGGCAGCCAAATTCTATCACCAGCTTCTTACGATCTGATGACGATATTTCTGTGTATCCAAAACAAAATCACTATGGAGGCTGTGCGGGTTTGCGGGACTCGTTCAATGCCCTGAGAAAGTGAGACATTTTGTGGATGGTAGGGGAATCTCGCCAAATATCATCCGGTGAATATGGAGTGAACTGCTGTTTTACTGCTGACGGAGGTTGGATGGTATCTTCCGTGGCTTATTCTCGAGAACCAAGCATGGTGAGACTGTGGAGCTGGTACTGCTCCAAAACAGCTTCTTCTTTAAAACAACGGGAAAATCGTAGACGGGCTAAAACCCCGAGTCAGAGTCAGAGTCTTTCCTTTAATCTTATTTGTCTATTCTGGATCGGCCATGAGGTACTCTTTCCGATTTAAACCTAACCATGATTATTCATCCTATGAATTATATTGGAGAGTTTCATGTTTTTCACATAATAATACTTTATTGCCGAAACTGATAGGCCTATTTGATGTACTTCACGCCAAAGTCAAATAGGTTATCTCCCCGAATGTTCTTGCGTGATCACTTTAGGCTAAGGCTTCGAAATTTGCTAATAGTCGGGATGGAACTCTTATGCTGTCCATAACAATCGACCAAGGGCTGAGCAACTAGATGATCTGCCTATGTCATCTGGAGATGCGCCACTCCTATCTGTAAGCCACGTGTTGTAGGAATTCCCATTAACCAATCAAATGACAGTCTTGTGGCAATTGACATTATTGTGTGGTTGTCAATGTGTCAGAATATTTATAGCTCTGGCCTATTTACTGGTGGCTGGTCAGATGGTCGTTGATCTGTTCGCCGAGCTTGGCAACTGGCTTGCGATCGTTTCGTCCTCATTCGGAGAGACATCGGCAGTGCGCAGTTAAGTGAATGCTTTCTCTGTGCCTAGTTGTATTTATATAGTTTCCTGAAGTGTATTTTTCTATTCACATGTGCTTGCTTAATGGATATATACCTTCCTTGCAATACTATTGGCCTGACCGCTATTCGCGCTGCGTTGTGGTCTATATGTCTCCTGATCAATTGGTTGGTTGTCTGAATGGCTGTTTAGGTTGTTTCAAACCAATTTTCGATTTTTCGGTTCATAATTTGTGTTGCGTTGTCTTCTTTCTTCCTTAAAGTTTGTTGATTGAGGTGGCTTTATCTATATATTTATATAGATATGTGTCTTTCCCTGATCGTTCCTTTCTTAGAATGTGTCGTAGTCTCAACTTCTTGAGCTGGGGTAGCGCCTGTACCCCCCGGTTTGGCTTGGTTTCTTTTTCGTTTTGGCAGCCTTGGTCTCATTTGTGTGGTCAGTTTGTTACTTTGTACTCGAACTCCTATATATTTATCAGTTCAGTGTTGTTTCGGAAAAGTGGATTGCTCTCCTCAATTTTCTGTTTTGGGCTGCCTAAATTGCCTCACATCCAGTAACTTTCGGTCTACGACATCCACGGACTGATCCATGACCTGGGCAAAAATGAGTCATCTTTCAGAGAATCCCGCGATAGTATTATTCAACCACCCGCGCGTTCATCCTGCAATATAATGGCCACATTCTCGTTGTTGTGTTGCTGCATTCTACATATTCCCCTTTGGAGTAGATACTAAAACTTCTGTATGGAACTGAAATTCTCACAATTGCTGGTCTGCATTAAGCTCTTCCGGCTGAAAACTCCTAAACTCTGATGTGTCCTAATAAGGATCTCGCTTGTGTCCAGCTGCTAGGATAGCTTAATTATTGGCTTATATAACATGGAACTGCATAGTTGCTGACGTCAACATGGGTCACCATTGTAGAGTAGTTCATTTGTGGTCCCGATTCCCGACGAAACATCAGCGAGGTTATTAGCTATAAACATTTTGGAACTAAACCGCCACAAGTTTCCGCAAAGTTGACCGGGAAATTTTGGGGTAGAATGGTCTGATGTAGTGTGTGATAGGACCATTGTTTATGGTTCATTGATGGAACATAGTGTGAAGTCGCATAACTTCAACGCGAGTCATGTATTAGTGGATGAAGTTGTGAAATATCAAGTTTTAGATTTACAGAAAATGGCTCCCTATTACAGTGATTCGATGACTTTCTGCTTACTGCGTGTCAGTAGGCAGTGATTTTTATTTCACGTCTAAGTTGACTGAACAAGGTTAGCAGATATTAGTTGTCGTTGTATATCGCCCTTATCGACAGTGACTGAAAGGAGGCAAGAATGAAGCCTAAGGCGTTCTGACCCTTGTATTTCGAAGTTAGTTTGCAGAAAACGATTTTGAAGGAGATGGGGCAGATGGGGCGGGATCAAAAGAATATTTACAATTTGGCACCCCACCGTGGCCATCCTCTACCTAACTATATGCAGTGCAGTTATCGTATTCTTAGTTATCCAAATAGCAAGAAAAGAAACTGAATTTCACTGGAGAGGCCGAGAAAAACTGATTATCAGGGGATCTCGCGCATTCGATAAGGACTCATAAAACGAGGGTGCATTAGGTGCTGCAACATTCCAGTCGGAAATTATGAAGTGAAACTGCCAAGAGTAGATTCTTGCGGATAAACTACAGCGTCGTTGGCCCCGTGATTAGAGATCTAATTTTGCTGGCTAATAGGCGTGTGTTTCTTATAGTCTCCTTGCCGAAATCCACAGTATCGGCATAACCAGAATCGCTGACGCCTTTTTAAGACGTGTCTTAAAACGTGCTCTTTGCGAAATGAACTAAACAGCTTGTAAGCTGGTCTAGAGTTTCTGCTAGCTGTTGGCCCAAAAAGGCAACATTTAATCGTTTTAGCTATTGCAAATTAATTGGGTTGACCAGCTTAAACACAAACAATTTTGCGGTGCTAAGATTCAGGGTGTCTGAAATGAATTGCAAAGTCGTTCCTTTGTAGGGCAAAATGACTGTAGTAAAAAACTTCAAATAAAGTCAACTTTCACATCGCGATGATTAAAACGAACTAACCTGTTGCCACTACAAGGTTTCTACCCTCTTGAAAAAGAATTTTCAGAGGTTGAATAGATATTTTCGAACAAGATCCTATTAAAGTGATATTTATGTGAGTTCTGTTGAGTTCCATGTGAAACAAAAAACGGTGTGCAAATAAGAGTGCCGGGAGAAGTTCTTACAATTGGGGTTCAGGTTGAACACAAGGTTGATGAAAACTCGGAGACTGCCTACCATAGATTAGGGCTATGTTTAAATTTAGTTGAGACAAATGAATCGTGATGCACTGGGATGCAGACATAAATTCTTCTGAAACAAACAATGCCAATCAAGTCCCTCTCGCTCAACTGATCACTTGTTCAGCAGAGCAGAAAAAATGGCAAATATCCAATGATATTGGTACTCGAATTAGACCAGGTGGTACACTTCTTTTTACATTTGTTTTTCACGTTTGTGCCCCTCCCCTTTCGTCAATTGTACCAGCTATTCGGTGGCAGTACGAAACCTCTGGCCAACACCAGCTTTTTAATTAGTCATTCCAACGTATGCAAACAGGAGGCAGTTTCGGCCACCCACTTTGACCTCACTGGTCTACACACGCCTTCGCTGTCATATAGCTGTTCAGTGAAGACCCCTTAATTTTCCCAAAAAAAAGGTATGCGATATTCGATATGACCACCGAATAATTTACAAAATACTTATAATCTACCGTCAACACTGGATTTCACTGCGTGAAGAACGCTTATCTCGTCATCATGATACACTCACCCGGAAGACCTGATAGAAAATGTAGAAATGTAGAAAAATTGACTTTTGCCGGATTATTACCATTTGGTGATAAAAGCTGATAATTTCCTCAAACACTGCCGTCATCAATTACCTAGTACTTAATCAGTTGACCTTAAATTATGCTTGAATTCTTCTTTGATAGGTTGAGCGGTCTTGACGAATGTCTCTGTAAAACGGTGACATGCTACGCCCGCATAAGATGAAATGAAATTCCGATTCCAATCACGGATAATAAGTTGATACTAACGCCTCCACCTGTAAAAAAACGACGAGGGCTGAAGTTCTGCCAGAATGCCGAAACCGTGATAGAACAGGCGAGATGTCTAGGTAGGGTTTGACCCACAGACGTTCAGGGCAGCTTTTGCGCACACTGACCACTAATCCCCCTGGCGCGCGTCGCCAAATGTGCGCAATCTGGTTTGGAATATTTAACCTCGAGTTTGGGTATACCCTGTATTTCAAGCGACCAATTTTCGCAACCACAGGTGAAGGCCCGTTAGATTGTTTTTTTAAATAAAGGAATCATTGCCATCTTCATTATCATTATCAAAAGCATAACACCAAAGTCCTCTGCCGTGCAACCATGCTTTAAATGAGAGTCCTGTTGTGAAGAAAATAATTACAGCTGAACGGGAATGGACTCACTCCTAACCTAACAAAATCATTCTGAGGGGCCTACACCTCCAGACACTCATTCAGGAGATCTGACTAGAAATTGCCAACCAAAATGCCATTGGCATAGATTAGCCACGATATATTGCAGCGTCTCGATCCCGGTGCCTTTAAAGATCATACGATCTGTTCGAAATGCTTGTAACATAAAGAACACCAATACGTTTCTTAATTTCTATCATACCAATATGTCGGATAAAAGGTTGGTTGCCGCTCTAGTACTTCGAATCTGAATTGGGCTCGAAAAACAAAACTCTTCTTCAAACAATATTTCGGCGTGCGCAGCAAATGGCATAAACGCTGTAGCTCCTGGTGTTGGATACGTTATTAGATGGATGTTTTCGTTGCACGGCCGAACACGTGCCTTCCAATTGCCTTGTTGCGGACTCATTGACGTCAATCCACACGGGCCATGGCTCTAACACAGTGCCTGGGGAGGTCTAAGTTCCGCTACTGGAACAGGTTAAGTCACATCCGTATAACATAACAGCCTGTGCTCTAGGCTGATAAACACGTCCCTTGAAAAGCAGGGGTATACCGCTTTGATGCCATAGGCGTCTCATATTAGCGAACATGACGCGGGCTCTAGATATTCGTGAATTGAAATTGGATGTAACTCTACATACAAGATGCATTAAGTAGCTCACAATTTTGAGTGACTCCCCTAAGTGGCGTGTCCAGGGAACATGACTTAAAACTTGGTGGGGGAAAAGCGCACATAGGAGTACAAGCCGATTTTGTTTATTTCACTGAGAAGTAACTGTGCCATAATATTCTCCTTGAAGACGAGAACAATGTGGGCCATTTATTTTAGACGGATAAGGGTTTTGTCAACAGCCATTTGAAACATGGTGTTTTGAAAACCTCCCAGCGTTCGTTTCATTATCTCATCGATTAAGAAATAAATTAGGAATAGAGAAAGCAAGCACCACTAATGGACACCGCTTTGTGTATGGAAGCTCTCAGAAGGTTCGCAGTATACTCTTCCCTGCCAGGAAGTCTGAGACTAACATAAGCCTATTGCGTTCACAAACGCCCGACGCAGACTTTGTTCGGCAGGTGTATCAAGAGAGGGAAGAATCCAGTCAAATGTGTCTGTTGCAACTTGGTAATTCAGAAACACCAAAATTTTGGGTCGTGCGTACGTATGGTGATGTTGAAGCACCTGACGGTGTGTGAAGATTTGGTCATTGCATACTATGGCGGAATCCGACTTGCTGCTGTCGAGTCAATGTTCGACGGCGCGCCATAATTTGACTAAAGATACACGACCGAAGTCAAGTTGATCTCACTATGATTGACGCACTCACCGTGGGACACTTTTCTGAAAATGGATGCCATCAGAAAATTTATCCAGTTCTCTTGAACAATCTCCTTTTCCTTCTTGCAACCAGAGGGACCAGAAAACCTATGACTGGAGAATTCACTCATCTTGAACAATATAGAAGCCCAGTTACCGGACCAGGTGCTTGGTAGCAATCGAGAGAGGACATGCAGTCATAAACTTCAAAGGCTGTAGAGGTTTCTAGGTTAACCGTTCAGGGTCAGCATGAGTTGTAGGATCCAGAAGAGTGGTAGCGCATGGCCTAGTGGTTAAGGGGTCTTCCTATAATACAGATTGTCGTGTCACTTTGATCATTGATATTTTGTCTTGGCTGTTTACACTGACAAACTAAAATAATCTTTGGGCAATTTCGGCTTTCTTTTCCCTTTCTCTTTTCTTGGGTTTTCGTGTTTAAAAGGCCTCACAATCGGCGCGCAATTTGGCTTCCTTCTAACGTCTGGTAATCAGCCAGACCAAGTAATCCAACGGAACAAAATGAATATTTCCCCTAGGTTTAAGCTGTGTCACTGTTCTGCTTGATATGCAGTTCCTGAGCGAACCTGTTGGCGCCGCGTCACATGCAGAGCTTTTGGCAAAGTACAAGAATCTTGCAATATCTTTTCAGCGCAAATCTACATCCCGCAGTTGAGCAGTTGGAAGGGATCCTACAAAACAATTCTGAAAAAGTCGTCCGATATCACGATCTGCACGCTTCTTATTTGGTAAGCGATTTGTCTGCACCTTATACAGCCCTATAAAACGAAAAGGAAGTGATTCAGGACGAAACTGCGGTCAGAATTCCCAAATGTGTCCCAGAATGAATGGCAGCCATTTGTTGATCCGTTTCATTGGTAATTGATGGCAATTTTGGTTCGCCGCTGGCATGCTCCTGGAAGATACAATTCAGCTAAATGATTTCGGATGCCTCGAAATTTAGTACATAATAAATGGTGAACCCTTGTACGCCAGCTGGTTTTGTCTCTGCTTCGGAAGGTCTTCGTGAGCTGCTCAAAAGATATTTGGGTGCTCCATGCAAAGGACAGTATGGTATATAGCTTTGCAGTTAAGCAGAACCCAATTATCAAACCGCTAGGCAATTGCCTACGCGTGTTATTTGCAAGTTTAATGATTTCTACATGGTAACTGACTAGAACGAAAAGAGCATGTGACCTATGTTTTGGCCAAATTGGACAATGTTTGGGATATGCAGTCAAAATACATGACCTCATTTAGACTACGGAACCTTCTCTTAATGCTTCCGCGATTTCTTCGTCGCCCGCTTGAACTCAGATCTTCGCTGAAAAGCACGATGCCCTGATGAGCACCAGGAGCTTGGCCGGTACAAGATTAATGCGGATGACATTCCAGACTGGCACACGGTGGATGAAGACGAATGCTGTGCATCTGTCCCATGGTTCTCGTAGTTGATGTGGGTAACTGTCTTTTTCACCGTCTGGTCTTCTAATGCAGGAACTACCTTGGTTTGGCTGCTTTCGAGCATTTCGTACTTTGAAAGATAGCTAATTAACCGGATCACCGGTAACTTTCACACGCCAATCCATCACCTGCCTTGAAAATTGAAAAAGAACTTGAGATACCTGAGTGGGAGAAAAGGGACTCCGCCTCCCAGTATCGATATTTCTAGATTTGTGGTGGTAGTTGTGGGTTGAACTGTAAGGTAGTTGGCCACAGATTTAGACCCAGTTTATTCTTCAAGATGTCCGCCATCAGCTTTTTGTTTCTGTTGCGAGGAATTTCAAGGTGAACTGAGTTGAAGTAGAGTTGCAATGCAACAGACGACAAAGTTCATAAAATCCAAAGATCACAGATATATTTGACCATGTGTACCACAGTCTACCCTAGCGCACCTTGTGGCTTCACGCCAGAGATTTCAGGAGTCAGTAGCCTTGCTGAGACACACCTGTAAGGCCACCTCAGTATGGTGTGGAGTTATGTCTGAGTCTCTGTCTTCATGTCGTTGCGTGTTGCGACCAAGTCAGTTCTTTGAGTTTTGTTGGATAGTTACCCGATATACGGACCACCAGTCACCCATGGAAATCAGTTTGTTTACAGAAGGGCTCAGGAAGTTGAATTTTAGTCGCATTTTCCTGTTATTGGGGGGGGACAAATTTGGTTGAAGATTTGCAAAAGACAGTTGAAAAGACGAATTTGACTCTAGCTGGCATCATGATTTGGTCAGATTCTCAACAGGTTCTCATTAGAGCTCTCTCTTCTGATCGGCAATTTTTCACCGCTGGTGCCCATCTAGATTGCCTCAGGACAAATTCGATTCAAGGTGCACTGGAATCAGCTTCCGGACGTTATTTTATGAAACAGTAGCCCGCTCTGGTACTCAGTGGTTTGCAAGCATTTTTGAGCCCAGCAGGTAGATGTAAACGTCTCCGTTGAGGTTCACATTGGTGTCGTTTGTGTGCGGTCCGTCTGAATTTTGCTAGATGTCCGCAGACCCTATATCGTTCGAACACAGGGAATCCGTTCAGTCATTCAAAAATGGTAAGGAGTCAACATTATCGCTTTCGACGATCAGTACATCGCACGTATGTAATCCGTGTTGCTCCAGCGGTCGGTAGCGGAATTCATGCAGACGCACACCCGAGCGTAGAGAGAGTGAGACTTACAAACACACGGTAGCAACAAGTTGTGAAAATGTGTGAATGGACATGTCAGCCACGAAGCTTGACCCGAATAAGCCGCATGAAAAGTCTTCCATAATAGTTCCAAGAGTTTCCACAACGCAAGGGTTTGCCGACCATGAATTAAGTCATTTGGCTCTAGGTCCTCTACCGTTAACATGATAGATTGAAGGCATCCCCGGTTTCAAACACAAGTTCTCCCAAATCCAATCTTGTTTGCCCCGTTCTTCTAATAGATTCATAACGACAAAGCGAGCAAATTTTAACCTCAACGGCTTTTCAGCGGTCTTGTAATCGCAAGGGAATGGTGATACAATAGCAAACCAAACTGGAATAATCCGGAGACTAGTCAAACTGTAGTAAAATTGTTAGGCTTGTTGACGGGCTGATACGAACAGCGATATGGAGACACAAATAAGAGAAGACTAATGAAATGTGGGATGCGGCAGAAATGACTTATTTACAGAACGAATTTAACCCTGGAGGTCAAATATAAGGACCAACTATGAAGGCCAACTGAAAGTGCTGTCATCGTGAGTCACACTTAAGGTTTAGGCTTTCCTCAAAATTCTCTGGCACAACACATCGGGAAGGAAACACTAAATCGCGCGTACTGTGCGTGCGTTTGCTCTAGCAACATGAAGTTAACACGAAAGTATAACGTTAAACTTACTAGAAAATACTGAAAAAATAACGCATTTGTTTTGAATAGTTATTTTGACAAAACGCATTGCCTTCATTTTTCTCAAAATGTAATGACCAAAATAAAAGGTGTTACGTTCATGTCACTCTAGTATGGAAAATAGCCCTCCTCTCCTGGCTGAATCTTTCTAGTGAGTGCACACCAAACACAGGGGCTTTGGACTCGGGTTTCCTTCGCCGCGTCAGGCTTTGAACTCTCCACGGCTGACTTGCCAGGCGCATCTCTTAACACTTAGCCAACAGCGTACTCTACACGCACCACTGAACAGGCTATTGTGCTCATTCCTGAGTGGCTAGACAAATAACATCGTGAAAATAATAGGTTCTACCGTTTAGACATGATACGTCATGATACTTCAGGGGTAATCAGAGTGCACTGTTTGTGCAGTGATAATATCCGCATCTCGCATGTCAAATGTTCTGGATTTAGCCCTTACGATGGACAAGAATACAAAATAATATTTGTTCAGCCATACCACTTTCGATGCGTATCCGATGCGCCACCCAAAGGAAGAACAAACAGCGAGATATTGTCTAGTTGCCAAAGCATAGGTGGGAGTGGTCAAAATGCTGAGCTTTGGTTAGAACCACGAACCACTGGGACATCTCAAGTTCAAGGTCAAGTATATGCACCATTGACGAAATCTGATGAAAGCAAAACTCCAGTCTTGTGCTAACAACACCTGATGTGAAGTCATCAGAATAAGAGCATCAGGAGAGCTGGATGGCAGTTCAAGTGCAATGGATGTGGATGTCCCGCAGATACCTACAGCTGACACAATGCTATATACCTGAAAACGGACACGTTTTTCGCCTTCCTTTGTGCCAGCGCTTGGGTAAAACAAACAAAAGACAATTGATAAATGGTTTGTTTAATGCATACGCGTACAGTTGTTTGGATAGTGACTCTGAAGTGCGTTGGTCGAAGGATTGCCTGGTTTATCATTCTGTGGCTTTTTTATCCTAATTGCTCCCCAAATATTCACAAGGTTTGCAGTCACAAACAGAAGGCATCAACCAAGCCGCCGTAAATGTTGATGAGTGTTTTAGCACCGTGTTCTCAGATTGTATTGCACTAACTTTTGGGATGCTGTCGTACAGTTCGCATGAGCTAATTCACAACACAAGATTAACAATCGCCCCGAGAACAAAGCACATGAACGGGAGTCTGAAACCGATACAAGCAGCTTATTATCTCCTGCTCTCAGTAAAATTAGTAAGACAGATTTTGCTGAATAACTTTTTCAATAAGTTTAGTTTGTAACTGCTACGTACGTTTGGTGGACAATTTTAGAGTTGAAAAGCAATTTTATCAGAGCTGTGCGCGCAATGAGCAAGTTTCCCCGCGTCTGCTGGTTGTTTTGTGGGCATATTTTTACACATTATTAAGAGTCTTTTAACTTTAACATCCCTTCGGTTCCTGGGTGCAGTGCCATTTGGTTGTAGCTTCAGGGCTGAGAGGCTGTCAGGTTGACCAAGCCTAGAGAGGAGCAAGTAGGTTTGAACCAATGTATTTTCAGTCAGTAGTTTCGCACCCTAACCCTAAAATACCGCTTAAACGTTCGTTTAGGAGAGTCATGTAACAAAATTGCGTTCCTGTTACAGCTTTACTTGGTGACTTACCTTCTCTATCTGCCATAGACAAAAACGGTACCAAAAGCTCATCATCACCAAACTGCTTGTCATTTGTGGCATTTCGAGCGTTTATCGTTGTGGGCACGCGAAAAGAGGGCCTTGTAAGTTTAGTCAAATTACAAATAGTAAATAGGGTAGGGTAGGGTAAATAGGGTTAGTAAATAGGGTTTTTTCGTTGCCTCATTTGCATAGTCTGCCCAAACAGTGTAAGTTAAAATTTCTAAAACACGGCCTTGAACCTACCCCATGCAATCGCATTTTCAATTTTTCATTCTTAAAGACAGTATAATTACAAAACCTTTACAAATAAAACGAGGGTTGGCTTGTATCGCTGGGTAGCCGTCAGTTGACAGCTTGATCACTTGTCACCTTGCGGTAGAAATGACCCGTAGATCTTGCATGAAGGGGTTGAATTCATCAATTTTTCTAATGTGACTACCACTTGGTTTGAGGCCTGGTTGCAAGCCCACCTGATAAACCTGTCCGTCTGCATTTTTGCGTTTGTCCAAATGGCAAGTTAAGCAATTCAGCAGATTCGATGAGTGCTGACTCTCTCTGGATCATATGTGAAAAGGTATGTCTTAAATGACAGTGAATGAAATTGCTTAAACATCGACCACGCAGTATCCTATCATGTTCTCTCATTGGCTCATTTCTAAGGTAACATTCACTCATAGCTCACCCTCAATAACAACACGGGAAACCATCTCCCAAAAAACCTTCATGCTCCGAAATTCACTGCACTCAAATTTGGTACCGACCGCTCGATAGGGGTGGTCAACCGTGGGTGCAGATACGCTAGTAAATCCCGATTTTATCTCTGCCCCATCAGCATAGCGAGTATTAAACTGATGAACTTTGTTTGCTGTCATATTTTTTGAGATATTTTTGCAGAGTTTGCTACTGAGATTTGCAGCTTTCACTGTTGCTTTGTAATGCTTTGTTTTGACAAAATGAATGCATCCTGTGATAGTGGACTTTGTTAGGTTCTGATAAAAGCACGACTTCAGACTCACTATTATTAACTGAAATTAAGAATGCGCCAGTTTTAGTTAGTCAGTAAATCTTCAGAGAACAAATTCACACTTAGGCGCCACCTGAATTGGCCCTTGTTAATCAAGCACTGGTTTTCTAAGTTGACTCATGAAATTCTCAAATTGTGCTAGTAAGCGGATAAAATGGGATAAGACGGTGGTTCTGAGATATAATGTGTGAGACAGTAGTATCTCAATTCAAGAGTGGTTAGGCTGCACATCGATCATATAATATATGAACCACTTAGTTAAGTTGGAATGAACCGAGGATTGAATTTTTTGGAGCTAGTTGCGATTCGTCTAGTTAGATGACCCTATTTTATGCGCAAATCGTGGACTAAAAGATAAGCTGATCGGACACCGTAACCTCTGTGTCACTACAGGGCTAGCGTGTATGTGCACTCCGTTATAAAGAGCCTGTAACTTACTTATTTTGAGCTATAGGCCTTGTCAAAGACTAACCATTCCCTGTCTATGCGCCCTAGCGGTAACCCAGCCCAGACACAATGACGAGTTTTACGACAGCAGCGCATCAGTGCCGAAGTTTGATATCGTGATGTCGATGGCGATGATGGGTGAGTGTCAGGCCTTATTAATCACAGAATGGATGGTAGACAGTTCTCGCTACCAACTGACAAAGTAGCGTCATCTAATCATTTAGACGACTTAAGTTGTCCTTTGCTTAAAGCTTATGGGTTAGGTTACCGGGATATCGGTGCATTTTATTTGCAAACGCAAGCACTTTTGTGTTGTTGCACCATTCCTGTCGTAAGAATCTCTGGTGTTGGGTCTACAATATTGCCAGATGTGATCACGAATTACCACTTGTGTAAAGCTCAAGCTGAAATAATAGCAGTAACTTGTCATATGTTTGTGTTTTCAGTACATCATGTAGTGCAAGCCAACCGAAAACACTTCACACACACTTTGAGTTTTAGTTGTTTAGACGTTGCGAATTGAAATGATAATTTCGGGCGAGTTAGGGGTTTGGATGATCTTATAACCACCACCTGTTCTCTTGGCGATTCCATTTTATCATACTTAAAACAGAAACAAGGGATTCACGTGGATTTACATTCGACTCGAAGGAAATCTAATTCTGGGAAGACCGTTTGCGCGCGCACACATTCAGCCCAATTCAAAAGGAAGGTTCTTAATCCAAACGGATTTCGAGAGATCTGTGGACAGGTCATCCGCAATATTGATTTTGCCTGTACATTTCTAGTGGTGAAGCTCTGTCCCACACCAACGGAACAGTATCAATTTCGCACGAGCGGGGTGCACAAAGTTTCAGACTATTCTCCCATGCCGATCCAACGTTGAATGTGAACTGGTGGTGTAGACTCGAATGCTTGATGGTCCACATTTGTTCCACGGATAAGTGATAGGTCTGTTGCATCTGTTTTGTGCCAAATTTAAAGCGTCCATTGTCGGAGGCCCCGACAGTTCCTTCTGCCAAATACTGAACCTTACCTCTCAGGGACAGAGATATATTGTACAAAGGGATGGTGGCAACTCGCAGAACGCTAGAACAGCACGGAAAGTTGGACGCCTAATTCACTAATCATTAGGTTGAGCAAGAAACCCCAGATGAATGCCCAAGAAGATATAACCTCAACCGATTTCTTCCCCCGAGGTTATCTGAAACGTGCTATGCATGGCAGCAGGCCGAAGACAGCCTATCATATTTCAGTTATGATGAATCGCTGTAACAAAGTGTACAAAGGTTCTGGGTTCATTTATGAAAAATGCAGAACTATGTTGAACATTTTGCGCATCTTCTGTACGATTTTTACTATAAAACTTTGCTTGAAAATCCTGCTTTCGCACTGAAGCCGATAAACGGTGCTGCACTTGTCCAATCTGGAATAAATAGCGCTAAAAATAGCTAAAAAGTTCACGTGTGTTCTTAAGTCTATATTGGTTTACAAGAATGTACGAGGAAGGTCAGCTTACTATCACGAGGCTTCCTCAAGAGGATGGAGTCTGCTGTTTCAGAATTCGGTGTGCGGTGAAATCAGAAACTAAAAGGCTGTTGCGCCAACCACTTTACACCTTTATTTGGAACACTCCCAGCCATATCTCATATGCCAGACATCGATCCATAATGCTGTTTGATTTCTCCGCTGTTTGACAATTCCCACACTTCCTCATCCTCTGAGTTTGCAAATAAGTCTTGTGGCTGATCATCTTGGAATCGCCTGGGATTCGTTTTGGTTTCGGTGAAAACGGTGCGTCGTTACATGTATTTTTTCGTTATATTTTACGTGATTTAGATGCATTCGTCCTGCAGAGCACCTGCATCACTGAACAGGGCACAAACGAACGGTCAGCAATTTGACGTTGCCGACAGTGTGTAGTGCATGGTATCGTTGCTCTAACTAGGTGGCCTACTCATCCATTCCCCATATTCCACTGCGCTACAGCTAGACAGTATCCACATGAATGCTGTTCGATCACGCACGACCGGCGTGAGCATTCTTGGGACGCATTCGGTAGGCGCATGGCCCCGTTTCCGATAATAGTTGTCTTCAGTTTGAACAACGAATTGCACGTTACTGGTGAACGACACTTACTCAAAACTTCAGTCACAAATACGTACATTTTACCGAGTAAACATTCATTGTTTGTGTGTATACAGGCCATTTGTCGCTGGTACATTTTAGTAGAGTGGCATATTTTGAGACACACTTGGGGTAGCCTTTTAGGGGTTTTCATTTACGGAAAAGATGTACAGGAACACATGGTGCGAAACAGATGCTCATCAATAACTTACCAAGCTCCCCTGCATTAGCCAAAAATTTGAACGTATATGGAAGGAATATATACGCACACATGACTCATTTGGTGTAATTCCCTTTATCCGATCAAATGCTCGCAAATAGTCCTGTTTGGAGATCATGACAGTTTAATAGGTAGATCATGTTTTGTGGGGTATGCGTATGGGCCTGCATGGCCCTTATAAGAAACCATAACTTGAGTGAACATTCTGCACCCTATTCTGGAGTGGACATTAGGGAAGGTTTTGTGTACCATAAGTTTTGGCGCATTGTGGGTAGAAGACTATTCTACTTGTGACTCCCGAGAACGGCTTCCACATTTCACCAGCCATGTCGTGCCACATTCCCTGCCGAAGCCGATTTAATTCAGAAGGTGGACGTGTGATGGCAATGGGCGCGAACGGAGCCGAAGAATGTCTGTCTGAAGACATTTATGGGAGGGGAAGTTCAAACAGTACAGCACTAGTTGGTGCAGACACATGTGAGAACGCCAAGCACTTTTGCGTTGGCCATTCAGCGTGGAACTCAGCGAATGCCAGCAGAAAGAAATTTAACACTGTTTGAAAGTTATGTGAGAGTTGCTTAGTTTTAATGGAGGTTTCACCGTTTCAGCGAACCAACCAACATTGAAGAGCAGATACGCACCGTGCAGCTATTTTTGATTCTTGTCAAAATCACCAGCATGGTGCATCGCATGAAACTCAAATATCTTCGAACCCACAACCTTCCTGCCAGTGGTTGAAAACTTAAATGTTCAGCTACGAGGAGACAATAATCACTGTAATTTGTCCTCACCTAGATAGGATATAGCGCCACTCAACCTTCGTTCCCGGAATCCACATCACGTGGTCGCATATTGACTAGTTCCTCGACTGACGACCTCTCAGAAGAAAGTCCAATTCATGTTGTGAAACCAATCTTCCTCTGAGCATTGTAGATTTATATATGTGAGGAGAATGGGCAATTCCCGATAGAGGTTCCTCATAGATATTGCGGCCAATCCATGCTGAAAAGTCGGCTTCTTAGCAAAGACACTCTCCACTGACTGGACGAAATATCTGTTGAAAGATTCATTTTTGCTCGAGCGGGGTGATGAATTCTTCACTGTTTAAGCCTAAACATTATAGTCCTATTTTCATGTTCCCACAGGTTCACATCGACCAATCTATCTACATGTTCTAATGTTCTCTACTCCCAGACAAAATCCCAGACAAACCACTCATCACTGCCGTGGCCTTTTACCTTGCAAAGTTACCTTGGCATCCTAGCCTCTAAGCTATTCTCTTGGCTTTTCGCAACCCAAGTATTCCGTTATAAGGAATGCGGTCGTATGGAATAAACCGCCTCTCCGTTGCATGCTTCGACCTCGTAGCCTGCCTCTGCCCGGGATCTAGATCAATACCCTCTGACACAAATACGAATCCACGGACTGGGGCAGGAAACAGGCACTCCTACTCAAACAACTACCACTGTTCATCGCTACGCTGCACCCCGCTGACCATCAGTGAAATCATAAGAATTGCCAGGGTCAGTTGAAATTGTACACGAATTATACGAATGATGTAAGGAGGCGACTGAGTACGGTGATCATATCGGCTGATCAGCACTGTTCCTAAAGGTCACAACAACAATGGTTCAATGATTTTTTCAACACGGAGGTATAAGACGGTTACATGAGATCAAACTGATTGTAAAATGCCCTCAGATACTCACCAACGGCCCTCGCTATTTCTGAAGTCGTATTTGGAAAAAATCACAGACTAGCTTGTTGCTGAATAAAAATTAATTTATTCGTGAATTACATCTGACCGCTTATGAGCATGGTTGTGATTTACAAAATTCACATTCTCTTCTTGATAGCCTGACCAGTCACGCATCAGTAACGACAGCCAAGATTCATTAGACAGAGAAACACCTTGTTTCATGGTAGGACTACGTGGTATTGAACCAGGTGACGATTGAAATTTTTCCAACGCTATATGCAATAAGGCCCAGGTGAAAACAACCCAGACATAGAGGCGTCTCTTTTACAGATTCCTGGACGATTGAAGCCGAGCCCAAAGATTATATACATCTCCGGGGTCTTTTCATCAATAAACAACTTGTTTAAAGGCAAATAAGCAAAGTGGATCTTCGAGGAATGTGACGTTTTCCTAGACACTTCTATGGGCAAGCATTCGTCTGGGGATGGATTAACTCCTTGAGAATTATTGAATAAATCAAACAGAAAAACGAACACCATCACACAAGGACATTTACGTTTCAATTGATACCATACTCCATATGTCGCAGCATATTCAGTGAAAGCGGACCGTCCTGAACAAAAGATCCAGTAAGATTCATCTGAGTCTCCAGAGTAAATCAAATTTGTGTGAAAAGTCCTGTCGAAATCTGTCCAAATTGGGTCAAAGTAGAACATACGTTTGACGGAAACTTGCGGATTGCGCCCACATGATGAGCCTATAGAAAAGCGAAACCCGTAATGGGCTGTTTTCAGAAACCATATATTTGATGCCCAATTTGCCTCCTAAATTTTGCAGTTGCTCATCGTAAGCTGCAAATGTTTTTACGCACCTCAACCGTTCGTATCAGGACAGCAACTAGTCACCGGCATGATAAGACATCGAAGACTCCGATTTCAGGTGTGGCTTGCCCCAAAAATTCTTATTGCCTCCGGGGTGATCCTGACGTACCGTTCATCGTGCGTTTTGTTGTGATTGATTCGTGAGTGCTTCCGCCCAGCATTTCTCAGCCAGTGGATAGCAAGTCATGCTTGTAACATTTCCGCTTTTTGCATTTCAAGTTCCAACACAACAGATCACCCTCAGAAAAACAACTAAAGACGCACGGCTGTCCCATTAAGTTTAGGTCAGTGACTAGCATTATGTTCTGCCTTGTGTTCACCCAGGTCGTATCATTCACCTACAACTTTGAGCACCTATGACAATGCACTCAGCATCGTCAAATTATTTCGAAACGAACAATAGCATTGGGAGAGTATCGGGAGTACTGGAAGTATTATTATTTTGTGAAATTTCTGAATAAGGTATGGTATTAGTAAGTAGTACATCAAGATTAGTAGCATATTATATTCAGTCACATTAATATTCGGAGTTCGAACGTAAGATCGAAATATGTACAGTGGGCGAAATGTGCCAATATTGAATTAGTTGGCCAAAATGTGCTTACTATGCATGAAGTCAGGTTTCACTAAACGAAAATTTTTAGAAAGCATTTTAGCCGGAGCGTTTCAAAAGCATGACGCACAAAACAATGAAGTCAAAGAGTTTGGCTAACAAATAAGCGAACAAGAGATTATAGGTTTCCCTGGATAGGCATTTTATCTTTCCCCTTAGGACAAATGCGCATTCTATCTGTCGAACGTTGATCTGCGACCGGCCGATTACGTTTGAGTAAATGGCTTCACTTTACCTGCTGAAATATCACCAGGGTGGCAGGTTGCCACAATCCCTCGGCGAAGAAAGTGGTAGATCACATTCATCAAGTGAGAGGAGAAATATTGAATATTTCAGCTGTAACACCCCTTCGGTGCCTAAACCCCGCAACACATGAGATAATCACTGGGAGTGGGATACTGCCCGGTTACCATAGTCCAGACAGAAAAGATTGAGTTGCCGGGTTTGGGCTTCCCAGTAAGAAATTTGGCGCCTTAAGCACCGAGTCATATCGCCTTTACACAAAGGTTAAATTCCCTAATGTATTCCGTAATATAAAATACACTACATTCTATCGCTTGTAATGTACACTTACGTTGAGCAGCTCATAAATGCGGGAGTTTTTTACAAAATTTGATCAACTGGATGGAACTGATTATCTGAAAAACTGCTTGCTCTCTGTGCCAAGAGTTTGCAGTCAGACCGTCTCTGTTAGTTGCATCGTGCTGGCTCTGAGCTACCTGAATGATCATATCTGAATTTCTGTGTTTGATGCATCCGTTTTCGTTTGTTGACACTGGAGGTTAGGTACGAATCGTTCCTGTTTTATAAGTTTGGTCTTCCCTCTGTCCAGATCTGACGGCTCGATACATTTTTTTGGAAATCATTTCTCAATTAGCAAACCGTTTTGATTACTGTGTTTACACCTACTGACCATGTTTTAGTCTTTGAGTATGTCCCATTTTTTCAGTTACATAGTCCGACACCAACGCTTTCATCTTGAAGAAGAATGGAGAAGTAGGACTACAACCGAAATTGAATTATGCTGAAAGGCAGGGGAGCAGTGGACAGCCTTTTCATCACAAAATTGTACACCTCACAAATTTGAGGAAGCCTTGAACACGCGGCCTCTGTGCTGGTAGCTGGCACCATTAACCGTTTGGTCATTGGTGGCAAATCGGCAGTTTGATTATTTGCACTTATTCTGTTCATTTTCTTAGTACGGCATCCAGATCATGTGGTCACACATGTAGACTGCTTGATTTTTGGTATCAGTCGAGTTGCTCGAAGGAACGGGTAACCTAAGAAGCTATGTATTGACGTGAGTTTTCCACTGACTGGGTGACTGAACCATGTGTGCAAAAGTCAATACACACTGAAAAGTTCAGTGATAGCTTTAGCGTCAAGGGAAGCAACAGTCGTCAAACCGAGCGACTTTTCTGGTCAGTGTTTTCATAAATCGTTTTTTCCATAAATAAATTGTCGCCTATTAGTTGTTTCCACAGTGGAGAAACCGGACAAATGGGAATATGCAAATTCCGACATGATACTGAATCTTTGGGGAAACGAGCAGTTTGCAAATGTTTCCGCAGCTATACAACAGTGATTGTGGCATACTTATGCACAGTTGGACGGTTGAAGGAAGCCTACCTAACTACATATACATGTATATGTATGTATGTATGTATGCATATATGTATGTACTGCTTGCCGCACATTTGAGTGCAACAGAGAGTTATGGTAAGTAGTGAACATGAAAACACTTTTTTTCCCAATGAAATAAAGCACAGTTGACGATAATTGTGCTGAAAAAGGGAGAGCGAACGGACGTACCGTTTTCATCCTTCATTAGTGCTACAGATGAACACGCCGAAAAGTATGATACAAAATGACTATTGATCGATCGGTAATGTGGATGTTATTGTGAATCCTTAGACAACGCAGTGAGTGATATTCAACAGTATTTTGACCATACTGCTCTGGATGCACAATGCACACAATTTCGCATACATGAATTTCGCATAACACTTGGAGTGCAAACGTTTCATTATAATTTTTTTGGTTCATTCGTAGAATTGGTCAGTCAAAACGGCATGAAAAAACGCAACACAGATTACTAACTGACCAATCAAACTACGCTAAAGCAACCTCGGGATTAGCTAACCATTTTCGAGTGATTACGCACACTTCAGAGACCATAAAATCACGAACAGAAGAAAGGGAATTTTTTAAACCAACACAGCACTGACGATGTCACCTCGAGTAGTGATGAAACTTTCGAGACCCAACTACGAGGGTCGTCGAATGGACTATCAACCAAACACGTAACTATTGACTGATCGTGACTTGCCAGACTGGATAACTTTGGCTATTCGTATGAATCCACTGAGTAGCTCTCCCGCAGAAACGATTCAATGAATTTTAGCAAGATTTTGTCTAGCAAATGTGAGCCTAATTTATGATGCAAACAATCATCATCTAAAGAAACCTTTGATGTCCCCGGCTTCATATTCTTGCCCCAAGGAAAAGCTCATGTAATGGTCGCGTTTTTAAAGAAAGCACAAAATGGTTTACTCCCTAGCTCATATGCATTTTGAGAGATGGATCATCTCCTAAGCGAACTGTTTCCTAGAAGCACAAGTCTATTTACACCGCATGAGAAATATTGCCGGGGCGTATGTTACTGCAAGTTGAACCCAGGATTCGCAGCATAATGACGTTGATAAGGCGACATAAAATGCGTGGATAAATGGTAACATGGTAAATGGTAAATGGTAACATCCACTCGCTAATTTGCGAATTGTTCCATGTTGACGAGTCAGTGATGGCTGAAAGGGGAATTTGCGAGTGTGCATCTTCATGGGCAGGCGCAGCACTTGTGACTCCGAATGGGAGCGAAAGAGTTTTGCGGTGGATTTTCGTCTCTCAAGATTGTTGTCTTTGACTTGGTGGAAAAATGTGATAAAATGTCAAACTGCAGTTGCATTACCTGCAATTATGTTGGATAAGCAATCCACGCAAATAAAAGCGAAGCCAGAGATTTACTAAAGCAGAAAGATATATCCCCGTTTTTATCTTCAGAGGATGGGAGTTTTCCGGTACACGGTAAAACAGTGTAAATATATTACAAGTCCTACACCGTAGTTTGATTGTATCAACTTATCGAGTAACCAAGTGCTTGAAACCAGTCTGCCTCAATCAACCGGCGGAATAACTACCTTTTTTGCAGTGGTGCTTTCGTGGGGAGGTTTTTGTAAGTTTCAATTAAAGTTTTAGACCTGTTTCATCGTTATTTGGGATCGTCAGCATCGCGCCTCAAACTTTACTGCCTCTTGGCCAGATGTTCAATCAGCTAATCGTTAGACCACAAATGACTGGTTAGCTGGTTAGCTCACACCAAGACAAGCTAAAGCGTCACTCATTCGTCAGTCACGGAAACCATTTTACTTGGTGAGGTATTGGCTATTTCTACGCTTGGCGACTTATCAGTTTGGTGTTTTCAAACATCTGGTAGACTATCCTTTGTCCGATCTACTTGGGAATCGGTGGATTATTTGGTCGATTGGCAAAATAACTATGGGTGCACTTTGGGAGGAGCAACAGCGTAGAGTATCAACCACGTGAGATTCTCCCGGTTGGTAGTCGTTGCAGACTTTATCGATTTTCTAATAATAACACGCATGGTTTCACCTAATTAGAGTGACCAGCCCCACTTGTTTTAAAAAATCGTTACAAACAAAAAGGAAAGATTTGCTTGGGGGTATCTGCTGTGGTAATCTTTCCATTCTACACCGCTTGAGACAGCAGTCGTTTCATGCTATCCAGGTTCCTGGAACCGCTTCCCGCCTATCAGCTAGCCCCGAGGTCTCATTAAGTATGATAGTGACGTACAGTGCTCCTGAACATTCCGCTTAGACTGCGCTCATCGGCATGAAGAATACCCAAAAAAAATTCTCATCAAACTACCAAGAACTAATCAGTAGCTCAACAGGTGGACTTATTCAAGGGTATCTTGGAACGTCCATCTGGGAAGTCACCACTCGTAATCCCAGATTAAAGAATGCGTGAGGGTGCATAGCCTGTAAGTTACTCACTCTGCTGGTCATCCGAAAACAAGTGAGGACCATTTACTTTTTACAAGCGCAACTACAACCCTTGAAATGAGAAAACAACAAATCAAACGGGGTTGTGGAAGACAACAGTATATTCATCCAGCTCAAAGATGGAGGGCCAATCGAGCGTAACCATTGGATTCCGATAATCATGGAGACAAAATGATGATTTGGCCCACATATTTGTAAAGGGGTGGGATGTTGAAGCGTAGGGCTGGCTAGATTATATCAAAATGAGTATAACATTCTTAGTATTGTAGCAATGTTGTACCATTATTCGAGGATTTCGTAGGTTAATTTTGCACTGTGCATGCGGGTATAGCAAAGTTACTCACCCCGGACATCGGAAAGCATTTCAGGTACTGAAGTAGTTCAGATTATTAGTCATTACAAGAAGCTTTGATCACATACAAGGAATGTTCCTCAATCGCAAGCGTAGGAATTTTGATCGCATTGTCAAACATCTAACGTGTTATCTGGCGGTTAGCATGAACCAGCCCAAAATCCTATTAAATATGACCACGTAATCAAGTCGCGTTTGATGCAAGCACGCATCAACATCGCCCCCGAAACACATTATGAATGGGACTTTTTCTGCACACCTGCAAATCGTGAAACTAGGACGTTTCGCTGTTAGGCCCAACGGGAGACACTTGCATATGCGTCAAAATTCAGACACTACACTTTCGTTTTATTGGTCGATTAACATAGTTGGTAAAATCTCACTTTGGCCCTCTCGATTTGAAAAAATGTAAGACGATATAGGCACGAATGAAAGACTCTCATGATGCCCGAATTAGGTTTCTGGAGATCCCGTCAACATATATCATATGTTTCCAATGAAATAATTGGGTGTGTTGGGAATGCAGTTAGTTCTTACGTCGTAGTCTTCCTGCCGGGTGAGTGTATTCCAACCCCTTTTATCCTATTAGGTCGTGGCGGACGCCGATCACTATGCTCTCCCTTATTCGAAGTGGGTTCCAGTAAGGATCAGTCGTTATGGATGAGAGGCTGATCCAAATGCCTTTCGATTAACAGAAATCTACCAAAAGCATCCAGGAAAACTGCATCATCTATCGTCAGAAATATGCAATCTCGTTAGAGTGCTGGCTGGCGAACGCGGAATCACATTAGGCACATGATATGTTGGGAAATGCCCGGACAAAATGTATATGGCTCCCTTCACGATACTTTCAGTTTTACAAACATCTGAACTCTCCATGTCATATCAGTCAGTATCACCTTAATGTCTGATGAGCATACAAGCGCATACGAAAACAAATAAGATGAGGAAAGAGCCAGAAGTAAGGGAAGCAACAGAACCTGTTGTACAGTTGGCCTATTGGAAGTTGAATTCATGTAACCGAGCCACTCTGTTTGAGGCATGCTGGTTTGTCTGTCAACCAATAATGGTATTGAACTTACTGACTGACTTCGGCTGTGAAACGACTAGGAAAAAGAATGAGGCAATTAACTCAATCATTTGACTAATTAGTGACTAAAATACCGATAACAACGCCGTTTTTGCCTGTTGTCTGGTTGCACAATAACGGGATGCGCGGTGATTCACGGAAAAGTGAAATACAGATCTATAATTGGCAACACGTTGACGTTCGGATAGAGAGGACGTTTGCATGGCGTCTGCTTTATTCAAAGAGGTCCCGCCAACGTGTGGGTGGTTAGATCCTACGTAGAACTTTATGTTTAACCTCAATTCTAAATGAGCTACACTGCAAAGCAGACAAAGTGAAGACAATAAGTAAAAAGAACGTAAGCTAGCCGCAAAGCATTCGAAAACAGGGACGTGTTTACGTCAGTAAATTCTGATGGAATTCCGGTAGGAGCACCTGAAAAAGGGACGTTCTAGATGTGACTTGTATGTGTGGTTCAACTGAGGATCTTCACTTCGGTTCTCGATGAACTTAAACGGTCAACGGATCGTAACACGACTTGTTCTATCTCAGTCAGAATGTCAACCACTTAGTTGACATAACCTTATTGCATAACACAGGTATTGCGTTTTACTTCATGATAATTATGAAAGCTGTCAGTCATTCAGATCGATTGGAGTGCAAAATTGTTACCCGAACTGGATGCCTACTTAGAAAATGGGATCTACAAAGAACTTACCCATCGCTATTTTGAATAGGAAATTTGGGGGAAAGTGGTAAATTTTGTGTAAATTATTTCTTCTTGATGAAACCTAAAGAAGACAACGGTCACTGTCCGATACAAATGCTTCATTCTTGGACAAAGTCATCGTGAAAAAGGAAAAGCCGATAGTATTGAATTCCCATTTGTTCTACGCATTATTTTTCCATCCCCGCCTAGCTATTGAAATCCTCTGGGCTAGGCCTTGGTAGGGTTATGTATCACGTACCTGAATGCAACCGAAAAAGAAGTTCTTACTTTTGGACACTGGTGTCAAACGACGAGCAAATGCGGATTAATAAACTTTGTAATATATGACCCCTTTAGGAAGTGAACTGATTGAAGTTAGCTCGTGGCGTCTGAGTATTCACTTACCTAACATCAATGGCTGGCTCATCCACTCTGGCAGGTGACGATTATGATCAGAAACGGTGCTGGTTGACCCGCTGTTTTGCCTCACAGGTAGCTGCAGCGCACCAGATCAAAAATGCTTGGCTTGCAATTGCTCGTTATACGGATTTTGTGCATTTTCATCGTGAGCCTAATCACCCCGATTCGGGGGAAAACTTAGAAATTATTACAAAATATGAATGAACAATAATTTCCCGTTCAAAGTAGCGGCCTTTTAGATGTCTAACATCGTGAACGAAGCGTAAACTTGTAGCCTGGATATCCCATTGGTTGAATGGCACTGCGCAAGAACTACTGTCATGGCTCCAGAACGAAATGTTCACTCAAGTAATCGGTGTTTCTTGTTGACTTTCGCGTTTGAAATATTACCTGAGTATTTGCGTACCTTCAAAAGCTTTCCGCTCAACTCTGAAAGTTCTCCTCAGTGGGCTTCTGTCCGGAAAAACTCCCTCATTTCCGTCCAAAAGGATGTAAACGCTGCTAACCGCGCAGCACGTTTGTAGCCTGGGGCAGAAATTGTAGTTGGAAGTACGGAACAATTTCGTCATTCTAAGCGTATGCTTTACGGCAACAACAATTAAACCGTGACATGTCGGACAGGTGAGAGAACCTAGCCTATAACGGTGCTCATAAAATGAATAAAATTCACAGGTAGCCGTACCTATTTCAAAACTGAATGGCAACTAGGTGTAGAAAACTTATCGGAAAGAACTCACTGGCCAAAGCTAGAACGGTCAGCAGTTGAACCAATGAAGTCTGCATTTTGCCGATTTTCTTGAGAGCAGAAGAACAAAACACTCTGTGGTTTGCCTTGGTATATATTACAAATTCTGGCCAATCAGGACTTTATGTGTAAACCACGAAATGAGTGGTTCTAAGCCAAGCTACCATCCGGTGTCCAAAATCGGACTGTACATGTCAGATCATGCTTAAAACCCAGGCTGCGGGTAACAGGCATAGAGTCCATGTACCCGGCGAAGGGCAGTGTATATTTCAAACAACCCATCGGCGGTGGCGATTTGGTTGAGTGTATTTGAAAACGGGGATGTCGCACAATAAGTTATCAACGTGCACTGGTTTACTGGGGCTAACTTGTGAAACCACTGATGAAACAGCAAAGGTAAAACCAAAAAAACGTTTCATGCTTTGGCCGCCAGTAATAAGGAGACAGATTGCCCATTTCAGTTTCAATGAAATCAGTCACGAACGTAGATACTGAGTATTTGTAGGCGTAAAACGTGCGAGGTAATAAACTTTGGAACTGATACTGGGCTTGTGATTACGGTAAGGATCAAAGGATTTCCAATGGATATTACAAACCCACAATCGCTGCCTCACCGGTTTTCCAGCTCCTGCAAATGTGATAACGAGCGCAATAATTGCGCAGCTCATATCTACTCCAGTTTTCGTTATGGGTGGATTTTATTGTTGGCAGAAGAGAGAATGATTGTTCACCTTGAATTCACATTTTGCCGCATATTAGCGGAAAATTAATGAGCCAGTACTTGGAGCAGGTACTCATAATGCTAGCACAATCATACAAACTGGTCCTCCCTATGAGCTGTGGATGTAAACCGCCCGCCAAATGAGTAGAGAAAACCCAGCGATCTCGTGGAGGGTCACAGTCTAGGGACATCCAGTACTCTGCGGGGATTCAAGAAAGAGTTGGGTACAAGATTGGTGTTCAAGTGGGGTGAAGTGTGACAGTTGTGGCAGTCGGGAGAATTGGTGGAGTAAAGCTCCAAACACTTCGCTCTCTAGGCGTTTTAAAATGCCTAACTTTGGGTTGTAGAATCGCCCATAAATATGAAAAAAGATCAATTTTTTGGTTTGGATGCTGTACAGAACTATATACTTCAGTATAAATGTGACAGAACAGAGTCTGATAGCAGACTGGGATCTCCTGTTGAATTTTCGTGAACAGGCGAACATTGCAATGTAGCTGCCAGAATGCACCTAACATTAGTGCAATTTGGAACAAAACTCGGCTTGATGAAAACCGAAACGCTGGCGCATTTTACGATTACTTCCATGGCTGAATTACACTGAGCAGAACCAAGGAAATACTATGCATCAGGCCGACAAATTCCAGGACTAGATGTCAAATGTCCAGGAGCCCGAAAATTGTTTCACTGATACTAAAAGCGCCCTAATTAGAATAAATCACAACAAAACAATCCGCAAGGTAGGCGGATCAATAAATTACTCTCAGAAATGTAGTCCTGATCGACTGAAAATTTTAGGGCGGTTCAGCTGGCCTCCTACAACAAAACTGCTAAGAGCGCTGAGTGGAATACCGGCACTAGCGCGCCGCCACTGACGCAACGAGAGATCCACCTCTCCTCAATTAAGGCGGTGGTGCTCAGCTGAGGAATCTGACCATTATAATATTGAAGGTTCCGGATTAAACAAAAATGCCAGCGGGAAGGAGCACCTTGATGGTCAATCCTGTCTTCATTCCTGACAACATTCTTTTATTCGCTGCATTTGGGGCCCTCCCGGGCACTATTTTTTCGCAGGCTGATTAATTTCTGCTGAGGCAGGCTTGTAGCACTGCTGCTAGGTTCCGCCACAGCTGAGGATGCATCGAAAATATGGTCACACAAGGACAAGCTCTTGAGCAGCCTGACGCTTTCTAACATTTTCATTGGTTGGATATCTTGGTATAAAGTCCGCTATTGAATCTGTCGATTGCCAGAATCTTTGACGGTGTCTGGCCATCAAGGGCGCTTGAAAATGCACAGCACCGTGTTCATTTCGGGTGCCACCATCCGCAGTTAAAACACTCATCACCGGGAAGCTCAAAGACCGAACTATAGAGGCGAGTAAAGTTCTAAGCCCCGCTCATATAACTCACCGACTGACAGTTTTTGACAAAACTTCTGGCCTCAGTTTCTTTACTGACACTGGAGCCGACATCAGCATTATTCCCTTATCCACCGCTTATTCCAACTCCAAATCGTCTTCTGTAACACTAACCGCCACCAATGGTTCTTCTATCAAGACTTACGGACAGCGTCTTTTACAAGTTACTCTTGGGTTACGCCGTGAGTTTACGTGGACTTCTGTCATCGCTGACCTACATCACCCTATCATTAGCGCCGATTTTTTCACTCATTTCAACCTTTTGGTAGACCTGAGACAACAAGGTTTTATTGACGCAAATACTCAACTGTCTACGAAAGGGCGCTCCATCATTCTGCCCTCCATCTATCCAATTACAGTTTATGGAAGTGGCTATTCACCGTATGACGGATTGCTTAATGAATTTCCAGATTTAACCAAACCCCATTTTCACCAGCCAAACCCAAAACACTCCGTATTTCACTACATTCATACACACGGCCCTCCAGTTTTCACATCCACGTCGTTTGGCCCCTGAAAAGTTACAGATAGCCAAGGACGAATTTCAGCATATGCCTCAACTAGGTTTCATCAGACCTTCCCAAAGCACGTGGACTCTCCATATGGTACCTAAAAAACATACTCAGCCTGGCGTCCTTGCGGTGACTACCGTGCACTGAACAATGTCACCATACCCGACCGTTACCCCATCCCACACCTGCATGATTTTTTTTCTTCTATAAACGGATGCACTGTTTTTTCCCATATTGACATCCTCCGCGCTTATCACCACATCCCGATACATCCAGACGACGCTCATATAACTTCTATTACCACACCGTTTGGGCAATTCCAATTTTCACGCATGCCTTTCGGCCTTCATAATGTAGCCCAAACTTTTCGGCGTTTCATAGATCAAGTGCTATCTGGTTTACCATTTGTGTTCGCTTACCTAGATGACATTTTGGTTGCTAGTCCTGGAACTGAACAACACATTGAACACTCACGTCTCTTATTTACTCGATTACGCGATCATGTGTGGTTATTAACACTCAAAAATGTTTTTTCGGTTCATCTTTGTTAAACTTCCTCGGCCATACGATTAATCAAGACGTTATATCGCCTGCCACTGATAAGTTGACCATTATTCGTAAGTTTCCTCTCCCCACCTCGTTTAAGCAGCTCCATCGTCTCTCAGGAATAGTTAACTTCTACCGACGCTTCATTCCTAACGCTGCTTCCACATTAGTACCATTCACGAATCTTTTATCTGGAAACCCCGAAACTTTTCGATTGACCGATTCATCCATATCAGCCTTTGAGCAAGCCAAAGTCTCCCTAGCTGATTTCTCAAACTATTTCGCTTACAACATAGTTCCTTTCTATCACTCAACTGTGAGGTTTCGAACCATTCTATGGCACAGTTTTGCATCAGACTATCAATAATGTGCATCAACCACTTGCATTTTTCTCTCAAAAGCTACCACCCACCGAATCACTACGTTTGGTAGTGAACTGTTAGCCATTTACCTGTCTCTCTGCGATTTCCGTTATTTGCTGGAAGGGCGCGAATTTTGCGTTTATACGGATCATAAACCGTTGACGTCAGCCTTACTAGTCAAGTCTGATAAATATTCACCCCGTGAAATACGTCACCTTGATTATATTTCTCAATTCACCAATGATAGTCGCCATATATCAGGGCATCTCAATGTCGTGGCAGACACGTTGTCCCGTCCGGAAGTTGACTCCCTTCACTCAACGCCCACAATCGATTTGCAACGTATGGCTCAGCTACAACGAGACAAGCCCATTATTTTGCCGTCAAGCGACAAACAGCTTTCATTACACGTCAAACCGGTACCCCTACAAATTACACCAGACACAATCGATTGCGACTTCTCTACCCCATGCCCAAGACCAGTTGTTCCGCTTTCGATGCGACGCCAAGTGTTTGAAGCTTTACATAACGTCTCACATCCCGGAATGCGTTCGACTGTTTAACTCATTTCTGAACGTTTTGTATAGCCAGATATGAACAAAGACATCCGTTCATGGGCAAAAGCTTGTCTCGGATGTCAACGTTCTAAAATTATCCGGTATACGCACTCACCCGTTGGCACTTTCTCCCAACCAGACTGCCGTTTCGACCATGTTCACCTAGACATAGTCGGCCCGCTGCCGATATCTAACGGTTGTTCCTACCTTCTCGCATGTGTCGTCTGCTTTACATGGTGGCCTCAGGCTATCCCCATTCCCGATATTTCTACCGAGACTGTCGCTTGAGCTTTCATTACCGGCTGAATCACCAATTTCGGGGTCTCTTCCTTCATAACCACAGACCGCGAATCGCAATTTGAATCACAACTGTTCCAACGTCTCACTGAACTACTCAGATGCAAAAGCATTCGAACCACAGCCTATCGTCCTCGAGCAAAAGGTTTATTTGAACGATTTCACCGACATTTAAAGACCGCTTTGCGAGCACAAAACAGTTCACCTAATTGGTCTAATCAACTACCACTGGTATTGCTACATTTACACACTATGTACCGTTCATCCTTGAATTTTTCGCCAACAGAACTGGTTTGCGGCACAACATTACGAATACCGGGTCAATTTTTCTGCTCGGATAGTCAAACTACCCCTGATTCATCTACTTATGCTACTACATTAAAAACGCACATGTCTGGACTACGTTATTACTCACCTCCAATACAAAACAAATCATTTTATGTTCCTCCATACCTATCCAATTGTTCTCATGTTTTCATTCGTTCTGATCGTGTTGAACCACCCCTACAACCTCCATATACCGGACCTTTTCGTGTTCTTTTGCGGAATGACAAACATCGTACTGTTCAGTTACATGATAAACAGGACACCATTTCTATTGATCGTTTAAAACCCGCTTATTTGGACTCTCTTGAATCAAGTATGCCTGTCAGTCCAGAACACAAAGTGCCCATCGATAAGGCTGCACCCTCATCTTCAGAACCTACAACCGAAAGCACTGCAAAACCTCACCGCATCACTCTTTCTGGCAGACACGCACACTGGCCAGACCGTTTCATCGCAAGTTCATATCAACCATTTCATCACGACTTGACACCTGACGTTTAACTGACCATTTTTCTTCTCGATAGAGGGAGAGTATTTGTGGCGGTTGCCCNTTCACCAGCCAAACCCAAAACACTCCGTATTTCACTACATTCATACACACGGCCCTCCTGTTTTCACATCCACGTCGTTTGGCCCCTGAAAAGTTACGGATAGCCAAGGACGAATTTCAGCATATGCTTCATCAGACCTTCTCAAAGCACGTGGACTCTCCATATAGTACCTAAAAAACATCCTCAGTCTGGCGTCCTTATGGTGACTACCGTGCACTCAACAATGTCACCATTTCCAACCATTACCCCATCCCACACCTGCAAGACTTCTTCTCTAAACGGATGCACTGTTTTTTCCCATATTGACATCCTCCGCGCTTATCACCACATCCCGATACATCCAGACGACGCTCATAAAACTTCTATTACCACACCGTTCGGGCAATTCCAATTTTTACGCATGCCTTTCGCCCTTCACAATGTAGCCCAAACTTTTCAGCGTTTCATAGATCAAGTGCTATCTGGTTTACCATTTGTGTTCGCCTACCTAGATGACATTTTGGTTGCTAGTCCTGGTACTGAACAACACGTTGAACACTGACGTCTCTTATTTACTCGATTACGCGATCATCGTGTTGTTATTACCACTCAAAAATGTTTTTTCGGTTCATCTTTGTTAAACTTTCTTGGCCATACGATTAATCAAGACGGTATATCGCCTGCCACTGATAAGTTGACCATTATTCGTAATTTTCCTCTCCCCACCTCGTTTAAACAGCTCCAACGTCTCTTAGGAATGATTAACTTCTACTGACGCTTCATTACTAACGCTGCTTCCACATTAGTACCATTCACGAATATTTTGTCTGGAAACCCGGAAACTTTTCGATTGACCGATTCAGCCATATCAGTCTTTGAGCAAGCCAAAGTCTCCCTAGCTGATTCTCTCAAACTATTTCGCTCACAACATAGTTCCTTTCTATCACTCAACGTCGGTGCTTCTAACCATGCTACAGGCGCAGTTTTGCATCAGACTATCAATAATGTGCATTAGCCACTTGCATTTTTCTCTCAAAAGCCACCACCCACCGGATCACGTTACACTACGTTTGGTAGTGAACTGTTAGCCATTTACTTGTCTTTCCGCGATTTCCGTCATTTGCTGGAAGGACGCGAATTTTGCGTCTATATGAATCATAAATCGTTGACTTCAGTCTTACTCGCAACGTATGGCTCAGCTACAACGAGACGAGCACATTATTTCGCCGTCAAGGGACAAACAATTTTCATTACACGTCAAAGCGGTGCCACTACATGTTTCACCAGACACAATCGATTGCGATTTCTCTACCCCATACCCAAGACCAGTTGTTCCGCTTTCGATGCAACGCCAAGTGTTTGAAGCTTTACATAACGTCTCACATCCCGGAATACGTTCGACTGTTTAACTCATTTCTGAACGTTTTGTATGGCCAGATATGAACAAAGACATCCGTTCATGGGCAAAAGCTTGTCTCGAATGCCAAAGTTCTAAAATTATCCGGTATACGCACTCACCCGTTGGCACTTTCTCCCAACCAGACTGCCGTTTCGACCATGTTCACCTAGACATAGTCGGCCCGCTGCCGATATCTAAAGGTTGTTCCTACCTTCTCGTATGTGTCGTCCGCTTTACATGGTGGCCTCAGGCTATCCTCATTCCCGATATTTCTACCGAGACTGTCGCTCGAGCGTTCATTACCGGCTGAATCACCAATTTCGGGGTCCCTTCCTTCATAACCACAGACCGCGGATCGCAATTTGAATCACAACTGTTCCAACGTCTCACTGAACTACTCAGATGCAAACGCATTCGAACCACAGCCTATCGTTTTCGAGCAAACGGTTTAGTTGAACGATTTCACCGACATTTAAAGACCGCTTTGCGAGCACAAAACAGTTCACCTAATTGGTCCGATCAATTACCACTGGTATTGCTACATTTACACACTATGTACCGTTCATCTTTGAATTTTTCGCCAACAGAACTGGTTTGCGGCACAACATTACGAATACCGGGTCAATTTTTCTGCTCGGATAGTCAAACTATCCCTGATTCATCTACTTATGCTACTACATTAAAAACGCACGTGTCTGGATTACGTTATTACTCATCTCCAATACAAAACAAATCATTTTATGTTCCTCCATACCTATCCAACTGTTCTCATGTTTTTATTCGTTCTGATCGTGTTGAACCACCCCTACAACCTCCATATACCGGACCTTTTCGTGTTCTTTTGCGGAATGACAAACATTTTACTATTAAGTTACATGACAGGCAGGACACCATTTCTACTGATCGTTTAAAACCCGCTTATTTGGACTCTCCTGAATCAAGTATACCTGTCAGTCCAGAACACAAAGTGCCCATCGATAAGACTGCACCCTCATCTTCAGAACCTACAACCGAAAGCACTGCAAAACCTCACCGCATCACTCTTTCTGGCAGACACGCACACTGGCCAGACCGTTTCATCGCAAGTTGACATCAACTATTTCATCACGACTTGACACCTGACGTTTAACTGACCATTTTTCTTCTCGATAGAGGGAGAGTATTTGTGGCGGTTGCCCAAGCTGATTAGTGCATCCGCGTCCACTGTCTCCCTCGTGCTTTGTTTTGTTCCGCATCCCACAACGTGCATCACGAGACAAAATCGTGAAACTGAATACGACCTTTGTAAAAAAACATGTCAACAACAGACCAACTCCGGTTCCGTGAACTGTTGGAAAGGAGGACATGTGAGTTCACATTGTTTTCACGTCCCACTCGATACAATGACATATATAAGGACGGAACACGGCCAAAAAAACACACGTCAGAGCGCAGCGCGACTCAACAGCACGCCACATCGGTCTATGGATCTAATGTCAGGGAACATCAGGCCACGGAACAAGGAACAAGTGTGGGCGATACAATTGCCAAGAGAACACTTCCTACATCCGGTCTATTTACGAAAGCAGCAACGGCAACTTCAGGACAGGTGAGGGGGCGTGTGAGGCGACAGTATTAAGAGGGTCGACCCGATGGTCTCGATGTTGGCCACAACCGCCGGCGAATTATAGAAAATAATTTTAGATATATACATATGTATGTATACGTGTACTTTGAAATCATGGTCCAGTGTTGCTGAAAAGACACCGGCTATGCACAGCTACATTGGGAATCAGACAGCCATGCCGTCCTCACTGGGCCTTCGGCGAAGGCCGAAACGTGAAGCCGATTGGGCCAGACAGTTGAGTTATCGGCTTCCGGGGAGGGTCCATCATGAGAACCCCATCAACCACCAGCCTGCAGTTCAGACCTCTGAGGAGGAGGCTAGAGGCGAAGTTCTCGAACAAAATCCTGTACCCTTCCACTGTGTTTTGGGTCACACTTTGGAGGTGAGGTTTTGTCACCGTCCCACTGCCTGTGTAACCTGCATTTAGCATCCAACTCTGGAGCTCATTGCTCACCGGCCCTCCTTCACATCCTCTACCGCCCATCGAATGCTGCGCAGTCCACATATGACAGCCCACATGCTAGTCCTTCAAAGATTCTTCTTCCTTTCAACTATCATCCACAAAATTAAACCAATGCAATCACTCACTGAATTATATACATCCAATACACGCTACAGCCAACTTTGGTTGTCGATTTGGCCAGCGGTCATTACTCGCTGCAAACTTAATTCCCTTTAAATCGACGTTTGCTTTGTCTTCAAATATGCACACGGGACTCCAAATTGGCAGTAAACCGTAAGCCACTTGCGATGAGCTTGGATGCCCCAATTTCATAATTTGCGTATCTGGCGATCCGGAGGCAAAGGCATTTCTCTTCCACGGTGTGGATGTTACACAGCGTGCATGCCAGAATGCACGGTAAGCATCGATGGAAACCCTCCGTTAATAAGCGACAGTCGCATTAAACAAGTGATTCCGTGACTGGTTTCGGTGGGTGGCATCCAAGTCTACTACATTTGAGTTCATACCGGAAAAACGGTTGGACAAACAAGATAAATTTGACTGACATGAAAATTGAGAGCAAACGGGTATGGTCAGGGCACATGTTGTAGATGTATTCAGAGCTTAGTTTGTCGCAACTGACCTCAAAGTTGTCAGATCAGTTTGAAAAGGTCATGCATGACGCTTGTTCATATCATGTCATTGTTTCTTTCTGAAAACGACTGAGTAGCTTGTTGAGTTTCCTGTGTGAATATGATGCTTTGTGACCTGCGTCAAATCTGTGCAGTTCACCTTATGTGGCCGCGGACATAGCCGGTCAGAACACATGTGCAAAATAAATATGAAATGAATTGAGAACAGGCCAAAAGGTCTCAAGCAGAGCTGCTATATTGCCGTACAGAAAACACTCGCCTGCAATAATGTATTTTAGACAGTTCACGTATCTGGCGATCCGGACGCAAAGGCATTTTTTACCTGCGGTGTGGGTGTTGCGCAGCGTGCATCCCAGAATGAACGGCATGCTTCGATGTNAACCCGGCGTTGCCAGACTAACGTAGTCATATAAGATATGCCAGTATGCAAACTCGAACAAAAGAACCCAACACAGAGGACACAATGATGGTGTGTGTCGCAACTACTGGCCATATACTGTCAGTTACTTCAAAATGTGTAAGAGGAAAACAAGATTAATCGCAGCTCAAAAATTATGGGTTTTCAAACTTTGTGACTTTCGAGAGAAATTTCAGCATCCCGAATTTTTTGATTAAGGGGTACCTTTCAGTGCATCCACTGGCGATTTCCGCAGGCGTACCGACGATCCGGACAAACTCTCAGCTGTGAGGAGTGACAAGTTGTCAGCTGGTCCGCATCGGTGCGGAACGCTTTTTGAAAGAAATCTGTTATGGTGTACTGTCAGTTACTTCAAAATGTGTAAGAGGAAAACAAGATTAATCGCAGCTCAAAAATTATGAGTTTTCAAACTTTGTGAATTTCCAGCTTTAGTGCTACATGTTTGTTTGTTTGTTTGATCTGCCCTCAAAATTTAGTAGATTGCATTCAAACCCCATAGTGGAATATCGTGAAGATGAATCCGAAAAGTCTAACAACAAACTTTTATTCGTAGAATAGTTTGTGCCCGTTGTTTCGACTGTAGGTTGTGTGAGGTCTGTATTCATTTTTGTGAATATTTGCTGCAACACCAGCTGTGCCTGTGTCCCGGGTATTTCCCCCTAGCACGGAGGAGCAAATCTCATTGGACAAGACTCAATCATTTACGCAGGCGTTTTCACAATGTAAGGAGTTGCTCACAGCTGGAGTATTCGCCGTTCCCTTGGACCGATAGTGAAAGCTTTACACTGGGTCGTTTCTCCAAAACAGTAGCGTTTGTTCACCTAATTTTGTTGCGTTGATTTCCGTTTTTCCTGTGTCTCTCCAGGCAGTTGAATGCGACATCTTCCAGTGCAGACGTGCTCCAACTGGTCGCCTCCAGTAGGGAGTAAAACGCGTTGAAACAAAAAATCGCAGGAAACCATCCTGTGATGCACATTGGGGAGTTACGCCCATACATGGAAAGTGGAAGACAAATACACATTGTACAACACAGTCTGGAATGTGCAGGAATTGCTCTGGAAGCCATCAATTACATGTTCGTTCCATATTCGTTCAGTGTGGGGCGCGGAATCGGATTATTTGAACCACTAGCCAAAGGCCAGGGTTCTGTGCTTGTGCGGTAATACGGCACAATCTGGTGCAATTCAGAACGAGTTGAAAGCCGCGTTCGTGGGCAGGTTGTGAGATGGCCGGCTGAGCAATTGCCACCTAGAAAAACAGTTGGACAAACAAGATAAATTTGACTGACATGAAAATTGAGAGCAAACGAGTATGGTCAGGGCACATGTTGTAGATGTATTCAGAGCTTAGTTTGTCGCGACTGACCTCAAAGTTGTCAGATCAGTTTGATAAGGTCATGCATGACGCTTGTTCATATCATGTCATTGTTTCTTTCTGAAAACGACTGAGTAGCTTGTTGAGTTTCCTGTGTGAATATGATGCTTTGTGACCTGCGTCAAATCTGTACAGTTCACCTTATGTGGCCGCGGACATAGCCGGTCAGAACACATGTGCAAAATAAATATGAAATGAATTGAGAACAGGCCAAAAGGTCTCAAGCAGAGCTGCTATATTGCCGTACAGAAAACACTCGCCTGCAATAATGTATTTTAGACAGTTCACGTATCTGGTGATCCGGACGCAAAGGCATTTTTTACCTGCGGTGTGGGTGTTGCGCAACGTGCATCCCAGAATGAACGGCATGCTTCGATGTAGGCTCTCCGTATAGATTGTTTACAGCAATCTGTTGGACCACGTCGAATTACGCGCAAAACCCCAAGAGCCAAATCGTCCTAATGGAGGTTTATTTACAAATGCGGTACTCAAATCGTTGGCTACGCCAGCTTCTATACACCGGTTTCGGAACTGCTAATTCCTAACGGATCTCAAAGTCCACGCCGACTCAAATCCACATGTTTACATGATAGCGAAACCACGTGTTTGGAGTCGGTGTGGACTCGGAGATCCGTTAGGAATTAGCAGTTTCTAAACCGATGTATAAAAGCCGGCGTAGTCCCACGATTTGAGTACCGCATTTGTAGATAAACCTCCATTTGGAAGATTTGGCTCTTGGGGTTTTGCGCGTAACTCGACGTGGTCCAATAGATTGCTGGTAACAATCTATAATATGTTACGGTTATCTGCCTTTTGAACTTGAGTCACGCGTGCCAATCCACAAAAAGGTACCAAGAAATCCGATTTCTGGAATCACCTGGAATCACGGTACTATTGCAAGTATAATAATAATACACATATTTAACAAACCTCGACAGATTCTCTCTTGCAGATACCGTAGAAGATACAAAATGGGGCGGCACAAATACCAGCCTGAGGATAAATCGCAGTTTACCTCGCCTCAAAATCGATATCGTCACAAGTCAACAGACACCGACGGCGAGTGACCACAAAAACACAATGTCCGACCAAAATCCGTAAAAGTTATAAAAATAGTTCAATAAAACAGGAGGGTTTCAGTTCCTCGGATCAGGGGGCAATAATTACGGGAATAGACTGTCTCATATGGTGGAGAACGGGAGCACGTTCTTAATCAGCTGTCTTCTACATAGTACTCAAATCTAGAAATCAATCTCAAGTATCCCGTGGATCTCGGACGTTCACTTGTATTGGAATTTTTGAACTTTGGAACCAATATGACCAGAACACAAAGCGGCAAGTTACTCGAAACCTTGTCGAACTCAGAACTTGCTAACTTTATGAACGATAATTCTGATAACGTTGTTGACCGTGACATTTGCATTTATCAGCCGCCATTATTGTGTCGACATTCACCACCTAGGTCAAGCGTAGCTGGTAGTGTAAGGTCCAGCAGGCACATGGGTAGAGATTATATCAAAATTAGGTTAGACAAGGAGATATTGGAGGAAGAGATCGCGATAGCAATGAAAGAGCCAGAGATTAGAAAGCGGAAGTTAGCGTCCCGGAAGCTTATGAGTACTCTGATGATGAAAGCTCGATGCTCGGCGACTGTGAACGTGAGTTTCCATCCAGTGAACAGAAGATCGAGAAATTTGTAGCAATTAACCCAGAGGAAATCGAATGCACACAGTCATCAGCGAATCGGCCCAGAAAAGGCGACGCCGCCGGGACTCAAACCGCGGCGCACGAAATGAACGGTACACACGTTGACCACTATGCCACAGCGCCAGGGCTCAACTTGCCGAAAATAGAGATAGCTAAGTTCAGCGGGAATCCGAAAGAATTTTGGAAGTTTAGAAAGCATTCCAAATGAGTATAGCTGATCGGCGCCTTGATGATAGCAATAAATTGATGTACCCTCTCCATTATTGTTGTGGGGAAGCGAAAGAGGCCATTGAACACTGCGTGTTCCTTCCTTGAAAGGCAGGCTTTCAAAAGGCCATGGATATCCTCCGGACGCGGTTCGGCGTGCCACACGACGTTGCGCAGTCATTCATTAATAAACCACTGGTTGGAGGGCCCATTGCTTCTGGAGACGTCGATGCCTTACGAAGGCTGATAAGGAAACTGATCAACTGTAATCTGGCATTAAGGCAGATTGAATATACAGCGGACCGAAATTGCTCAACGAATCTCAAGCGTATAGTAGAACGTGTACCTCGGCATTTGCAACAAAGGTGGGCTGAGGTGGCAGACGACATATTGTGTTTGGGATCAGAGCCAAGATTTGAGCATCTGGTATCGTTTCTCAAGGTCTCAGACTATGCTACGCATATCTAACGGCCTTCGGATGGGCAATTTTCAGACCAGCCCCCTGCAGGACCCAAACGAATATCAGTGAATTGCCTCAGTACGGAACCTAGTGTTAAGGATCACATACTGAGGATGTTTGAATCGGAAATCAACGAAAGTATGGGTACAGATAGATGTCTGTCCCTAGAGAACAAGGAGATTATGAAAGACACAGAGCAGTCTGTTAGCTTGTTGGACGGTCACTATCAGGTGCCGCTGCTTTTTAAGGTTGACTGGAAGAACCTACCTAGTAACCTGAATGTAGCGGAGAAACGCCTCAGTTGCTGAAAGGTCGCTTGTTGAAGGATGATAACCGCCTTAGACACTATACCGAGACCCTAACTACTTACGAAAAAAAGGGTATGTAAGTCGGTCGCTAGTTGGTTCAACCGAAGGCTTGCGCTTCATCCCGCATCATCCGGTCTTCAACCATCGAATGCCTGGGAAGTTCCGTATAGTTTTCGACTGCGCTGCGAAAAGTCAGGGTGTTTCTTTCAACGACTGCTTATTTTTCGTACCTGACCTTACAAATGACATCATCGGTGTTTTACTGCCTTTCCGACTTCATGAAACTGCTTTGTCTGCAGGTATCGAAGAGGTATTCTTACAAGTTCGCTTGCCACCGGAGGATGGGGCAGCGTTCAGTTTTCTGTGGTACACTGGCCGCAATCTGAATAAATCCCCAGACGTCTTTCATCTTAACGTGCACCCGTTTGGAGCCACCTCGTCCTCGTTTTGCGCCGCCTTTGCTCTGCGTAGCGTTGCTGATGACAACAGAAATTAGTTCGAAGAAAAGGACAGTTTCTGCAGTAAAGGAAAACCTTTGCGTAGATGATTGCCTTGTATCTGTGGGATCTGTCAATATAGCTAAAAAGCTAGTTTGCGAACTCAATTCGATGTTGCATTTGGGCGGACTTCGTTTACATAAGTGGGTGAGCAACAATCCGGAATGTCATCCCTATTAGCGAGCGAGCTTCCGAGCTAGTTGACCTCGGCATTTCAGATTCAAGTTTGCACAAGACGCTAGGTCCGTGCTGGTCTACCAAAACTGCTTGCTTCCGATTCAGGGTCGACTTGCCAACACGCCCAGCGACCAAACGCGGTATACGTTCTTGCATCGTCTCACTTTACCACCCCCTCGGATTCGTGGCCCCACTTCTACTTCAACCCAAACGATTATTACAGCGATTGTGAGAGAAGAAATTTGGTTGGGACGAACGCATTGATACGGCCATGGAAACTTTGTGGGACTGTTGACAGCGCGACATGCAAAGAGTTGAGGCTTTGGAAATCCCCCGATGCATCATGCCTAATGAGTTTGATGTACGTCTTACTCAACTGCATATCTTCTCTGATGCCCCAGAAGTTGGATACGGATCCGTAGTTTATTTACCTTGTATACACCGTTCCAGGATGGTATGCCGTAATTTTCCGATTGGCGAATCCCGTGTTGCCCCTATGAAGCCTGTTGCCATACCGCGACTGGAATTGCCAGCTGCTGTCTTGTCCGTAAGGTTAACGAGCTTCGTCCTGAGGTAACTGAGTTTGAAAATAGACAGCACATGCTTGCGGACTGACTCTATGATCGTACTTCATTACATCAATAACAGAAATTCCAAATATAACACGTTCGTCGCTCATAGGCTGGGATTCATTCACGAGAATACCGAAGTATTGCAGTGGAGGCATGTGCCAACGCAAGACAATCCAGCAGATCACGCATCAAGGGGAGTCGCTGGTAGCCGCATGAACGTTCTAGATATTTGGTTGCATGGCCTAGTCTTTCTACAAAGCCCAGAGCACATGTGGTCAAAATTGAATGCTAAATGCTTTGCTGAAGATATACCGGGCCTCAAAGTTAAAGAGTCCAACGTTTTGAACACTACTGTCTTGGGACAATTAGCATTTGACAAACCACTCTCTTACTATTCTCCATGGATTAGTCTGAAACGAGCCATAGTATGGATGACGCGATCCAAATTGTAGCTTTGCGTAAAGTCAAATAAAGAAGAGAAGTATGTGCTCTCACTCAGCCCTCTGCGGCTGGATGAACTGAGAGCAGCAGAATATTCACTGTTGCAATACGTGTAACAGCATGCCTTTCGGCATTCATAAAATTCTCTCATCGGAAAATCACGTCCTGATGAGACCCTGAATGTGAACTCGCCTAACTCGTTGCGTAAACTCTCTCCAATATCCCCTGAAGGACTCATATGTGTCGGAGGAAGGCTGCAGAATATTGGTTTGTCCCAATCCCGTAAACATCCCATCATACTTCCTATTTGACATCCCGTGACGCATTGCTTGGTTAGACACTACCATGAGTTGGCAGGACATGTGGGCACGTCCCACATTCTAGCTGTCATGCGTCAGAAATTTTGGGTTGTCAAGTCGGCATCCGCGGTTAAAAGACTTGTGCGTAGGTGTTTGTCATGTAAGGCAAGGTCGATGAAGCCAGCGGAACAGCTGATGGCACCGTTACCACCATGCAGAGGTGAACCCGATTACGCTTTTGCCGCCCCTGGTGTGGACTATTTCGGTCCCTTTTTTGTACGCAACGAACGGCAGTCGAGGAAGCGATATGGGTGTATCTTCTCATGTTTGAAGACGCGTGCACTTCATATCGAGGTAGCTCAATCCTTATACATCGACGCCTTTCTTGTGGCATTTTCCCGTTTTGTTAACCGTCGTGGTTCGCCAAAGAAAATGCACAGTGACTGAGGAAGTAACTTCGTTGGAGCCGAACTAGAACTTCGGCAATTTCTGAATTCGCTAAATTGCGATCCCGTTAATAAGAGAATGATAGCCCACGGTATTGAATGGCACTTAAACCCACCCTATAGCAGTCACCGCAAAGGAGTATGGGAGCGTCAGATACTACCTCTCCGCCGAGTACTGACTGCGGTTTCTCTCGAACAGGTGTTGACCGACGAAACTTTGTCTACCTTCCTAACTGATATGGAACGTATTTTAAATAACCGTCCACTTGTACCTGTCCACGATGATCCAGACTTAGATATGCCTACCCCAAGTCACTTGCTATTGTTGCGGAGACAGATTGAGTTGTAGGTGATTTGGTCAATTTGCGCGACAGATATACCCAATGTTGGAGACAGGGGCAAGTGTTGGCGGATGCGTTTTGGCGTCGATGGTTCAAGGAGTACATTCCGCTGTTACAGTTACGACACAAGTGGATGCGAAAACGTCGAGATTTTCGCGTTGGAGACTTCGTATTATTCAGCGGCGAAAATCCAAGTCGCGGACATTGGGAGAAAGGCATTATAGTGGATGCCAGGTCCGGAAGCGATGACCATATTCGGGAAGTATTAGTAAAGACTACCTCGTGTACGGTTGGGCGGGATATACGTCGCATCTGCCTGCTGGAAGGAGTAGAATACAGCTAGTTACTTACCCACTCTAGGCGCATGCTGCAGATTGAGGGAGGCGTTCGCGGCTAGAGTAATTGTATCATTCTCGTTGATCTCTTTGTTGCATGTGGTGGATTTAGTTGGTAGATTAGAGAAAGCTATGCAGGCTTTGTAGGGCGGTGTCGATTCCTCTCTTCCGTTTATATATTATACAACGCGATTCCCCCTTTTTTGTTATTTTGGTTTTGCGTCTATACCACCTTGCTTGTTTTTTACCTGAACATAAACCATTCTTTGGCCGTGTCATCACACGTGTTGCTTAAGCCGACACGTGGTTTCGCTATCCTGTAAACACGTTGCTTTGAGACGGTGTGGACTTTGGGATCCGTTAGGGATTAGCAGTTCATAAACCGGTGTATAGAAGCCGGCGTAGTCCCACGATTTGAGACTTGTAAAGTTTTATTATTTCATTATTGCATTTATAGTACTGCCTGTGTAGATAAACCTCCATTTGAACGGTTTGGCTTTTGGGGTTTTGCGCGTAACTCGACGTGATCCAACAGACCGCTGGAAACAATATATACTCCGTCAGGAAGTGAGGGCAGAATTAACCATGTGATTCCGTGACTGGTTTTGGTTGGTGGCATCCACGTCCACTACATGTGAGTTCTTCCTGGACGTTCCTGCTGACCTGGCAAAGGCGGAGTTCAGCGAACAACTAAAGAGGTCGCCGCCGATCATCCGTATGCTGGACATCGACCCAGATCTACCACCTGACCGTGCCTCTTCCGAGCTTAATAGTCCAAAGTTCAAGTCACCTGCCAGTCAGCCGTTCCCCTTTGTTTTCAATGGCTACTTCATTCGGCAATTTATACGCACGTTTATCACACAAATATTACACGAATTTTCAATAGGCTTTTGGGCAGTGCGATTTATACGAGTCTACCACCAGTTGTGTAGGGCTCCTCAAGTCAAGATCGTGCGATGAGATTCCTTATGCACCCTAGAATTACGGTCGACAGTCCAAAAAGCGAGATACTGGTTTAGACCATTGTCATTTAGGCTACCTTCCACAAGCGCTTTTGTACAATAAAGGGAATTTTGACGATGAAAGCAATGATGAGACAGCAATAGCACAATCTTGTTAGTACTGCCGGAAGACGTTATATTCTGAAGAGATCAGAAACGAACTCGAAGGTTTCATGTTTCAAACATGATCCACTCCTAACCGGTTTGATAACAACCCGGCGTTGCCAGACTAACGTAGTCATATAAGATATGCCAGTATGCAAACTCGAACAAAAGAACCCAACACAGAGGACACAATGCTGGTGTGTGTCGCAACTACTGGCCATATACTGTCAGTTACTTCAAAATGTGTAAGAGGAAAACAAGATTAATCGCAGCTCAAAAATTATGGGTTTTCAAACTTTGTGACTTTCGAGAGAAATTTCAGCATCCCGAAATTTTTTATTAAGGGGTACCTTTCAGTGCATCCACTGGCGATTTCCGCAGGCGTACCGACGATCCGGACAAACTCTCAGCTGGGAGGAGTGACAAGTTGTCAGCTGGTCCTCATCGGTGCGGAACGCTTTTTGAAAGAAATCTGTTATGGTGTACTTTGCAATCGTACATTGTTCGCCACAGTGCTCTCGGCCAAATGCTCATAGCCCCTGTGGTATCTGGTTTAGGTTAATTAATGAGTTGTGTGGGCTGGTCGTGTCATATCTTCGTAAGTTGACTTGGAGTTTTGAACGGGTTTGGCGAAACTTACGTGGGTTCATAAAGCCGCAAGCTGGAAACAAGAATCTGCTTATAATGGCCGTGTATTTGTGAAATGATTGTCTATGAAACAACCTTCATGTCTGTTGTCTCGGGTGTTGCATGTGCCGAATGTCTGATTTTGAACTAATGGTTGAAGTCACTCTGGTCACTGATCGGCCATGAGATGATGTGAGGTGGTAATTTAATCTGTTCAAACTGTTCGGGCGGTTGGCAGGTCTAAGCTAAGGTATGCACAGTGGAAGCAAGTGCAGCACGAGAGATCTCTAAGCGGCAATATAAGTTGCAGCATTTCATCTACACCGTTACACGTACAACCTCCTGGCTCTAGCTAACAACCATAGTTCAATGCGTCGTCAGGATGTCTTGCCGACAGCTTCACAAATGACGACAGTCACGCGCTACATCGTCGATTTGGTTTAGCAATTGGGTGTTTGTTTGTCGCCACCAAAACGACTTCAATGTTAAATAATAAATAAAAAATGAATATAATTTATGGACCTCCAATTGGGGTTTGTCAACGTATTCGGTGCTCAGTTGAATTCCACAACGTGTTCTACTGCAAATTTTGCTCCTCTGGTGCCGATACATTCCGAGTAAACATAGCTAATGTCTATGAAAGTCAAACAGAACATGTTCAGCAGTCAATCAGAACAGCAAACTAAAGGACTCGAGGTTGACTTAAATTTTGGATGCGGGATTGCGTGTGTAAAACTAAATGTGCACACGTTTTCACTCGACTGACCAGATAATCTTTGGCAAAAAAATTCGATCAAAGTTCTTTGGGTATCTTTGCCTCAGTGGCGCATCTATGTGTACCCCCTATCTAATAGGGGGTACGTCACACATGCAATCGTGAGTGACATTTTTGCTGTCGAAATGTTGAAGGGCCTGCTTATGTGACATAACCTGATCTTAGGTGCCTTGGTTATTTAGGTTGGTGCATCTAGGTTACGAGACACCTTTCCAAAGTATTAGTTTCTGAACTGTCCAGGTATGTAGGAAAGAACTACAATGATTAGCCACCTACTGCAATGATGACAGATGCGGCATCTTCACAAAGACACTCAGCTGAATATCAACTGGGTTTTCAAGGGGAGACTATTGGGTCTCTGGGTTGTGATATCCTTCAACTGAATGTGCCGCAAAAAGGCCGCCACCATTTCAGTTGGTGCAATATTTGAGATATCGCGGTACATTCCAATAAATGAAACTCCTCAAAAGTTTGCTGTCTTGGGTTGTCCACCAGTTTCCAGCAAACTTGTCAGTAGATTTCTTTATGAAAACATACTCCAATATCGCGAAAATCGTACCAACTGAAACACGAGGTGGTCCTTGTGCAGCACAATCAGTTAAAGAACATGGTAAAAGAGGGACTGATTAGAATCTGTCGGGAAAATCCAATTGATATGTAAATGAGTTTATTTGTCAAGATCTCTATCATTTGGGCTCAAGTAGAACATAAGGCCGACGGGAACTCGGGGACTGCGCCTAACTGGTGAGCACGAAGAAAGGTGAACCCAGTCGCGGGCTGTCCGAGTATTTTCAGCGAAATTGTGAGTAGTTTCCTACATACCGTATCTTTCTTATTGCAGTTTGGAAGTACACATGAGTTTCTGAATAAATAAGCATTTGACGGCTACTTCAAGCAACCTGAACTGCTTCAGAGGACTAATGAATTTCAACAGACTGCCAGTTAGCGAGCAACACATGCTGGCAGACATGTGCCTTCGGTTATGAATGGTAATGTCCTCCTAACTCAAAAACGCCCTAAATGGTCAAAAGCACAGACGTTGTGGTGTCCAACCTGTTACGGTAGAATGAGATGTCGTTCTGGATTTAGCATGCACGTCGGTGATCAGAGACGTTATCCAGGCCAAATCCTCTTATACATTGACCTCGTGAGACATAGCATGGTAACCGTCATACGACTCATAACCTATTACCAATAGATCTACGGATTAACTTTGCCAACATGCTCCTGGCTGACGTTGGAAAAACAAACGTGCCCCACGAGAAAACGCGGATATTCATGCAGGAGATTTGGGTATGTGGCGGCATGTGACTACAACACACCTTTAGCATAGAAGGACTGCCGATCTACAGTCGATACAACAGAAAAATTAATAAAGTTTTTAATTACGGGGTGTGGAAATCAAAACTCGCTTCCTAACGCATACTGTATCGGTTTGACAAGGATGATTCACAACTTTAATATATATTAATTATTTGACGAAGCAAAATAGCAGGAGTTTTTCTTCGCACAAGTTACTTGTGGGCATGAATCCGACTTGTGAACCGTCGAGCTGCTCTCCATTTTTCGAATAATTGTAAAAAAAAATACAACGGCGAACGAGGAAATTGGATCACGCAATTTTACGTTCAGAGCGGTTTTCCAGTAAGCTAAAATATCTTTATGCTGGTTAACAGACTTGTCTTCTGAGATGATTGATGCTTGCACGCAATTCCAAATAGTATCCTTGTGATTATTGGGATCATGGTTTTGCGGCAGAATTTAGATTTTCAAAAGTGACTGTTTGATACTCCTGTTTCATGCGCACCCCATTTATCGCTAACGCACGCACTCTGGCCGACGTTACACATAGGAACCTGATGAGCCATTGAAATGGGGTTTAGTGACGATGACAATGATAATCAATACCACAACGGGACCTACACCATTGAAAGATGATGAAGGTTCCTGTACAAACCAGTAGACGGTAGCCGGCCATTCCACCTTTATAGCCTGCGCCTGTCTGGTATGACAAGATCATCAGTGATGAACCAATTCAGAGACTAACGGCCCTTAAAAGTGATGGAAAGCTGAGCCTAGACAGGTGAAAAGACTTTGTCAGGTGGAGATCTAATTTCATGGGCTCGTATAATTTCACGCGGCGTCTATATTCAAGTTTTATTATCAACCTGAGATGTGACATCATCGATTGGTGCTTGCATTTTCGGTGAAAAAAGGCCTCCAAATAAATTTCATATTCTTCGTCCCGGGTCAACTGGTAGTGATGCGAGTAATGCTGTTCGTTCGCTATATTACTGGGAAAGCCAGCGCAACTAGAGATCCGCTCTGCTTAGATTTTCCGTCACATAAGGTATAACCGTATGAAATTTTTACTCGGTTACCACCCATGAAGGCCAATACAGGCAGGAATTATCAACAATCGCATCCTTACTTCTTCGTGTTTTGGATGTCATGGAAAATACTCTGTTTGAAATGTGTTACCAAATACATTCGTTCGGGAGGATCAAGGCTCGATTCCCGTGAATTTCCAACAGCAAATAATTTATTATGAATAGAAAACTGTGCATGAGACTGCATTTGCTGGTTTCTTAATGCATAGAGTGAAACAAAACGCGATAATAATATAAACTGAATCCAGATCGGGTCGACTCTTGTTTGTGAGGGTGTTATTGAGGTTGCACCAAAAAAGACCCTGGACTGGGATTACGAATGGTGTGAGACTGGCTCACAAGCCATCATGGCGATTAAAGCTTTGGGATAAATCCTCTATGTTATAACAATTTCAAGTGTTCACATTCACCGAAAATGGCATTTCGGCATTTTTAAGTTATTATGCGAACGTAAAATTCGCAGGAAACATCTTTGCGCGTTTACTGGTGAGACAAATCATGCAATACAAGTGATTTCATGTGAGCAGATATCCGAGGAAAACCATGACGACGTTAATCCACGTTTAGGTAGAAAATTGTTGTCGCAATGTTAATTTCATAAAAGAGAATGTCCAAGGGGTACGTCGACAAAGTTACTCCGCGCGCATTGTTGTTCCCGAGCACAATTTGGTGTGAACAAAATGGAATAAGCGGAGAAACTACAGAAAAAAGGGGGAAACTCGCATTTTAAGTTGCCCTTCTCCACTTCCGAAATAGTGACTTCGATGGAATATGCGTGAAAGATGAATAAACCATAGCCAAAATCTTCGTCAGATATGTGCATCATGTATTCTTGAAAGACAACTATTTTGCAAAAATATCACTACTTGTGGGTTCAATCGCGATAACCGACTACAAAAGTCTGGATAACGCGCTTACATTTCGCCGAAAAATCAACTTCTACACCAGTAAAAAAACATGCTTCAATGTCTGACTAATACTTCAAGAAAACAAGCTAAAAGGCCCTTGTGAAATAAAATGAATTTCGATGGGTTAGTCATCTAGTATACCAACAATTCCATTGTATCATCAGGTAAACTCGAAAGTGAGCTGCCCCTATTTTACTAGAACTGATAGGATGTTAGCGCAAAAAAAACATCTCTGTCTATCATCTATCCGTGTAAACCTTGCTGTTTTATGATATTAACAATGAATACGGTATCGATGCAAAAGCCAATCTGATACTTTGGCTACATGCTTTGGAAAAGCGTTGTAAAATACGGAGAAAAACAACGGTGAAACCAATTAGACAGACGTTAGTTATACCTACGTGAAACAGTTTGCTGCACCGCGATGCAAGCAAGTAAGCAGAAGAGGGTTCCCATGTCTTGTCTCTCTTTTCGCTGGACTGGTGCTGTGCAAAAAGCCCATCTGTCAAGCGCTGGTTCCGTCAAATTTCGCAGTGTACCATTAGTTGTGAAATAGTCTGGTTCTAGTCTAGTTCTAGTCCAAACTTCCCAGTTGCATTCATCCACTTGCCTATCACCAGAACGTAGATTACTCGCTACACTTACAATTCGCAAATAAGTACGGTGCTCCGTTGTAAGAATATCCGGCAGTCCAGAAATAGGCTATAAGTACTAATCGCCGTAATTTTGTGTGCACATTCCATTACCAGTCCCCTCACTTCAGCCGCTTTTCCTCAGATCTTCCACACGCGTTTAAAGTTCACCAAAGCCGCTTTCATCTGCTTTCTGCATACTGCTGAACGTCTCAGTTTATGGTTACCCGGAGAAACATAGCACCTTTGCTCAATAGTAATTGGTTTCACTTTCCTTTACGATGAGTTTGTAGAGACTGTTTGGGAATTGTTCGGCTTTTGTAAGCCCGCGTTTTAACAAATAGCGAGTAACGGCGTACCTGAAATCACAAGCATCTTGCCAACCCGTATGACGGCGTTCATGCAACATGGACATCATTCTTCCATGCCCTTTTTATCAGTGCAAATGGACAAAATTCTTCGCATCTACCAGTCTCTTGTGTTATATATAGCTTTTTTGTATGCAATGTTGGTTAGGCCAACAAGCTCTGCAGTGGAGTTCCAACAGATTGATGAAAATACATTAGTGTTGTTCAACAGAAATTTCTCCTACTTAACTTCACCTGGTTTGTGCAGGGCCAATATAACTGTAGGCGTTATGTTAAATGAATGTTCGTTTTGTAAATCTCAGTCCATCCATGTCTCTATTTTCTAGTATTTTGTTCGCAGGCAGCATCTCGCCGGATTGCAATGTCTCTGGGACATCTTGTGTGTTTTCTCTATATGCTCTGGTTCGGCCGAGTGCTCGTTGTGGATTGTTCCTGAAGTTGAAGTTCAGCTTCCTAAGTTGATCAAACATAACCCGTCAGTTAGCATTTTCTTCCGTGTTAGATTGTTTAGTTTAGAAACCGCGTCAACTTCGATTTTACCCCGTTGAACGTCGCTTTTTGGTTTGTCGCTTAAATGAGTCATGCTATAAACTCAAAAGCGGCTGAGACGGGGGGGGTTTGTTTTGAAAGCTCAAAAGCGGTCGCGGTAAATTGTGGCACGTTACTTACTCCAAGTCCTGGCATTAAATTTGGGGCGCCCCAGTCCAAAGATGCAGGTATAGTCAGGCGGAATGATGGTAAAGTGGGCATCAAAATTTACTGACTTGAGTAAAAATATCCCTAAGGAGCACTATTAACATACTCGCTTCTGCCCGTTTGCCTAGTGTTTCATTCGCCTGGTAGTCTCTTTTGGAGGCTTTAATTTGAAGGATGATCAAGATGCAACTTTAATTTTGTGGATGAAATAACCTGGTCCGGTGGGTTCCAATGCAAGACCGCGCGAACGAATTTATGATGAGCAGTAAAGAAATCATTGCAAAAGAACTAAACTTGCTTGAAGATTCGTCCTCCGATCCTGACGCAATTATTCTGATGAGCCTAATCGACGGCCTGTGTCTTAGATGAGATTCAAAGTTCCAGATTACCCGCCACACACACTTACTGATTCTGACATTATTCCAGCTCGGACGCCTTGGCTAATCGAATGTTTGGGTTGTCATTTGGGGTCTTATTAAGGCTCAATACGAAACATTTTAAGTTGTTGTTATCGGCTGATTGATATAATTCAGCCCCAGGAATTTTGCTTTCGACCGCATTGTGGCTTCGAGTGGGAACTGGACTGAAACCAAAGGTACATTCTCATCATCATTACCAACACCAGCTGCAAAAACAGAGTACTTTGTGCAAAATGCTTCTAGCTGTTAAAATCTCGCTCGCCGATGATTAGATAGGGTAGGTAGCTACGCGTTAGAGGGGGCGGCTGATAAAATCGGTGTATTATTACAAGGGTGTAAATAGACTTTTAACTGGAGAGATAAGGATGAAAGCTACACACTGAAGGCAGCAGTTCAATGCACGAACGCCGTTGAGGGCGCGACTGAGACATATCTCACAATCCCAAAGCTACTTATGTATCCCTATTGAGGTCCCCATCCACGGACGCAGAAATGACTAGCGCAGTTGAGTTTGATGGTAGCGGCTAGCATATTTGTTGCCAAGTCATTGTTTGAACTCCCTTGGCTCGTGTACACCGTTTGCGAAAAGAGCCCATCGAGGAAGTCGATCGAATGGCAAACGGAGCACGTGACCAAGCCAGTGCAAAACCGAGGTCGGAGTTAGCACATATATGCGCTGAACTAGTAGAGATCGTTCAGCTAGCAAACAAAAACACAATGTCTGTGTGCGCAGGTTATTTGAAATCCATACTATATGAATGGTCGTGAAATGTAATCAAAATCCTTCAGGAAGTTACACATCTCGTATTAGAGTAACTCGACCTGTCTGTAGTAATGGAGTAGATTTAACGAAATCCACCGCAAGGTTTTCATATGTGTCCTTAGTAAATCCTGCGGGAATTGCGAGAATGTCGCCGACGTCACGGCCGCTTGTAATGTATAACCGTCTTCGGCAGACGGGGAGTCATTCTTTACTTCCATTTAGTTTATGGCACATCTGTGTAACGGACAGTTTCGTTAGGAATATTCTCTGTGGGGGCTGTATGTTTACTGGAGGCTCGCTTAATTATCTTACATTACTGTTTGTTTTACGTAGATACGTCTTGCAATCGTATCATGACGGATTAGTCGATCTGTTCTGGATTGACCCCAGTTGGTTTGCCTCCACGTGATTCACCTCGAAAAATATGGTAATGCACACTACCATCTGTCGTATGACGCAAGCTGTGTTTATGTGCAGTTAAGATTTGCTTGACGTGGCACAAGCCTCAGAGTATCTACAGAAGTTGTACTTCAAAATATCGCCGTGTGGGCATGTTGCGGTCGTTCATACACTGCTCTGCACCCACCGGATGATTGAAGTCTTTATTATATGACTGTCCTAACTCCCACAACAGTGCTCCATATTTCACTTCGATTACTTACATAGATTCGACCATTTTATAGGTCTGGATTGATCCTGTGCTCACGTAATGATTTAACTCCTCCTTACCTAAATCGACAGTTTCAATCTATCAGCTTTGCCTACCGCCGTCTGCAAAACTCCTCGCCCTCGTTTCCTTCAGTTTCGTTTTCTCTGTTTAAAATGGACTGAAGTGCGCCCATAATGATTCACACGGCAATTGATCGTAAAAATGCACGGGACTTCATGCAGCAGCCTCTTAATGCCTTGTACGCGGATGTAGAATCAATGTGCTGCGTGACGTGTGAGCCGAACTTCCTGGGCTTGGGACACATTCACCTTCTAGAGGCCCATCCTTTTTCTGGTAGTGTCAAACCCCGTGACCGGTATCCGGAACATCCGGAATGCTCCAGAACATAGCTACTCATGATTAAGTCATTTGAGCAATTGGCTGAGCTGAATGACTGATATGAACAGACTTCAAAATCTAATGATGTTCGGGCATCAAAACGTAGCGAAGCGAGCAGCGTTTCTGTCGTCTAGCCTACCAGTGATAAGCCGTGGATGGAACCTCTAAGCACTGCTGTTAAATAAGTGTCCAGGTAGTCAGCTTCACTGCAAAACTCCTGGTGAACTATTGGGTCCGGTAGGTGGTCGTATTGCAAAGAATCACACATTATCTGGACAGACCAGTTATCTCATTCACTGATATTGCACATGTTCATTGGTGGCTATGCTAAGGCTGACACAAACAGGGCACGCACAGAGTCATACGGGCCCCTACTGTCATCCCACTTCGCTTGACATCCTGTGTATTTTCGTATATCTGGATGGGATCATTCAGATGCACGGTACTGTGTGGTGCTTTGGTTTAGATTTACTGTACGCTCTTAAAAGATGTGCTAATTTCATAGAGCCACTGATGGAGTAAGTCCACGTTGTTCAACATATCAGCACAGTTGTATGTCTATTCGCATGGTGCACCAACTAGTGTCACCTAGAACCGCTTTCGGTTTCTATAGAGAAACACGTTGATAGCCCATATAACGTAGTTAGTCGTGCGTAGCGCACCGCTACGCTTCCAACAACGCACTGACTACGCCACTTCGATTGTTCACCCATTTAACACAAAGCCATGAATCTCCAACCGCTCGGTCCATTTCACTAGCAAAATATATAATAACAGTGTACCCGAAAATTAGTGCAGCAACCATGAGGTAAACAATTGAGGGAATGTGAACAGCCTGTGTCATCATAAGTCTGGTGGTGTCCGTGCAACATACCTCTAGATGCGTCATCTCTTTGCACTTCTTGTCGTCAGCATTTTGTGACTGAAAACCTATGGTTCTATGCTGCCTCCGCTCAGTATGCTAATAATGAAGCTTTCAGCTATATCGTGAGGACATCCAAATTCTTTGTAAAGGATATACACGGCTTTTACGAACCCATCATACTCTGGCAGTAATATCCAGTCCTCTATAGCTGCCTTGGCGTCACCGATGCAAACATGGATCTAATATATTAGCCGCTGTGTGTCATCCACAACTCTGTCGCCGATGTTGACTTGAAAAGTTCCCATAAACTTCCAAACGTTACGCGGAGTACCGTCGAATTTATCCGTTTCTATCTTTGGTAAAGCCGCAGTTGCTATGAGCGATTGCAAGGAACTTTTGCCTTGAATACATGTTTTCCTCAGTGGGTCAATACACTATTTCATGGCTCATGACTCATGGCACCGTTTCTAGCTCATCTTCCGGTGATTAGTTTTGATAAGTTTACAGATGAAAATTAGCTAGCGCCTTCCGTTTCGACCTAACCTTCTGTTTGCTGATTTCTGCTTCCCGCAAACATCCTGTTAATTCTTCTACTAAAATATTCCGTTCAATCTTGACGTTTAATTGCCGGGGAGAGAGGACGCTAAAATTCATGCTACTAGCCGTACTAGATTTGGATGGCGGTAAAACGCGGGGACAAAAGAAGGATTAGAATTGTGGTTCAGCTGAAATGTAGAGGGCATGGAACGAACTTCAAAGGCTTCTCCAAAAGGGAGCGATTGCATGTTGGCATCATCGGTGTATCGGTGGGTACTACTGATGGAACATGCGAGTAGTATGTGTGTTTTCGTAACTCCGCCTTGATCTAATGGAAGGTAGGATTTATTGCGGAATTTGTAGAATTACTTTGCAGTTTCCGTTTGCAATTGCGTGATAGTCAATTAATATCCAGGAGAGTTCAAGAAGACGCGTTCAAGAAGAAGAGGGATATTCAGTTTTTAAAAACAACGCGCAAATGCGTGTTTGGATTTCTTGTCCAATAGTCTGTGACTGTTTAGTTTTTTTCTAATAAATAACTCCGCAGCGAAGGGCTTTCCTCCTTACATTTGGTGCCGTTACCTGGATAAGGATGAAGATCCCGTGGCCACAACCTTTTGATGATGGGGATGTGCGGACCTTCCTGGAGGATTTCGAGGATGTCGCGGGGGCTGGTGGACTAAAGACCGACAGGAGTAAGTTGGCGGCGCTGAAGACTTCTTCAATGGAAGGACGAAGGCGGCCCTGGATGCGGCCAGAAGAGGCCTTCGGTAGAGAGACTGGGCCGCCGCGAAGGGAGCTCTGGAAGCGGAGTTCGACACACCGGCCGACCGCCAGGGGGCTATGAGGTGGTTGAAGACGGCCAGGATGTGACCCGACGGTGTTCTTCGCCAGCCTGCAGCACTCGTTCGATCGGGCCTTGCCGGGACTGGACGGAGTTTTGCGCCAGCAGTTCGTCGAATGTGTGCATTCTGCGCTTCGTGCCTAGTTGCGGTTGGCAAGAGCAACTGGCCAGTTGGGTGTGGAGCACCTGATGCATCTGGCACGGGAATTAGCCGAAGCGCCGCTGGCCAGGTTGCAGTCGAAGAATAGGGATGAGTCAACAGTGGACGACCTGAAGAACAAAGTGGACCAACTCGTCAAACAGTTTGCACCCATTAAGATAGAATCGTGGAAGCACCCTCAAACGGGCCGATGCTACAAGTGTGGCATGCCTGACCACTGGAAGAATCACTGCCCTCATAACCGACCACTTGTACCTAATAAAACTTTGGACTACTCATTTCCCGGGTGGGTCGCGATTAGTGCAGTCACACAGGCTACCATACAGGCCGTTGTCGAGATAGACGGGAAGTAGGAGCTGTGTCTGATACGAGAACAGGGGTGTCAATGAGACGGAGAGGGAACTAAGCTGTATACAAACCGTGCGCGCTAGCCGTAAGAGCAGTGGGTGAATACCGACTGAAAGTTGACGGATTGTCAATGCACTCAATGAGCCTAGACGGCAGGTCCGTCCATCACGAGTTCCTTATCAGCCCAGACATTGAGCAGACAACCTTGGGAGCAGATTTCCTCAAAAGTGCAGAATCCGTTGTTGATCTCAAGCGGGGAAAACTAGTGACAAATTATGGCGCAGTCAAGCTTGAAGGTTACCCAAGCATTGCCGTGAACGAGCTGCATGTCCGAAAGCTTCCGTCCTGTAACATGCCGTCAGTACAATCCGTGGTCGAGGAATACTCCGAATTGTTCACAGGCGAAGAGGATCCGTTTGGCTTCTGCTCGTGGATTGAACACGAAATTCCGCTCTCGTCTGAATGCTTTCGACCTTACGGACCCCGTCCGCTGCCGCTCCATCTACGGGAGGAGGTCCATAAGCAAGTGCAGGAGATGTTGAAAAATGGCATAATTGAGGAGGCCAACAGTGCATACAACTCCCCGGTTGTGCTTGTAAAGAAGGCAAATAGAAAGTATCGGTTCTGCGTGGATTTTCGGCGTTTGAACGAACTGACCGTAAATCGGGTTGTAGCTGTCCCTTCGGTGGCGGATATTTTCGATTCCCTCCAGCATTCCCGATATTTCACGGTGTTCGACTTGCGTTCCGGATATTGGCAACTATCTATCAAGGCGGAGGACCGGGAGAAAACGGCGTTCACCGTTGGGGACACCCAATATCAATTTAGACGGATGCCGTTTGGTTTGTCGGGAGCACCATTCACATTCCGGCGCTTGATGCTTCGTTTAACGAAGGGTCTACAGAATGTTGCCGTGTACGGGGATGATATCGTTGTGTACAGCAATTCGGAACCAGAGCACGCAGTTCATTTGAAGGCCGTATTGAAGCGTATCCGGGAGGCGGGCCTGCGGATAAATGAAGCCAAGACACAGCTCGCTCGGAGTTCAGTGACACTGCTGGGGCATAAAGTGGGTCACGGAGAGGTTAGCCCACTGCCAGAAAAACTGGCAAAGATCGAGGACTGTGCTGTTCCCAATTCCAAGCGATCCCTACGGCAGTTTCTTGGGCGAGCAGCATACTACAGCCGGTTTGTCCAAGATTTCAACACGATTGCTGCTCCACTGTACGACTTGCTTGGGCAAAATCGGAAGTTCGAATGGACCAGGGAAGCACACGAGGCTTTCGAACGTGTCAAAGCGCGCATGCTGGATCAGCAACTGACCCTCAAACTGCCCAGGGTCGGAGAGATGTTTACTGTTGCAACGGACGCTAGCGACCGCGGTATCGGCGCTGTCCTGAAGCAGAGGCATGGAGTTATCGAATATGCCAGTCGCGTCCTGACTAACGCTGAGCAGAAGTACTCGACTATTGAGAAAGAATGTTTAGCGATCGTCTGGGCCCTGGATAAGTGGAGGCCATACCTGCTTGGACAAAGATTTCATGTCGAGACTGATCACAAACCCCTGGAGTGGATCAGGACCACCAGAGATCCTCGCGGAAAGCTCGCGCGCTGGGCACTCCGGTTGCAAGAGTACGACTTTACGATCCGGCACGTGCCAGGGAAGGAGAATCACCTGGCTGATTGGCTGTCAAGACCAGAGGCTGAAGATGAGGCCCCCAGGATCATGATCGGTGCCAATAGCCTCGTCGTCGAACTGGATCCCGGGAGGTTGGTGCAACTCCAACGGCAGGATCCTGTGTTACGGAAGGTTGCAGCCTCCTTGTTGGATGGACGGAATATTGAGAACGGAGACGGAGACAAGGAATTGCAAATGTTCCAGAGTCACTTTGATAGATTGAGTCTGAGTGAGGCTGGCATAATTTCTTGGAACGACACTGATTCTGATGTTGTGCTGCCCGTAATACCTCGCGTCTTGAGAAGGAAGCTGATCGTCGAATGCCACGAAATGGCACACACAGGGTGCACCAAGACATACGACTTACTTCGGCAGAGGGCCTACTGGCCCGGGATGAGAAGTGAGGTGATGGATTATGTGGTGTCCTGCAAGCGGTGCCAACTGATGAAAGGAGATACGACAGGAGCAACTCATCCCATGGAACCAATTCATGTATCAGAAATCGGCGAGTTGTTGTCTGTGGACGTCATGGGCTCCTTTCTGGTGACAATCAGTGGAAATCAATATACCGTGTAGATGGCAGAAAACCTGTCGCCGTGGATCGAGGCGGCAGCCTTGACAAACCAACGGACAACCACAATCAGCGGAGTGGTAATGCGTCACATCGTGGCCAACCACTGGGTGCCAAAACTGATCCAAACGGATCAAGGACTTTGCTTCGAGAGAGCGAAGAGTTTAGGAGTTGCTTGCAGAAGCCGGACATCAGACGGCACCACACCACCCGCAAACAAATGGTCTAACCGAAAGCAATAACCGAACGATCAAGTAGCGGCTAGCAACCGAAGGAGGTGATTGAGAAGTGAACCTGCCGATGGTGTTGCTCGGTCATCGGGCATCCATACAATCAACCACGGGCCAATTCCCGTTCATGTTGATGTACGGTCGACATCCGCGCCTTCCAGTTGATCAGGAAATTGGGTTGTGACGGGCACCACACTTGTCTCCAGAGGAGCCGGGAGAGGAAAGCAGGAAAGCTCGAGAAAACTTGTCCGCCATTCAAGAAAGGACTAGAGAGAAAACGGCATGTAGAAAGGCACGGCCATTCCCCATAAGCTCGAAGGTCAAGTGGAGGTAGTACCAGAAACCTGGAAGGAGTGGACTGGGGTCGCGGAAGCCGTGTGTCCATACCGACCGCCGAGGGAACGTTTCAGAATTGGTATGATGCGCCAAAAGAGCTGCCGATCAGACCAGTGGCCAGAGCAGACCTAACGGAGGTAAATGGAAATCGGTGGCATGCGAGCGACCTTTAAAAGGGGAAGACGTGGAAAGGTGGATACTAATGATGAGGCATGCGAGTAGTGTGTTCTCGTAGCTCCGCCGTGATAGTCAATTAATATCCAGGAGAGTTCAAGAAGACCAAGTTCAAGAAGAAGACGGGAATTCATTTTCTGAAAACAACGTGCATATGAGTGTTAGATTTTCCTGTCCAATAGTTTGTGACTGTTTAGTTGCCCTTTTTCTAATAAATAACTCCGCTGCGAAGGGCTTTCCTCCGTACATTATTAGTTTTGCTTCCGAGATTATACGTCTCCATCTCAGAAAGCCGTCTCTCCTGGTCTCACGAAAAAGTCCTTTGTGAGATTTGTAGAACACGTGAGGTATTCTCTGAAGCCTAGTTGAGTGACGTGTGAAGTCACGGGCCAAGAATTACGGAGTATTGAGAGTTATCAACCTAATGGTACTACATGTACGAAATGTGTATATGAGAGGGACACAACCTCAAAAAATGGATATTTCCGTTTGGTTGTTGCACAAATTGGTGCGATTCCAAAGAAAGCCCGGTTAGAAGGACAGTCCGACGTGAGTTATCAACGGACGTGTGTGCACAGCACGTGGTAACGAAAGTGACCGAAAAGTGCGCAATAACGTTAGTCAGAATTGAATCGAAATTTTAAGGGTCAAAAGTTTGTGAGGGATTGTGGGTGAATACTGACTTCATGGGTAGACGCGGAAAGCAGTGGGCTCAAGCGAGGAGGGGTTCTGACCGAGAGTTACACTCCTCGACCCTCTGTCAACTGAATGAAAACCCACGTTCACAGTCGCCCCTTATCGATATTTCGTCATCAAATTTATTAGAAAACAATTGCTTCTGCTTCCGGGACACTAAGTTACGCTTTGTTATCTCTTTATCCAACCTCACTTACTCTAACCCAAGTGCGACAACCTCCACCCGTGTGCCTGATTAACCCTAAATTACCATTCGTGCATGGCCAAGGGAGAGAGTGTCGAATGAATAAACAAGCGGTAAAGCCGACAGTGTTATCAGAGTTATCGTTCAGCAAGTTATCAGGCTCTCGGTTCCGCAATGTTTGAAGTAACCTGCCACTTCGTCATCTAATCATATTGTTACCTAAGTTCCAAAATTCCTACTTGAATATCCGGGATCCACGTTATTTGAGGTCTGAGTATTATAGAATTTCTCCAGCAAATTGTTGGACCACGTCGAGTTACGCGCAAAATCCCAGATACTCAAATAGTGATACTACGCCGGCTTCTATTCGCCGGTTTGGGAACTGCTAATTCCTAACGGATCTCAAAGCCCACAAAAATCCAAGGCAAATAATTTTCGCCGAAATCGTAGGGTTTTCGAAGTTGTGAGTTTTACAGAGAGTTAGTCTAATCCGTTTGTACTTTTCGGTGATATGTAGCTCACAGCATTTTGTTTGAGTGAGCAAAATTTCATGGTCACGAACCTTGAACGATTCGCATTTTGCTACCAGTTTACGAGAGGTAAATCACGAAATCGCACGTTAGCATATTTTGGCGTTCTTCGATCTTCTTTAAAAATGAAATAACACTTACAGAATGTCCAACGTAAGTTGCCTCCAGGAAAATTGGTCAGTGACGTTGTTTTTATAGCCCTCAGATTTAAAAAATGGATTGATTTTGTTCTGCGAACTTCGGCACAACACTTTTTCCTATGGAGCTCGCCTTACATTCAGTTGAACGGCGTTCTGTAACTGCACGAATTGTGCAGCGACGATGAAAGATTCAGGGATGCACCACTTTGACGACAGAGTTGTTCCAAATTGGGAAACGCAACTGGAGCCCTGCAGACTCGTGCATTGACCTCATATGTCACGCTAAAACCAATATTAATACAACTTCGAATCTACATAAAACGCTCAACAAATCTGTGTGCCTCTCCTTGGACTGTAGGTGGCGTGTTCAGTGACTGCATGTCCAGGAGCATGGGTTCACAATTTGTGGGTGCAAGGTGCATACCAAAGGACGGGATGACCTTGGTCAGTTCATCCAAAAAATATCTGCGCCTTTTCCTCCTTTCCGAAGATGGGAATGATTTTGTCTGCTTATTCCGCCGCTGACCATTTGAACACCGCGGTTCGGAGGACATTTTATCGCTCGTCTTATTATCTTATCGATCAAGAAATTTAATAGGAGTGGAGAACGTGGGCACCACTGACGGACACCGCTTTGTGTACGGAAGCTTTTGGAGAGCTCGCCGTATACTCTCACACGTCCGGAAGTCCGAGAATACAAAGAGCTTATTATGTTCACAAACTTCCGGGGCATTCCTTGGTGGGCAAGCGTGTCAAGAAGAACAGACCGGTCAACCGAGTCGAATGCGCCTTGGAAATCCAGGAATACTAGAATTGAGGGTCGCTTATACGTATGTCGTTGTTCGAGGACCTGACGGAGTGTGAAGATTCGTTCAACGCAACCCATACAAGGCCAGAATCCGGCTTGTTGCTCTTGAGTCAGTGTCTCACGAGCAACCGTAAGGCGATGAGGCACAAGTGACGCCAACAACCTCGTTATGACCGAGGTCAAGCTGATCCGTCTGTAGTTGCCACATTCATTACGAGCCCCTTTTTTGAAAATGGGCACTATCACGGACTCTCCCCAGTTGTCTGGGGCAGATTCCTTTTCCCAAATGCAAGCAAACCGATCAAACAAGCGCTGACTGAGGACTTCAACCCCCTCTTTGAACAATGCGGGTGGGAGGTCATCCAGGCCAGAAGCTCGGTGACGCTTGAGAGAAAATATGCAGTCATAAACCTTCGAGGCTTTGGGTGGTACCACGCCCACTGTCCAGGGTTCTACATCAACTGTGGGCTCCAGATGAGTGGCAGCTGTTGGCCATGATAACTGTTGTTTGGAGTATTCGGCCCACTGGTCGGGGCGTTCCTCTATATTCAAGAGGGTCACTCCTCTCAGATCATTGATGGTTTCGCTCACAGGTGTTTTCCGGGGGCCGGTCGCACGGACCAACTGAAATAATCTTCGGGCATTACCGGCCCTCTGGGCCTCTTCCATTTCCTTGGCATTCTGTGTTCACCACACTTCATGGTCTGCTTGCACGTTCATTCCACTTGATGTCTGCTAGTTCGTCGCATCAAGTTATGTTCGTTACCGGCTGGGATATTTCTCCGAGATTTAAGCAGTGCCACCGTTCGGTCTGATATCCAGTGCTTGAATGCACATGATGGTGCCCTGCCAGAGGCAAAATTCCCAGAACCATGCAAAGAGGTGGCGATCTCGATAGGAAACACACGCAACTAAATATGCGGGCCGGTAAAAATAAGGCCTCAGCTATGCGTGATGGCCTAATCTAGTGGCCAACGACGGCCCGGCATTCTCCTTGCTGTAGTCGATGTCGCACGTCCTTGCTAATTATGGTAAGTGCCAGGTCTCGTACGCATGCTCGTAGCTGGCTATTATGCCCCAGTTATATACAACAGACTAGTCCAACGACTGACGCCGTTTATTCATATTCATACATTTCGCCCGTCTGCCAAACCCATGCCTAAAATATGCACAACCACCCTTGGCAAATCGTATTTTTATTGATTGATTGTATCGGTACAAACGTAGTGTGCCGTCAATCTAGTTCACAGTTTCAGAAAGCCGTTTTCACTCGACAGGGTTTCTGAAAGAAAGAATGTATAACCAATTACGACAGGTTTCAATATTCCGCAATATCATTTAAAACACGTAATTAAACAAAATTCTAGTGACTAACTCACCAAGAGCTTAAAAATTCTATTTGTCCACAATTCACGATCGGTGTCCACGCTGAGGGTGGAGTCTTACTGATAAAAGGGCAAACTCATTACTCGCTCCATTAGTCCCATTGGCGATAATGAGGGAGCCGCGTGTACGTTGATTATTCGGTAGCGGAATTCGGCAAACATATGCATTATTGGACAAACCGAAGTAAAAGCTAAAGAAGGATGCACGCGTGTCGGTCGTAAGACCAAGTGGTATATACCTGAGCTCTAGAATCCAAGGATCACATGCGTCCTCAAATGTGCACCCATGGGTGCAACCGTTGTGAAGATCTAGTGAGTGAATTGACAGCTCCGTCTTCCTCATCAAAACTCGTAACTAACCCATACTCATATTTCAAATTACAGGCACTGTTTAGTACACAAACCTGCAACGAAAATGAAAATCGCGACCTGCGGGCTGACAGCTGAATGCTAAACACTTCGACCAAGACCACCGTATCAGCAATGCAATCAGCCCACCGTGGACAGAAGCTGGCGCCGACATACACATCATCATGTCAGCTTTTTTTCAGTCACGGAGTGAGATTTCTTGAGTGACATATACTCTTCGCCCGATTCTTCTAAAATTTTGTCGAAGAAGTGCTTAGATGTCTTTTTTTGTGCGGATGAACACATCTCATTTGTCGATCCAGTGCACGATGTCCTTTTAAACGCTGCCAACTTTCTACCAAGTTGGATGTCAAACACTCCATGTGTTGGCATTTTTCATGAATTTTGTGAAACCTGGTCCAGGCAGTCGGAAACCATATTGGTGGAATTATGGTATCAGCGCTTCCGGAGGTTGGAGTATCTAGAACATTAGATATTCAATCAACTGCGCCCTGCATTGATCGATATTCAGATGTTTAGCAGCATTCCATAATTGCCTAACCAACTTTTAAGTATGTTGAAATGAAAACGTCTTGAATTATGCTCGTAAAGGACGTAGTTATTGTTTATGTCGTTTTGAGATTAGTTCCAAGTCCAGTACAGAAGAAAACACGTAAAGAAACCAGCTTTTTCACAAAATTTTCTACCGCTTTCACAGAGGCCACACGGGAAGCCATTGGCAGCCATTAAAATACGAATTCGGTGCCCACATCCAAACTCCGAGTTCGTCTAAACAACGTCCAGTAAAACTGTGGCAGTGTGTGGACCCAAGTAATCACCATCAAGTGCTAAAACTTTTCGAACCACGGTTGCAGAAACATTTTGGGTGTGCGTCTAGGACGCGGCTTGCGATATACCTGCAACTGTCGATTATTTTCCTTCACTCTTAAGTTCTTCAACGCGATTCCCCGTTTTGGTTATCTCGGATTTGTGGCTATACCACACTTCTTGTTTTTGACCTGAACGTAAACCGCTCTTTGACCTGGCGAGCCTTAGACGTACACTCAAAATTTCTGCGAAACCGTAGTTTTAAGAAAAGAATCTTTAACACAACGTTTTAGCATTTGATGACATATATCCGAAACCTTACAATCTCTACATGCGGCCGCAGTTTTGTTAGAAGTTATTTAAACAAACTTGATGGCGCACGGTGGTTCATTGGTGCCATTCAAACGAGGAAATAAGACAGCCGTGTCTACATTGGGGACCCGAAATAAGAAAACGTGCCAAAAGTCTGCTAGAAAGCACCATGATGTGGGTTAGAATGCCGCCCGAAATAACAGACAGTCAAACGTTGCCACTACTTCTAACTACTTCAATGAGGCGATACTGCCCGATTTCAAAAACGATAATTGCTAATCAGATGCAGATAATGGGTATGCGGTCGATGCGAACGG